>CM070781.1:83600833-83923333 GCA_036346955.1 Dipus sagitta
GGTGATCCTCCTACCTCTGCCTCCTGAGTGCTGGGATTAAAGGCGTGAGCCACCACGCCTGGCTATTTTTCTTTTTTAACATATATATATATATATATGTGTGTGTGTGTGTGTGTGTGTGTGTGTGTGTGTGTGTATACATACACATATATACATATTTTTTTGATTAACAACTTCTATACTTACAGACAATAAACGATGATATTTCCCTCTCCGCCCCCACTTTCCCCTTCATAACTCTGTGCTCCATCATATCCTCTCCCTCTCTCCATTAGTCTCTTTTTAAATTTGATGTCATCATCTTTTTCTCCTATTATGAGGGTCATGCATAGGTATTGCTAGGCACTGTGAGGTCATGGATATCAAGGCCAATTTCTGTCCGTACAGTTTCATGTAAGAAGTGGTACCCTTCCTTTGGCTCTTACATTCTTTCCGCCACCTCTTCTGCAATGGACCCTGAGCCTTGGAGGGTGTGAGATGTTTCAGTGCTGGACACTCCTCCGTCCCTTCCTCTCAGCACTATGTTGCCTTTTGGGTCATCCCAGTGGTCATTGCCATCTGAAAAGAGAAGCTTCTCTAACCAGAAGTGATAGTAGCATTAATATATGAATATAAACATTAAGTGTAGTGCTTTCAGGGAAATGTGGTGAGAATAATATATGCATTTATCCAGACAAGAACAGGCTTTATACCTCTAAGGCTCATGACCTCCCCTGCCATAGGCTTTTGATTGGGTTTTCAGTACCAGGCATGTATTCCCTCCCATAGAGCGGGCCTTCAGTCAATTTAGAGAGCAGTTGGTTTCCCCCAGAGCAGACATGCCACTATTGCACTCGTTTGGTCATTTGGTTTATATGGCCAAACTTGAGGCTTCCAGTGTCCACTGTTTTCACAACTGATGACTGTCTCCCATAGAGCTGCATACAGTGCAGCTTTTCCCAGCTTTCAGTTGGCTGGGCTACAGAGAGAAGGTTTTCTGATCAGCACCAGCTTGATTCCTCAGTGACTTTGCCACTCAGGCATGTGAAGTCTTTAGCAATAGGGTCTTTCCATCTGTTTCTCAAGGGAAACCAGGGGCCTTGGCAATAGCCTGTAATGTTTTGGAGGCAACAGGGTCCTCCCTGGCCAACAACTCACTGGAAGGTATCCCATCCCTGGCACTGAAAATTTTCCCAGTAACAGTCTATGGCTTCTGGATGTGCTATTATTAAAAAAATTAGGTTTTCATATGTCTTATTCAGAATATGTTGAATTTTGACTGACCCTCCTCCCCACCCTTCTTTTACACAATCTCTTCCCCTGGCCTCGCTTAGGCCTTTCCCCTCCCTGGAACCTGTTCTTCTACTTACATATATACAATACCATCCCCTCAAGCCCTTCCCTCTCCTCCCTCCCTTACAGTCTTTTTTTTTTTTTTTTTTTTAGCTTACTGGCCTCTGTTACTAATTTTTGTTTCCAGCTCACATTTGTACACATTTGTAGCTAGGATCCACATATGAGAGAGAACATGCAGCATTTGGCTTTCTGGGCCTGGGTTACCTCACTTAGTATAATCCTTTCCAGATCCATGCATTTCCCTGCAAATTCATAATTTTATTTTTCTTTACCACTGAATAGAACTATATTGGGTAAAAGTACCAAATCTTATCCATTCATCTATTGAGGGACATCTAGGCTGGTTCTATTTCCTAGCTATTTTGAATAAACCAGCAATAAACATGGTTGTGCAAGATCTCTAAGGTAGTGAGGAGAGTCATTAGGATATATGTCTAGGAGTGCTATAGCTGGATCATATAGTAAATCTATTTTTAGCTGTCTCAAGAACCTCAACACTCATTTCCACAATGTCTATACCAGATTATGTTCCCACCAACAGTGTAGAAGGATTCCTCTTTTTCTGCATCCTCGCCAATATTCACTATCATTTGTTTTTTTTAAAAAAATTTTGTTAGTTTATTTATTTATTTGAGAGCAACAGGCAGAGCAAGAAAGAGGCTGAGAGGGAGAGAGGGAGAGAATAGGCGCACCAGGGCCTCCAGCCACTGCAAACAAACTCCAGATGCGTGTGCCCCCTTGTGCATCTGGCTAACGTGGGTCCTGGGGAATCGAGCCTCGAACTGGGGTCCTTAGGCTTCACAGGCAAGTGCTTAACCGCTAAGCCATCTCTCCAGCCCTCATTTGTTTTCTTGATGGTAGCCATTCTGAAAGGAGAGAGATGGAATCTTAAAGCAGTTTTAATTTGCATTTGTCTGATGGCTAAGGATGTAGAACACTTTTTTAGATGTTTATATGCCATCTTTCTTCCAGTGAGAACTCTCTATTTAGTTCCATAGCCCATTTTTTAATTGGGTTGTTTGATTTCTTATTGTTCTGTTTTTTTGAGTTCTTTGTATATTCTGGATATGAATCCTCTGTCAGATGTGTAGCAAAGATTTTCTCCCATTCTGTAGTTTGTCTCTTTGCTCTGTTCACATTGTCCTTTCCTGTACAAAAACTTTGTAATTTTATGAGATCCCAGTGGTTGATTACTAATTTTATTTCCTGAGCAATTGGGGTTATATTCAGAAAGTCATTACCTATGCCAATATGTTGAAGGGTTTCCCCTACCTTTTCCTCTACCAGTTTCAGAGTTTCAGGTCTCTGTTCCACTTGGATTTGATTCTTGTGCAAGGAGAAAGACAAGGATCTACTTTCATCCTTCTACATATAGATACCCAGTTTTCCCAGCACCACTTGTTGAAGAAGCTGTCTTTTCTCCAATGAATATTTTTGGTATTTTTTGTCAAAAATCAGATAGCTGGGGCTGGAGAGATGGCTTAGTGGTTGAGCACTTGCCTGTGAAGCCTAAGGACCCCAGTTCGAGGCTCAATTCCTCAGGACCCACATTAGCTAGATGTACAAGGGATGCACATGTCTGGAGTTCATTTGCAGTGGCTGGAGGCCCTGGAATGCCCACTCTCTCTCTATCTGCCTCTTTCTCTCTCTGTCTGTCACTCTCAAATAAATAAATAAAAATGGGGCTGGAGAGATGGCTTAGTGGTTAAGCGCTGGCCTGTGAAGCCTAAGGACCCCGGTTCGAGGCTCGATTCCCCAGGACCCACGTTAGCCAGATGCACAAGGGGGCGCATGCGTCTGGAGTTCGTTTGCAGTGGCTGGAGGCCCTGGCGCGCCCATTCTCTCTCTCTCTCTCTCTCTCTATCACTCTCAGATAAATAAAAATAAACAAAAAAAATTTAAAAAAAATAAAAAAAAATAAAAATCAACAAATTTTTTTTAAAAAAAATATCAGATGGCGGTAGCTGCCTGTATTAACATCTGAGTCCTCTATTTGGTTCCATTGATCTGCATGTCTGTCTTTGTGACAATATCATGCTGTTTTTGTTACTATGGCTTTGTAATATGGCTTAAAATTGGGTATGGTGATACCACCAGCCTTATTTTTGTTGTTCAAAATTGTTTTGACTATTCAAGGTATTTGTGCTTCCAAATGAATTTTAGTATTTTTTTCTATTTCTGTGAAGAATGCCATTGGAATTTTAATGGGGTTTGTATTAAATGTGCAGATTGCTTTTGGTAAGATTGACATTTTCACAACATTGATTCTTCCAATCCAAGAACATGGGGTGTATTTCCATTTCCTTGTGTCTTCTGCAATTTTTCTCTTGAGTGCTTTAAAGTTCTCATTGTAGAGATCCTTCACTTGCTTGGTTGGATTTATTCCAAGGTACTTTATTTATTGATGCAATTGTGAATAGGAGAGAGTCCCTGATTTCATTCTCTGTATGTTCATTTTTAGTATATAGGAAAGCTAATATCTGTGTGTTTATTTTGTATACTATGTTGCTAAAAGTGTTTATCAGTGCTAACAGTTTGTTGGTAGAGTCTTTAGGGTCCTTTATGTATTGAATCATAACATCTGCAAATAATGATAAGTTGATCTCTTTCTTTTCAATTTGTATCCCTTTTATGAGTATCTCTTGCCTTATTGCTATCGCTAAGACTTCTAGTACTATATTAAATAAAAGAGGGGATAGTAGACAACCTTATTTTGTTCCTGAATTTAGTGGAAAAGCTTCAAGGTTTTCCCATTTAGTATTATGTTGGCTGTAGTTTTGTCATAAATAGCCCTTATTATGTTGAGATATGTTTCTTCTATTCCCAGTTTCTACAATACTTTTACCATGATGGGATGTTGGATTTTGTTGAATGCCTTTTCTGCATCTATTGAGATGACCATGTGATTTTTGTCCTTCAGACCATTTATATGATGTATTACACTTATTGACTTGCATATGTTGAATCATCCCTGCATCCCTTATATAAAGCCAACTTGGTCAGGGTGAATAATCTTTCTGATATATTTTTGTATTCTGTTTGCCAATGTTTTGTTCAGAATTTTTACATCTATGTTATGAGGGAGATTGGTCTGTAATTTTCTTTTTTGTTCTATCTTTGTCTGGTTTTAGTATCAGGGTGATGCTGGCTTCATAGAAGGAGGTTGGTAGAATTCCTTCCTTTTATATATTATGGAAAAATTTGAGAAGCAGTGGTGCTAGTTCTTCCATGAAGGACTGGTAAAATTCACCAGTGAATCCATCTGGGCCTGGACTTTTTTTAGTTGGGAGACTTTTTATAACTGCTTGGATCTCTGTACTTGTTATAGGTCTATTTAAGTGGTTTATCTCATCTTGATTTAATTTTGGTAGGTCATATGAATCAAGGAAATCATCCATTTCTTTCATATTTTCAAACTTAGAGTCATAGATATTCTTAAAGTATATCCTTTTGATTTTCTGAATTTTTTGGTATCATTTGTAATGGTGCCTTTTTCATCTCTAATTTTATTAATTTTTGTCTCTTCTCTCTTTCTTCTAGTCAGATTTGGTAAGGGTTTGTTAATCTTGTTTATCCTTTCAAAGAACCAACTCTTTGTTTCATTGATTCTTTAGATTTTTTTTGTTTCTATTTTATTAATTTCTGTCCTAATCTTTATTATTTCTTCCCATCTACTGCTTTTTGGTTTGCCTTGTTCTTCTTTTTCCAAGGCCTTAAGGTGATGCATTAAATTGTTTATTTGTGAACTCTATAGTTTCTTAATATAAGCACTTAGAGCTACAAATTTCCTTCTTAGGACTGCCTTCATTGTGTCCCAAAAGATTTGGTATGTTGCATTCTCATCATTCATTTGAGTCTATGAATTTATTGATTTCCTCTTTGATTTCTTCAATGACCCATTCATCATTCAATAGTGTGCTGTTTAGTGTCCATGAATTTGTGTGTGCTCTGTAGTTTTTCTTGTTGCTGATTTGCAGTTTAATCCCATTGTGGTCAGACAGAGTACAAGAGATTATTTCAATTTTCCTGTATTTGTTGAGATTTGCTTTGTGTCCTAGAGAATGTTCCATGTGCTGCTGAGAGAAATGTATATTCTGCAGCATTTGGGTAGGATGTTCTGTAGATATCTGTTAGGTCCATTTGTTCCATGATGTCATTTAATCCATTTAATCCTCTTTGTTTATTTTTTGCCAGGATGGCCTGTCAATTGATGAGAGTGGGGTATTGAAGTCACCCACTACAATTGTGTTTGGTGTTATCTGTGACCTTAAGTCTAGTACTGTTTGTTTGATGAAATTGGGAGCCCCTATGTTAGGTGTATAGATGTTTAAGTTTGTAATGTCCTCGAGTTGGAATGTTCCTATAATCAGTATAAAATGACCTTCTTTATCTTTCCTCACTTGTTTCCTAGGCCCATTTGCTCGAAACATCATTTTCCATCCTTTCATCCTAAGGCAGTGTCTTTCTTTTATTTGGAGATGAGTTTCCTGGAGGCAATAAATGTCAGGATCCTGCCTTTTAATCCAGTCTGCAAGCCTGTGTCTTTTGCTTGAGGCATTGAGGCCATTGATATTAGGAGTTATTATTGAAAGGTATGTTTTTATTCTTGCCATTCTTCTTATTTTGTAGTGCTTCCAGGTTTCCCTTTACTTACTTGTTTTAACTGTTATTTGAGTATGGTTTATTTTTTCCTATTTCCTCCTGTGTGTGTTTTGCTTTCTCTTCAGTGTGAAGGATTCCTTCAAGTATTTTCTATAGAGCTGGTTTAATTGTTATAAATTCCTTACACCTGTTGTTGTTGTGGAATGGCCTCATTTCTCCATCAATTTGATCTCTGCTGCTGCCACTGCTTGGTGTGCTTGGTGGGGCAGTGCCGAGTGGGTGTGTGGATCATGAGGATTGGCAGGCCTCACAAGCGCCTCAGTGGGATTCTGGCTGTTTTCCTCCTTTCTGGTGATTCTTGGTCTCTCCTACTTCTCTGCAGTCTAAGAATAACCTATACTCCTTCACGTTTCAGAAGAAGAGTGTATTTTGCTGTGGTTTTGCTTAAATCCCTCCCTAGGCTGGTTTGGCGTGGCTCCTATGCCACCATCTTACCCGGAAGTCTTAAGGATATTTTATGAATATTTATGAGATGGGTAGCATATTTACAGGGTAAGGTGACCCAATTTCCCTCCCAAATCATGATGGACTAGATATTCCTTTTAGGGTATTTCTTCCCACAAGCCTTTGGAAAAGCCTACAGGGCAGTGTCAAAATTACAATATAAAGCAGGGCATGGTGGCACATGCCTTTAATCCCAGAGCTTGGAAGGCAGAAGTAGGAGGATCGCTGTGAGTTCGAGGCCACCCTGAGACTCCATAGCGAATTCCAGGTCAGCCTGGGCTAGAGTGAGATCCTACCTCATAAAACCAAAAAAAAAAAAAAAAAAATCACACTACAAATGGCATTATGATGAAGTCACTGTCTTCTGAGGATGCACACCCTCCCTCAGTACTCATGTGTGGCAACCGGGAAAGTGCCCTTGTGCCTGAGTTTCAGTAATAGTAGGAACAACTGAACTGTGGCCTCGAGGATGCTTAACATAAAGAGGCATTTGACCATTAGGAGACACAACTACCAAGATGCAGCTGTGGTTTCTTTGGTTTCCTCACATCTAAATCTTTGCCCACTAGGAGTAACCTTTTCTAGGAAATCTTACCCTCTGGATAGGACACTGAGTTAAATGTTGAAAAACCAGTTTTCTGACATCTCCTTTGCAAATGTCCTTTGTCTATCATTATTTGACATTCACATTCCTGGCAGCCTCCACTGAAATGGATTAAAAGAGTCCAGTTTTTCAATATCCTGTTACCTTTTTGAAATAAAGGCCTGTAGCATAAGTAGATAGGAAACACTTTGAGATCCAAAGCGGTAGGCATCAGGCATGAAACACTGTGCTAGTCCAGGTGGATGGAATTTTATTCTATCAATTTACCTGTTTTACCCATTAAAACCACAAAATTTGTTGCATATTCATTTTAGATAGATTAGAAGCATCAATGAACAACAACAACAACAAAAGGTTAAAGTTACCCTGTTCCAATTTTCAGGATAATTATTGCCACCCTTTGAGTCCTATTGAGTTGTATCATTTTCTCTTCTTACACTATGATGGGTGTCCCTTGCCTCTGAGTCTTACTGTCCAAATTGCTTTAAAAGGAATTATATGCATTTTCTCCAAAATTTGCTGGGTAAAAGGAAAGCTTGTTATTATGAATCCATACTATCGCAGCAGTTAGTCTGACGTGTGCATAGATTCAGGGATGAAAACAGAGCATGTGCTGCAAGAGTCTTGTCTTTTCTTCAGAGAATCCTGTACCTCATGTGTGCACTGTTTCAACATGTTGTGCGTTATCTCATCAGAGTCTGTACATTATTACATGCAAATGGATCCTAAGAATACTGGAAAGTTGCGGAGGAAGTGCATTGAGCCCACAAATTGCAGAAAACTACTGACAAAGGTGATGGAGTGGAGCAGCAATTTTTTAAAATGCTGATGAAATCAGGCGTTCTTGAAAACAAACCCTATCATGTACGTTGCTTTCACAAAGGCAGACCAAAGTGGCAGAACTGAAAGCATGGAACATAGACTGACTCTGCTCTGAAGTGAATGAGGAGTTAAGCTGAAATCCTCTGCAGGTGCTGGTGTGTGCCACTTCACAAACTCCTGCGCCTTTTGGGGACTGTGGAAGAGGAAATTGCCTGTGTGGTGATGTTTATCTCCTGAATATTGAGTGCTCATAGGAGGCGTTAGGTGATTATAGGAGCAGGTAACTGTATTCATCAAAAGAATACACAAGATGAGGCTAGGGAGACGGCTCAGTGGTTACAAGTGCTTGCTGCACAAGCCTGATGACCAGATCAATGTCCCCCAAATCCACTTAAAGTTAGACATAATTCACATGCACCTGTAATTTCAATGCACCTACAACGAGAGGTGGAGACAGGAGATTCCTGAAGCCTATGGGCCAGTGGTAATACAATGAGACTCTTGTCATGAACAAGGTGAAAAGTAAGGGCTGACACCCCAAGGTTGTTTTCTGACCTCCACACACGTGTCATGGCAGGTGCACACCCAAATATATACAAAGCACACACGCGTAACACAAGGGTGGACGACTTGCAAACAAGGTGCTTTGGATAATGGACTCAGTTCATGTTGATGGTTGTGGAGGTAAGGTCACGGGGGCCTTTTTGCCTTCCAGCTCTGTACCTGGGAGACACTGCGACCTTCAAGGAATATCGTTTGCCGATGGTGATGCTGAGTGTGGTGCTCATGTGCTGATATATGGGCTGATGACGCAAGTAACCACCACTCCCTATGGGATTTATGGGAGAATTTTGACATTCAGAAGGTCTTCAAATCTATCAAATGGATTTGGCATGTAGCATAACAAACAATGAAGGGACGAAGGGAGAAACTCTTCCTGCTGGTTGTGGCAGACTTCCAAGGTCTCAAGGAGGTGATTAATGCAGAGCAAAACCCCTAAATCTTGCAAAGAAGGCAAGAGATATTGAAGTGGATGGTACAAAGAACTTAAGAACAAGAAACTTGCTTGGTTCTATGCTTAGTCTAGGTCCCAGGAAAAGAAAGAAGAGGAGTCATAGGCAACAGATGATGTCAATCAAACCTTTGGACAGATTGCAATGGCACTGAAAAAAAAAATGACTGCATAGCTCTGGTTTGGCTCTGATCCACAGCTTTATTTTAGAGATTAGCCATCCAACTCCAGAAAATCAAGTGATACGATTGTCCTCAAGGTGATTGGACTTGGATGCTGGGGAAGTGGAAGCATTTGCTGTCTGGGTCTGCCATTCTCCCCCAACTTCAGTTCCCACCTTTCTCTCCCTCGTGAGGTAGAAAAGACCACTTCCTACGTGCTGAATTATCACAGGTGCTGGCTGTTCCCAGACCCAACCCCTTCGTGCTCAATGAAGCGAAAAGTCCAGGACAAGCCCCTCGCCCAGAACCGTCAGAAGAAGGAAATAGTTAAGACAAAGCAGAGGTTGTCCTTGGCAACCTTACCACAGAGCTGACTGCCGTGGATCCCCCTAGCTAGCTGCCAGCATGCTGTTGTAAAGCCCCGGCTTGTCTGCTGTCCCCACCTCACTGCCGCGGCGTCCGCCCTGCGGCCGTGGAGTCCCCCTTCCTGCTACAGTATAAACGGACAGTGCAGGTGGAGCCTGGGTCGGAGGTGTTTGCCTTTGGGAGTGATCCCAGCGCCTGTCCCTGGGTAAATAAACTCCTCTCTTCCACTCTCACTGGTGTCGGGGAGTAATCATTCCAGAGAAATTCCCACAGCACTAGGAACTAGTCATTATTAAGTTACTTAAAACACCGTCCTTGTTTTGCAGATTTTGTTTAAGTGCTGTTTGGATGGTTACATAACTTTAACAATTTGTGCGTGTGTGTGTGTGTGTGTGTGTGTGTGTATGCACAAATTCAGGGGTGAAAATTGCATATGCTGCAATAGAGTCTTGCCTTTTCTTCAGATAATCCTGAACCCTGTGTGCGTACCGTGTGTGGTGTGTATACATGTTCATATGTGGGTGGGTGCACATGGGGGCATTTATATATGGAAGACAGAGGTCAACATCAGTTTCTTCCCCAGTCTCTCTCTACCTTATTTATTGAGACACAGTCTCACTGAAGCCAGAGCTCACTGACTCAATTAGTCTAACCACCTGGCTTACCCTAGGGATCTGCAACTCTCCAGCTCCGAAGGGCTGAGATTGCAAATGCATGCTGTCGTGTCTGGCTTTAACATGGGTGCTGGGGATCCAAACTCAGGTCCTCAAGCTTGCCAAAAAGGTGCTTTACTAACTAAGACATCTTCCCAGGCCCCATACCTTTGGATAGTTTTTTATTCACATTAAAGTATATTGTCTCATTATGTAGGGACAGTACTTTCTTTTTTATGCACGTGTGTGGTATGTATGTGTGGTGTATGCACACCCCATGCATGTGCAAGCAGAGACCAGAAGAGAACATCAAGTATCTTTCTCTTATCCTTTATCTGTGTTTTCTTTAGACAGGGTCTTTCCCTCAACCTGGAGAGGCTATCAGCGAGCTTCAGTGATTCTATCGTCTCTGGGCCCCCATAGACTGGAGTTACTGTTGTGCATGGCCATGCTCAGCTTGTTATGTGGGTTCTGAGGTGGTCTCCAACCTAAGAGGTTCTCATGCTTAAGTTGGAAGTCTTCTTAACTACTGAGACGTCTCCCAAACTCAGGGATATTTGTATATGATTTCCATAGAATACTATACTTGTGGCATGCTATTGAAAACATGCTCACGAAAAGTCCACTAGGCATGAAATAATTATGTAGCTGGTGTTTTTCTCATGCATTTATACAGAAAGCCTTACGTCTTTGCTATGTAATGATTTAAGAGTGTTTAAACCTTGGGATATTAGTTGGGGTTTGGGGTGTAAATAAACAGCAATATTTTTTCCATTTAAAAAAATAAAATTATATGCCTCAGCAGTTAAGGTGCTTGCTGGCGAAGCCAAAGGACCTAGGTTCAATTTCCCATTATCCATGTAAAACCAGATGCATAAGGTGGCACATGTGTCTGGAGTTCCTTTGTAGTGGCTAGATGCCCTGGCAGACCCATTCTTTCCATCTCTCTCTCAAATAAATAAATAAATAAATAAAATTTAAAAAATAATAAAACTAGGGGCTGGAGAGATGGCTCAGCAGTTAAGGTGCTTGCCTGAAAAGCCTAAGGACTGGGGTTCAATTACCGGTACCCATGTAAAGCCAGATACACAAGGTGGCACATGTGTCTGGAGTTAGTTTACAGTGGCTAGTAGCCCTGGTGTGTCCATTCTCTCTTTCTGTCTCTTCCTCTCTCTCTCTCTTTCTCTCTCTCCAATAAAAATAATACTAGCCTGGCTTGTTGGTGCACACCTATGATCCTAGCACTTGGGAGTGTGAGGAAGGAAGACCGCCAGGAGTTCAAAGTCAACCTGGGCTACATAGTGAATATCAGGCCACCTAGGGACACAAGGTGAGGTCTTGTTTCGAAAACAACAACAACAGCAAAAAATACACAAAACAACAATAACAAAAAAAACCAACCCCAAACAGTGACAACTACAAAATCAAAAACCAAAAGAGTAGAACAAAATCCAGTAAGCAAACAAACAAAAAAATCACTACACATACCTTATTTCTTCTCTTTCTCCCAATGTTTTCAATGCGATATTTACTAATTAGATTCAATTCAAACGACAAGTAATGCCATTTGTGTGTGTGTATGTGTGAGTTGTGTATATATGTGTATGAGAATATTCACATGTGTGTGTGCAAACGTGTATGTGGGTGTACACGCATGTGGAGGCCAGCAGTCAATGTTGGGTGTCTCTCCCGACGGCTCTCCACTTTGTTGTATGGTCTCATTTAAACCCAAGTCTCACTGATTCCATTGATCTACCTAGCAGTTTATCTTCTACCAAGTGTTGGGGTTACGGGTAGGCCACTAAACCCATGCAGTATTAATGTGGATGCTGGGGATCTGAACTCTGGTCCTCACACTTATGTTGCAAGTGCTTCATTCAGTGAGCCATCTCTCTAGCTCCTAAATTAGTTTTTATAACAAATAGGATATTTTGTATTGATTTATATGACGTATACTGATATTCTTTAAGAGATTATTCATCCTGTTTGTGTAATGGGTAAACCACACACTGGACTCTTCTATTCCGTACTGTTTCATACAAATATGGAGATGCTTCTTTTGTTGAGAACGTTTTAATTACTATCTATTAATTATATAAAATTATACATAATAAGTTTCAATGTGATATTTGCATATAGGCATGTATTTTGATCACACTCACCTATACCCCATTACCCTCTCGTTCTTCTCCCACTCCTGCTGATACCTCCCTTTTACCAACTAGTTGGTCCTCCTACTTTCAAGTCTATTTTTTGTGACCCAGTGGGGAGTTTAATTAGGGTTGCTTTCAGGAGCTTGGTATGGGATTGTTTACATGAACAAGGGCACCTTACCAGTGGCTGGACTACTGAACAAAATGTCTCTCCCACCTTGAGCAACCAGAAAGGTGTTTCTTACCACCTGAGGTCGTGATTCTTCTCACAGGTGATTGGAGCAAAATTTGCAAACATAAGAGCCAACAGAGGCCAGTGAGTAAGATGGTTGTAGTGAGCAGGTAGATGTAAGAATGGTGGAGACAGCATCCTTGGTCTTAAGGAGGCTAATAGTAAGCCATAACCACCTGTGGTAAACCAGGGATAAATTCTTAATATCTCCAGATCTTTGACTTTTCAATAATTTTTGAAAGTTTTATTTGTTTTTCTTCTTTTGTTTTTATGAGGTAGGGTCTCACTTTGGCTCAGGCTGACCTGGAATTCACTCTGTATTCTCAGGGTGGGCCTCAAACTCATGGCGATCTTCCTACCTCTGCCTCCTGAGTGCTAGGATTAAAGGCATGTGCCACCATGCCTGGCTGAAAGTTCTATTTTGGTTTTGTTTTTGGTTTTTCCAAGGTAGGGTCTCACTCTAGCTCAGGCTGATCTGGAATTCACTATGAAGTCTCAGGCTGGCCTCGAACTCACGGTGATCCTTCTACCTCTGCCTCCCGATTGCTGGGATTAAAGGCGTGTGCCACCACACCTGGCTATTTTTAATTTTTAATTATTATTGACAACTTACATAATTATAGACACTAAACCATGATAATTCCCTCCCCCTACCTTCCCTTCACAACTACACTCTCCATCACATCATCTCCCCCTCTCAATCCACTTCTCTTTTATTTTGATGTCATCTTTTCCTCCTATTATACTGGTCTTGTGTAGGTAGTGCCAGATGCTGCAAGGTCATGGATATCCAGGCCATTTTGTGTTCTGACGAGTGCATTGTAAGGAGTCCTATCTTTCCTTTGGCTCTTACATTCTTCCTGCCACCTCTTCCACAATAGATCCTGAGCCTTGGAAAGTATGATAGAGATGTTTCAGTGCTGAGCTCTCCTCTGTCACTTCTTCTCTGCACTATGGTGTCTTTTGAGTCGTCCCAGAGGTACTGCCATCTGAAAAGAGAAGCTTCTCTAACCAAAAGTGAGAGTAGCATTGATATATGGGTATGAACATTAAGAAAAAGTGCTTACCAAGCAGTTTAGTAAGCATACTATATGCATCTAGGGCTCATGATTTCCCTCATCATAGGTTTTCAGTATTAGGCATGTATTCTCTCCCACGGAGTGGACCTCCAGTCCAATTAGAGAGCAGTTGGTTTCCCCCATAACGGACATGACACTATTGTACCCGTTAACTCATTTGGCCTGGCTGGCCAAATCTAAGGATTACAGTGTCCGCTGTTGTTTATTTCCACTGGTGACTTCTCTCCCTCCCATGGAGCTGCATTCAGCATAGCTTTTCCAGCTGATCAACAGGAAGAAGGTTTTCAGCTTAGCTCCAACAAGATTTCTCAGTGACCTTGCAGCCCACGCATGTGGAGTCTTCAGCAATAGGGTCTTATGATCTATTCCTGGTGGGAAACCAAGATCCTCAGCAATGGCCTGTAATGTTTTAGGGGCAGTACGGACCTCCCTGGTCAACAACTCACTGGAAGGTATCCCATCCCTGGCACTAAAAATTTTCTAGTAACAATCTATGGCTTCTGGATGTGCCATTGTCCAAAAAAGTAGGTCTCCATATAAATTATACCCTGTTAGAATTAGTTTTTTTTTATTATTGACAACTTTCATAATTATAGACAACAAACCGGAAAGTTTTATTTTTTGCATGTGTGTTTTTTTCACTCTAGCCCAGGCTGACCTGGACTCACTCTGTAGTCCCAGGCTGGCCATCAACTCATAGCAATCCTCCTACCTCTGCCTCTGGAGTCCTGGGATTAAAGGCATGCACCACCACACCTGGCAGAAAGTTATAATTTTTAAATGAACTGCTATGATTTCCACATTGTGTGACTAACAAAATATGGCCAAGCAAATCTTGACTATGGCTGGGCGTGTTGGCGCACACCTTTAATCCCAGCACTTGGGAGGCAGAGGTAGGAGGATCACTGTGAGTTCAAGGCCAGCCTGAGACTACTTAGTGAATTCCAGGTCAGCGTGAGCCAGAGTGAGACCTTGCCTTGGAAAAACGAACAAACAAACAAACAAACAAATCTTGACTATGGGCCAGACTTAGTTCACCTGTGACTAACCTTCAACTTCTGACCTTTCCAAGGGCCCTCTGTGTGCTGTTTATTCTAATCAATGGCCTGTGACTTGTGGGTGGCCTGCCACAAAAGCTTGCCCAAGCTGGGTCAATGACAACTAATATAACTGATCCCAGTCTCTTGAAAGTAGGAAAAAAATGATCATGATTTATAGGGGCTTAGTGATAAAAAAAAAAAAAAGTAAGAGGGGAATTGGTTAGTAGGAATAGCAGAAAGAACTTGGGAGTAGCTGAGTCAGTGTACAGTGAGAATTTACCTCCTTTCCTCCCCTCTCCCCCACTCTCTCTTCCTCCTTTCTTTCCTCTCTCCCTCCTTGTCTCCCCCTCCCTTCTTTTCTCCTCCCGCCCTCTCTTCCACCCTGGGATCAAACCCAGGTCCTTGTGCACGCAAGCAAATGCTCTGCCACTGTACTGTGCCTCCAGCTCTGGGCCCTACCCCTTTCTAGTTCCTTTGGTCCCTTTCCTCCCAGATCAGCGTCCAACGCTCTATCTTCCTGCCTGCGCATTTCCCATGCTGGGAATACAGGTGTGTGGCCCACACCCAGCTCTGGGGAGGTTTGATTTTCTTCCCACTTCTTGTTTATCATTAGTGATTCAAAGCAAAACATTCTGTAATAATTGTAACATGTGGGCACCAATAGGTTTCATCCTAAATACAGAGAGCCAGCTTTTCTGGGATATATTGATTTTTCCCTAAACAAAGGAAACATAACATAATTTTAGGAAATGACAAGACCATCAGCATAATCTATTCAAATTATTAGAAGAACAGTGCTTAAAACTATGCAAATTATTTGACTATTTCATAAAACTTCTTTTTAGACTTCTATAATCTTTCTCAGAGTTAAATGAATACCTACTAAAATTAAATTACAAAACCCACTTTGGAAAAGTAAGGAGCTATTTTCTACTTTTTAAAAAACTTGTTTTGTACTACTTTTTATTATGCATGGCATGGTCATGTAAGGATATTTTTATATAAATATACAATACAAGAATATAATACACTTTGGGCATATTACTGCCATGTTCCTCCCCTTCTCCCCTGTCCCTCCTGTTAGTCTTGTTTCTTCCCCTAGACCGTTTTGCTTCTATTTTCATGTCATGTATACATATGTGATTTAATGTATCTATATAAAAATCTTGGAACCACAAATGAGAGAAAACATGCATTATTTTTAGTCTGTCTGAGACTGACTTAATTTATGTAATATGATTATCTCTGGTTGCTTCCATTTTCCCTACAAATGACATAATTTTGTTTGGCCTTATGCCTGAAAAACTTCCATCTTTCATTTGCCTTATCCATTCCTGTGTTGATGGACACCTACACGGATCCCATCACTTAGCCATTGTGAATAATAGTGCTTCAATTGTAACTGACGTGCAAGTTATGTTGACTTGTTAACTTCAGGCAAATACACAGGAGTGGTAGATAATTGGGTCATATGGCAGATTTAGTTTTAGTTGTTTAAAAATTTTGGCAGAAATGGACAGGAGACAGAGAGAGAGAGAGAGAGAGAGAGAATGGGCATGCCAGAGCCTCTTGCCCCTGCAAATGATCTCCAGATGCATGCAGTACAGTAGTACTGGAGAATGGAACTTGGGTCATTTTAGGCTTTGCAGGCAAGCACCTTAACTGTTGAGACATCTCTCCAGCCCTGGTTTTAGTTTCTATTTATTTATTTATTTATTTATTTTAGGTAGGATCTTACCCTAATCCAAGCTGAACGGGAACTTACTCTATAGTCCCAGGCTGGCCTTGAACTCACAGCAGTCCTCCCATCTCTGCCTCCCGAGTGCTGGAACTAAAGGTGTGAGCCACCACACCTGGTCCTACTGATTTTGATACCTGCTGAACTAGTTTACATTCTTGGAAGGGTCTTTTTTAAGATATTTATTCTATTTTATATGTGTGGTGTGTGTGTTCCCATGGGTGTGAGCAGATGTACCTGCTACCATGTTTGGCTTTTAGGTGAGTGTTAGGGATTCCAACTCATTTTCTCATGCTTCACAGCAACTCCTTATTCACTGAGCCATTGTCCCATCCCTCTTGGAGAAGTCTTAGTAGACAGATGTAGTTGTGCTACCTCTGGGACTTTTTCTTATTGGGGGCTATAGATTCAGATCTCCAACTTCCTTTTTTGTCATTTAGAGTTGAGTAAGTGTTCCCTTTCCTTACAGAAGCAAACTGAAGAAGACTTTTTTTTTGGTTTTTCAAGGTAGGGTCTCAAGCTCAGGCTAACCTGGAATTCACTATGTAGTCTCAGGGTGGCCTCAAACTCACAGCAATCCTCCTACCTCTGCCTCCTGAGTGCTGGGATTAAAGGCATTCACCACCAAGCCCGGCTAGAAGACATTTTTTTGAAGTCCAAAATAATTCTATTTATTTATTTATTTATTGGCTTTTCAAGGTAGGGTCTTGCTCTAACCCAGGCTGACCTGGAATTCATTATGTAGTCTCAGGGTGGCCTCAAACTCACAGCAATTCTCCTACCTCTGCCTCCCGAGTGCTGGAATTAAAGGTGTGTGCCACCATGCCTGACTAAGACCAAAATAATCATAACAGTGCTCTATTAGTTACTTTCTCATTGCTGGGACAATGTATATTGCTTTTGGTAGAATTGCCATTTTCACAATATTAATTCTACCTATCCAGGAGCATGGGAGGACTTTCTATCTTCTCAAGTCCTCCTCTATTTCTTTCTTGAGTGTTTTTATGTTTTCATTATATACGTCTTTCACATCCTTGGTTAGTGTTAATCCAAGGTATTTAATTTGTTTTGTTGCTATTGAAAATGAGACAGCTTCCCGGATTTCTTTGTCTGTACATTTGTCCTTTGCATATAGAAAAGCTACTGATTGTTGTGCATTGATTTTGTATCCTTCCTCTTTGCTGAAGGAAATCACTTTTAGAAGTTTTGTGATGGAGACTTTCAGGTCCCTTATATATAGGATTATGTCATCTGCAAATAGGGCTAACTTGACTTCTTCCATTCTAATTTGAACCCCTTTTATTTCTTTCTCCTGACTTATTGTCTGGGCTAGTACTTCTATTACTATGTTGAAGAGCAGTGGTGAGAGTGTCCACCTGTGTCTTGTTCCCGATCTCAGTGGGAGCTCCTTGAGTTTTTCCCCATTAAGTATTATTAAGGCTTTGGGGGCTTTATATATTGCCTTTATTGTTTTGAGATATAAATCCTCCATGTCGTACTCTTTCTGGTGTTTTGATCATGAGGTGGTATTGTATTTTGTCAAAGGCCTTCTCTGCATCAATTGAGATGATCATGTGGTTCTTATGGTTCAGTTTATTTATGTGGTGTATTACGCTGAGCAATTTCCATATGTTAAACTATCCCTGCATCCCTGGGATGAAGCCTACTTGATCAAGGTGGATAATGCTTCTGATGTGTTGTTGAATTCAGTTTGCAAGGATTTTGTTAAGGATCTTTGCATCTAAGTTCATTAGGGATATAGGCCTATAGTTTTCTTTCCTTGTTGCATCTCTGTTTGGTTTTGGTATTAGGGTGATAGTAGCTTCATAAGAGGATTCAGGGAGGATTCCCTGGTCTCTGATTATGTGGAACAGTTTGAGAAAAATTGTTTTCCACGAGCCACTCTCCATTTTCAAGCTCCCACCAATTGTGGGCTACAAGAGGGCCTACACCTATTAAATTCTCTCTAAAATAATAATGGTTGTCCCATTTATCTGGTACTGACTTCACTCACTCTCTGTTGGAGAATTTGCTACTCTTTTTCAGATGGACACAGATCCTGAGGAGAGAATCAGCCCATCGCACCTCACCAGGGCCCCAGCTGAAACCATCGAGTAATTGGAGAAATGAGCAAGAGTGCTGCTTTCTTGGTGAATCTGGTTCCAGCACAAGGTTGAAGGAGATAGATACAGAGAACATTCAACTCCTACCAAACCATATATCCAGAGACACAGAGGCTCCCAAGACCTTATCACTTATCACAAACCCAACATGACTCAGGGAAATTTGAGGGAGAGGGGGCCAAAAGATTATTAGAGCCACATGTTGGGACATTATGTACAGAGACATTGCCTCTTACCCATAACTGATGGCTAACCCCACAATGCATGACCCACATTCCCCAACAAGGAGAGTCCTTGCAAAGGGGGGAGGGCAGGGAGGAGGCTAGTGATGGTACCAACATGGCTGTATACACTCTGTGTACATAACTAATGAAAATAATAATAATAATAAAATTGGTTTCAGTTCTTCAATGAAGGTTTGATAGAATTCAACTGAGAAGCCATCTGGTCCTGGACTTTTCTTTTGGGGGAGGTTTTTGATTACCTTTTCAATATCCATGGATGTGATAGGTTTGTTTAGGAGATTGATCTCCTCTTAGTTTAATTTTGGTAGGTTGTATGTGTTTAGGAATTCATCCATTTCTTCCAGATTATTCAAGTTTGTGGAGTAGAGGTTTTGGAAGTATGCCCTGATGACTCTTCCAATTTCATTGATGTCTGTTGTGATCTCTCCTTTTTCATTTCTGATTTTGCTAACTTGAGACTTCTCTTTTTTTGCTTGATCAATTTGGCCAGGGCTTTGTCAATCTTGTTTATTTTTTTCAAAGAACCATCCTTTCATTTCATTGATTTTTTTTTGTTGTTTTCTTATTTTCCAAGTCATTAATTTCTGCTGTAATCTTTATTATTATTATTATTATTATTATTATTATTATTATTTTTGGTCTGGAACTCTTTGGGTTGGATTCTTCTTGTTTTTCCAGTGCCTTTAAGTGGACAGTAAAATTATTAATTTGGGATCTCTCTGTCTTTGTAATGAAGGCATTTAGAGCTATGAATTTTCTCTTTATACTGCCTTCATTGTGTAGGTTGTGTTTTCATTATCATTCAATTCTGGGAATTTTACAGTTTCTTTTTTGATTTCTCCCATGACCCCTTCATTGTTTAAAGGTGTTTTGTTTAGTCTCCAGGAGCTGGTGGAGTTCTTGATGTGTATCAATCTTGATGTGTATAATCTTGATGTTTTAATTTCTAGCTTTAAAGCATTGTGACCTTATATGATGCAGGAAGTTACTTCAATTTTCCTGACTTTATGAAGGCATACTTTATGGCCTAATATATGGTCAATTTTAGAGAAGGTTCCATGAGCTGCTGAGAAGAATGTGTATTCTGTAGAGTTAGGGTGGAAAGTTCTGTAGATATCCATTAGGTCTAGGTGATCTATGGTTTTGTTGAACTCTATTATTTCCCTGCAGATTTTTCTGCTTAGATAATCTGTCCATTGATGATAGTGGAGTATTGAAGTTTCTGACTATGATGGTGTTGCTGTTTATTTCTGTTTTATTATTGAGTAGATTTTGTTTTATAACACCTGTGTTGGTGCATATATATTTGTGATTGTAATGTGCTCATGTTGGATCATTCCCTTGATGAGTAAGAAGTGGCTTATTTGTCCTTTTTCCTTACTTTGGTTTGAAGTCAATTTTATCAGATATTAATATAGCAACACCTGCTTGTTTTTTTTAAATTTCCATTTGCTTGGAATATCATTTTCCAACCTTTCACCCCAAGGAGGTGTCTATCTTTAGTGGTGAG
Organism: Dipus sagitta; assembly: GCA_036346955.1. Taxonomy (NCBI): domain Eukaryota; kingdom Metazoa; phylum Chordata; class Mammalia; order Rodentia; family Dipodidae; genus Dipus; species Dipus sagitta. Next base: position 83,621,013 of record CM070781.1, read on the forward strand.
GTGGATTTCTTGAAGAAAGCAGATAGAAGGTTCCAGTTTTTTGAGTCATCTTGATAACCTGTGTCTTTTGATGGATGAGTTAAGACCACTAATATTTAAGTTTATAACTGAGGTTTGAATTCATCCTTGCCATGATGAGGTGTTTTATGGGGTTTGGTGCTCTCTTGTGTTGTGTGCTATTTTGAACCTAGTCTATTTTGGTTATTGTGATCTTGTTCTTGTTGGCTCTTGAGATTGGTTGTTTGACTGTTTTGTGTGGAGTATTCCCTCAAGTATTCTCTGTTAGTTTGATTTTGTGTTCATATAATCACAGAGTTGACTGTTTTATTGAAATTTTTTCTTTCACCATCTATTATGAAGGATACTTTTGCTGGGTAGAGTAGCTTGAGTTGGAAGTCATAGTTTTTCAGACTTTGAAGTGTTCCCTTCCAGGTCCTTCTGGCTTTCAGGGTTTCCATTGAGAAATCTGATGTAATTCTGATTGCATTGCCTTTATATATTGTGAATTGCTTTTCTCTTGCTACTTTTAACACTCTCTCTTTGTTTTTGTTGTTGCCTTACATACCCAGCAAGCATCTCCTGGACTAGACAATAGGATGGGTGGGGAGGGAGGGGAGGGGAAGGGAAGGGGTGGGAAACACAAATCTAGACCCAAACAGCAATGGTATCATAAAATTCCACATCCTAAAAGGCAGACCAAATGGCTAAACCTTCACCAATCCCTTAGAGGGAACACCTGAGCCACAAGACACTGAAGAGGGTATGATGAAGACTGACCTTAATCTTCTACAGCTTCTCTCTCTCTTTCCCTCTCTACCTCTCCCTCTCTCTCTTTTCTCTCTTTTATATTAGTTATATTTTTCTTCCTTTTCTTAGTGGGCACTGACCTGTAACTCCCAGTACCAGCATGAGCTTTTGATCAGAGAGACCTTCAAGGTTTCCTAAAAGAAAGACAGATTTCTGTCAGAGTACTTGATGACTCACCAAAGGTTAGTGATAAGACCCTACTGCTGAAGACACTTTATGTGGTTGACACTTAAAATGGAATGGCATGGCTGGAAGCTGGAAGAGAGTCAGTCCCCAGACAGTCAGCGTGTCTAGTGCCAGAAGGTGCTACATGGGTGACTCGGGGAAAATGACCAATATCTGTCCAAGCAACTCATGGTCTAACCTATTTAGCAGCAAATAACCTGTCATGATGCTCACACAAGTGCAATAGTGGCACACAGCCATGGTGGGAAACCAACTGCTCTTGATTTGGCTAACTGATCCCCTCAGTGGTACAGGACCCATAGATGGAGCTGGGAAACAAGTCAGAACCATATCCAACCATAAGCCCACTCTCCATTATCAAGCTACCACCAATCATGGGCTACAAGAGGGCCTACACCTATTAAATTCTCTATAAATAAGCAAGGGTTATCTCATTTGTCTGGTGCTAACTTACTCCCCATTGGAGAATCTGATTCTCTTTTTCAGATAGATGTAGATCCTAAGGAGAGAGCCACCCCATCATACTTCAAAAGGGCCCCGGCTGAAACTAAGAACAATTGGCGAAACAAGCAAGGGTGCTGTTTTCTTGGTGAACCGGGTACCAGCACAAGGGTGAAGGAGATCAACACAGAGAAAAATCAACTCCTACCAAATCAGAGATCCAGAGACCCAGAGGCCCCCAACACCTCATCACTGAAGCAGACCAAAAATGAACCCAACATGGCTCAGGGAAATTTTGCGGAAGAGGGGGCGGAAAGAATGTCAGAGCCACGTGTTGGGTCATGATATGCAGAGACATTTATCCTACCCATAACTGTGGGCTAACTCCACAATGCATGACCCATATACCTCAACAAGGAGGGGCCAAGGGGAGGGGGTAGGTCATGGATGAGCTTAATAATGGTACCAAATTGACTGTATTCACTGAGCAGAAAACTAATTAATGAAAAAATTTAAAAAAAGAGTTTTAACTATGATGTGTCTTGGTGAGTTTCTTCTTTGGTCCTGCCTGTTTAGTGTTCTGTGGGCTTCTTTTATCTGGATGGGCCCCTCTTTTGAGAGATTCAGAAAATTTTCTTCAAATATTTTGTTGAATCTCTATGCCTCTGGCCTGGATTTCCTCTCATTCTGGTATACCTGTGACCGAGATGCTTAATCATTTTGGGGTATCCCACAGTTCCCTCATATTCTGTTCACTTGATTTTTTGAATTTAGCAAAGTTTTTGGCCTCCCAATCAATTTCTCCTGTCTTGTCTACTAGGTCAGAGGTTCTGTCTTCCACATGAGTAACTCTGTTGGTGAGGGGTTCTAGAGAGTTTTTATAATTTCTATTTGGTTTTTGTTTTCTGTTGTGTTATTTTGCATCATGTCCACCATCTCTTTTTTGAGGTATGATTTCTATTTGAGTTCTGATTTTCTTGATACTTCCTGGAATTCATTCTTGCATTTGATCATTTCTTCATTAAGCTCAATCAACCAGTTGTTAAGATCTTCCATTTCTTGACTCACCTTCAATGTATTCATATCTCTTTGGAGGGTTCTAACATGTTCTTCAATCAAGTTAAGCCTACTGTCAAATGGTGAATGATCCAGGAAATGAGTATGTCCAATTTCATTGATACAATTGTTGGTTCTTTCATGATTTGCTTCTAGCTCTGCGATTTTTTGATCAGGGTCTCATTGGTTGTTGTGTTTTAATTTTGGGAATGAATTTCTGTTGATTTCTGTGATTTCACTGGAGGCTTCGACTGTAGGACTAGGTAGAGATTTCTTAGCTTTCTGACTTTTGTTGGCTTTTTCGCTTTGTTGTCTACTCATTTTTGGAAGTCTCTTCTTTTATTGAGGAGGAAGAAAGTTTTTGTCCTTTGGCCTGTGCACCCTCTGACTCAGGTGAACAGGGAGTTGGTACCAGTGGCCAGTCAGGATACTAGAGCCTAAGTCCTGATTCTGCAGCTCACACAGGGACCAGGCCTCCCCAAGGAAGGCACAATGGGACCTACCAGGACCAGGGGACTGGGAAGAGCACCATTTTTACTCCATGCTGTTTGTTCATATTCTGTGAATTACTCTTTTGTGCTCTTTAATCATTTTCCCAAGGGTCTAACTTTTTGGCTTATTAAGAATAATTAGCTATTACTAATTCAGAGCAATGTGTCTTCAACTATAATGAGAATGTTATGAACTGTACTGCTTTAATCCTTATGACTACTCTTTTTTTTAATTAAGAATATACTTTGTATGGTCACATCATGTGTTGGTACCATCATTTCCCTCCTCCCTGCCCCCATTCTGCTGAGGGCCCTCCTCAGTGGGATTTTGGTGTTCCCCAAGGGGATGTGGGTTATGAGTCGTAAGAGCAGCATTCAGTCATTGTGTGTGTGTGTATGTAGGGGGGCAGTGCCTCTGGAAATGCCCTTCCAACCTGTGGCTGTTACAATCTTTCTGCTCCCTCTTCCGCAAAACTTCCCGAGCCATGGTGGATGTGATTTAAGTCTACTTCAGTGTTGAGCTCTCAGGAGCTTCAGAGTTTTTCTTTTGGTGCATGTTGAGTATGTTCAGTGTCTGTCTGGTTCAGGTTGTCAGGCTCACTATGGAAACAGCACTCCACCACCACCTTTTTAAATTTTTAAAAATTTTATTTATTTATTTGCAAGGAGAGAAAGATAGGGAAATAGGTGTGCCAGGGCCTCTAGCCATTGCAAATGAACTCCAGATGCATGCACCATTTTGTGCATCTGACTTTATGCGGGTACTGGGGAATTGAACCCAAATTGTTACATTATAGAAATGAAAACCAAGTTCATTGAGTCCTGCAGTTTGACCCTGAAATTCAGTTCTTAAAACCTAACTTGATAGCATGAAGAGAAGGTGCAGTTAGGAGGTTATTAAGTCCTGAAGGCAGAGTTCTCCTGAAGGAAATTTCTGCCTGTCTAGCAGAGGTACCTGAGAACTTCTTTCTTCAGCTCTCCAAGGAATCTTGGAATCTTTTCCCATTGCAGCAAGGAATCAGGGCTCTTCCAGTTGGGAGTAGACAACAGCAGATCAGCCCTCACCAGACCTTCCAGTTCCTAGTATCTGGAAGTGTGAGAACTATTCTGGTTCCTTCTCTCCTTTTCCTTTTCCTCTTCTTCCTCCTCCTCCTCTTTTCTCTTCTTTTTTCATTTTTAAAAATATATTTATTTATTTGAGGGAGAGAAAGAGGCAGACAAAGGGAGAGCGAGCGAGTGAGCACACCAGGTCTTCCAGCCACTGCAAACGAACTCCAGATGCATGCACCCCCTTGTGCATCTGCCTTATGTGGGTCCTGGAGAGTTGAACTGGGATCCTTTGGCTTTGCAGGAAATGCCTTATCTGCTAAGCTATCTCTTCAGCCCTTCCTCCTCTTTTCGATAGGATCTCAACACATATTCTGTGAAGCATCATGCTCTTCCATGTCAGTCCGAGGTGGGTTTTGTTTGTGATTTCTTCTTTAAAGATTATTTATTCGAGAGAAAGAAAGAGAGGGAGAAAGAAGGAGAGAGGGAACATGGGTGCACCAGGGCTCCTGCAAGTCCTGCCAATGTACTCTAAACACATGAAACAGTTTGTGTGTCTAGCATTACATGGGTCCTGTGGAATTGAGCTTTGCAAGCAAGTGCCTTGAACCACTGAACCATCTCCCCAGCCCATGTTCAGTGGTAGAGTGCTTGCCTGGTATGTGTGATGGTACTGGGTTTTATCCCTAGTACTGCAAAAAAAAAAAAAAATCTACAGATACTGATACAAGTGTTCCATATTCAGTTGAAGGAAAAAGTTGAAAACTTATGCTAGAGTGTATGACTAAACTTGACTATTATTCGTTCACTGGATATTTAAGAAATTGTCATGACACCATCTTCCCCGGCATTCCAGGTCATGAGAAATCATGGAGTGTTCTTCCGAGAGCTCTTTGAGTCACATTGTCCCTGGCCTGTCTTTCTTAGGGAGTAACACCATCTGCCCCTCTTCTACTTATGACACTTAAGCTCCAGTCTTGTCCCAAAACACATTTTTTCCCAAAACAGCAAGTCCATAAATCTGTTCATTTTCAGAACCAAATAATTTAAAATATTGAGATTAACTGGAATTATGATGAAATGTATTATTGCTGGTGAATGCCCCCTGTGCACCTGGCTTCAAATCTCAGCTCTGCTAATCTACTGGCTGTGATGTCCTTGGTAAGTTTCTTCTTCTTCTTCTTCTTCTTCTTTTTTTTTGGTTTTCAATGTAGGGTCTCCCTCTAGTTCAGGGTGACCTGCAATTCACTAGGTAGTCTCAGGGTGGTCTCAAACTCACGGCAATTCTCCTACCTCTGCCTCCCAAGTGCTGGGATTAAAGGTGTGCACCACCATGCCTGGCTCTTTTTCCTTTTTCATGTTAGTGTCGTATATATGCATGTGTGTATTTTTTTTTTTTTGCAAATGTGTGTGTGTGGGTGGGGGTGAGTGCAGGGGCATGTATGTGTATGTATATGTGTATGTGTGTATGAAGGCCAGAGGTTGATATTGGGTGTCTTTCCAAATGGTTTTCCACCTTATTCTTTTGAGACAGGCTCTCTCACTAAACCTGGAGCTCACCAATTCAGCTAGACTAGCTAGCCAGTAAGCCACAGGGATCCATCTCTCTCTACCTTCCCAGTGGTGGAAAAACCATGGTAGAGCAGGCAACAAGCTCACATTTTCACATATCAGCAGCAGGGTGGGAGTAGCGCAGGTGAGCTTACTCTGAACACTCGGTAGGGCTGGACTAATAAAGGTTCATCTGCAGAGACACACCTCCACTAGCAATGCTCCACCTCTCAAAGGTTCTACCAGATAAGGAGTGAGTATAAAACACGTGAGGCTATGGGGGACATTTCCTATTCAAACCACCACAGACAGTGTCCACCAGTGTTAACTAATTCCTATTCCCTTGTATGTATACAAAGAACGAGAGGACCCTCAAGTAGACACCAACTTATGGTAGCCTCATTGGTTAGGACCATAATGACGGTTCATCAGAATTAAGCAACAAGTTTCTTCACAGTATGTTTTCAATTTGTTAAAATCCTCACTCAAGTCATAGCAGTATAACCTCTAATAATTTGCCTGACTAGCCACAAGCAATTATTTCTTCCCAAGAAGTAAAGAACTTCTTGAATCTTTCATCGTCATCAAGCACCTAGGGCAAAAGGCGTGGACTAAGCCATCGGACTCATTTTACAGATGAGGAAATTATTTTTTCTGTCTAAGCCTCAATATTTCCTCCTGGGAATCAAAGAGCTAATAGAACTCATGCTTCCTCACTTTTCTTTCTCCAAGGGAATAGCTGAGTGATTAATGAGATAATGAATGTGAGAACTCCCTGGAGGAAAGACATTTCATAAACATGAAGTGAAGACTCTGGCTGACTCATAGATTCCAACATCTAAGAGATGTGGATTAATCTTTTGCTACAAATTCTAGCTACTTAAACTGCCCACCTCATGCATACCTTAAAAGCTGGATTCTGGAGTCTTTCCTAAATGTCAACCTGATCCTACTTATAGCAAAATTCATCATCTAGTTTGCAATTAACACCAAGTGTTTATGAAATTAAATGATTCATTCGTCAACGTTTTTGCAAGGTGGGAGGCTGAGGAGTACTCAACACTAACTTGGACTTGAGTAGCTTATGTAATGTAGCCAGGGGCTGCTCGGCTTGCTTTTCATGATCTTCCAGGATAAAAAGGCTCCATCTCTCAGAACAGTTCCCTTTAAAACAAGTGAATGTTTTCACAAGCTGAAGCTTTTCTGGGAGAATGGAAATGAATCAGTACACTAGAACAAGCCAAAAGCAAAAGATAAAAAGGCACAGCTGGAAAATTGAATTAATACTATATCCAGCTGTTTTCTAAGGACTCAAACTATGTCAGGGATGTCAGGATGCTACTGTAGATGTAGCTGGAAGCTCTGAATCATGTTTCTGGCTCTGTGGGTTGAAATAGAAAACAATTCTGGAAGAACAAATATAGAAATTGTTTTCTAACCCAAGTCTTGTGTTGAGAGCCATAGCGTATTTGTGTGTGTGTATGTGTATGATGCAAATATGTGTGCATACCTGTGGAGGTGAGAGATGACAATATTAGTCTCTTTTTGAGACAAGGTCTCTCAGAGTTCTGGAGCTCACCAATTAGGCTAGCCAACAGGTCCAGAAATCCATTCATATCTGCTTCCCGAGTGCTGGGAGTATTAATTAGGGCATACACTACCACACTTGGCATTTTCACACAAGTTCAGGGGATCAAACTCAGGTCCTCAAGCTTAGAAGGCAAGCACTTTACTCAGTGAGCCATCTTCCCGGCCTAAGTCATAGCTTTTTATTTTGCACATGTCTATGCATGTGTGTGTGTGTGTGTGTGTGTGTGTGTGTGTGTGAGCCAGAGGTTGATGTTGGGTGTCTTCTTGACCACGCATCTCATTGTTTTACTGATGCAGCATCTTCCACTAGAGCTCTGAGGTCACTGACTCAGACTGTTCTAAGGATTCTCTGTCTTCATCGCCTGAGAGGCAGGTTCAAATGTGAGAAATGGTAGTATAAAAATGAGGGAAGAAAACATGGGCAACTCTTGTTTTACTTTACCAGAGTTCAGAGTCAAAACAGTAAAGAACAAGAACTCTGATTATGAAATATTAAAAAGCTCATGACCAAACAAAAAGACAACTGACAAACCTGAAGAAAATATTTGTAAATCACGTATTTTGTAGACAAAGACATACCTACATAGCTTATAAAAATGGAAAGATGAAGGGCCATGAATGAAAAACTTAATGAAAGAAATGAGGGTAGAGAGATGAGTATGAATAGGCATAAAATATATATAGTGGCTGCCAAACATATGAAAAATATTTGAATTTACTTATAATTAGAAAAATGCAGCCTAAGGTAATTTCTCACTATCAGATGGAGAAGAGTTTGGAGGCATGTCAGCATGATCTGTTGGTGAGGCTGCGAGGGTGGACACTTCCTTCAAAGCGGTTGGTGGTAATGTCCACCAGCAGTGCTCTTCTAGAAGGTGATTGTCACACCTAACACACTGCATATGTATCTGCATCTCAGTATCAGAAACCCACTCGGAGAATTTGCTCTTCTCAAATACAAAAATATGTATGGCAAAGTTGATTATTATAACATTATTTATAATTGCAGGATATTGGATGCAACCAAGTTCAAGCTATAGGAGAATGGTTGAGTAGATTATAGCACAATCACACAACAGAGAACTATGACTTCTAGGACAAAAAAAGGTGCAAAAGGGCATATTCAGTATGTTACGCTTCATGTGAGAAAGATGGAAATATAAGCATAGAGAGAATACACATTTGTACAAAAGAGATAAAGATAAGCAAGAAACTAGAGATTGGTTACCGAGAGAAGTTGATGGGATAGGTGTGGGAACAAATCAGTGGGACGAGGTTAATACAGATAAGATGGGGGAAACAATTCCCTGAGTACATTTTAAAATATATAAGCTTGACTATTAGAATCATGGCAATATTTGTTTGTATACCTTTTCCTCAGTATTAGTTATAATTAACCAGAGAAACAGGCAGTAAGGTATAATAACCAAATGAGCTTGCCTGTTATGGTTTGAATCTAAAATACCCCCAGGGCTCATTTTTTGAACTCTTTAACCATCAAGCCATTTCCCCATCCCATTTATTTATTTATTTATTTATTTATTTATTTATTTATTTATTTATTTAGTAGAGGGAGACTGAGAGACAGCAAGAGAGAGAGAGAGAGGGCACACTAGGGCCTCTAGCCACTGCAAATGAACTCCAGATGCATGTGCCACCATGTGTTTCTGGCTTACGTAGGTTCTGGGGTATCAAACCTGGGTCCTTAAGTTTTGCAGCCAAGTGGCTTAACCACTAAGCTATCTCTCCAGCTCCCCAACCCATTTTTTGAACTCTTGACCCCCAATGTGTGGTGCTATTTGGAAGGCTGTGAAGCCTCTAGAAAGATGGGGTCTGGCTGTCAGAAGTAGGTGAGTAGGGTCTGGATTTTACAGTGACAGACTGATCCCTAGTCCAGCCTGAGCTCTTTGCTTCCTGGTTCTCTGCCTTGTGGGAGATACCCAGCACGCTTCCAATGCCATGAGCTCCACCAGGTCTTCCCTGACATGATGGATTGAAATGCTGGATTTTAACTAATAAAATAGATGTCCTTGAGTCCACATGAATATAAACAAATAAGCAAACAGACAGAAGAATGACAGGCCTTCTTTATAGAAAAATCCCTCTCCAGTGCTTTGTGACTCAAGTATTCCTCTAAGGGCCTGGTGAAGGTTCAACCATTTGGTCTGCCTTTTAGGATGTATAATTTTATGGTACCATTGCTGTTTGGGTCTAGATTTGTGTTTCCCACCCCTTCTCTTCCCCTCCCCTCCATCCTCACCCATCCTATTGAGTAGTCCACGAGAAGCTTGCTGGGTATGAAAGGCATCTTGGGTAGATTCAGGTTAGGTGCAGTAGATGAGTGAGACTATGCAGCACTTATCTTTCTGTGATTGGGTAAGTTTACTAAGAATGATCTGTTCCAGGTTCAACCATTTTCCTTCAAATTTCATTGTCATTTTTCTTACCTGCTCTGTAGAATTCCATTGTGTAGATATACCACATCTTAGTTATCCATTCTTCTAGTGATGGACATTTGGGTTGATTCCAGCTCTTAGCTATTATGAGTTGAGTTGCTATAAACATGGTTGAGAAAATCTCTCTGGACTAAGGTTTAAAGGTTTTAGGGTACATCCCCAGTAAGGGAATAACTGGGTCTGTTGGTAACTCTATAGTCTTAGTGAGAAAGAAAAAGGCAGATAGAGAAAATGAGAGAATGAGCATGCCAGAGCCTTCAGCTGCTACAAATGAACTCCAGACACATGCACCGCCTTATGCATCTGGATTATGTGGGTCCTGGGGAATTGAACCTGGGTCCTTTGGCATTGCAGGCAAGTGGCTTAACCCCTAAGTTATCTCTCCAGCCCTCCTTTTTTTCTTTTAAAGGAGGAACAAAACACAGTATATTTTGCTTATTTATTCATCCATGGATGAACATTGGGATTTTTCTTTCCTTTCTATTTTTTTGTTACAGTGGATAGTGCTGTTATGCGCATGGATGGGTAAACATCTTGTCAAGACCCTGCCTTCAAGCTGGAGAGATGATTCAGTGGTTAAAGGTGCTTGCTTGTAAAGCGTGACTGCCTGGATTTGATTTCCTAGTTCCTATGTAAGCTCACCATGCATGTGGAGTTCATTTGCAGTGGCAAGAGGCCCTGGCGTGCCCATGTTTTCTCTCCCTCTCTTAAATAAATAAATAAATATAAATTAAAGACCCTGCTTTCATTTTTTGAATACATACCCAAAATAGGGATCAATGAATCATATGATATGCATTTACCTTTAATATTTTATTCTTATTTTTTTTGAGACAGGGTCTCATATAACCCAGGCTATCCTCAAACTTACTATATAGCCCAGGATGACCTTGCACTCCTCATCCTCCTGACCCTATTTCCTTAGTGCTGTGATTTTAGGCTCATGCCATCACTGGGTTTATTTGCTGGGGATCAAACTCGAGGCTTTGTAAATGATAGGAAAGCACTCTATCAAGTTACATTCCTAGCCCATACTATTTTTTGAAATGTATTCAATGAGTACATTATGGATGTTTATCTTTTTATGTTTATATACATACATGTACATATAATATCAATTCTGAGGCATCCTGTGAAGGGATCAGTACTTGAACTAGTATAATGAACCAGACTCTTACCTGTACCAATGTGGGTGGATATTGTGTAACCCCCCCCCCCAAAAAAAAAAGGCAGAAGAGAGTTGGGCTTCACCTCTGCCTGACTGCTTAGCTGAGATAAATGTGTCTTCTCTCTTGGACTGAGTCTTACACCATTGGCCACTTTGGTTCTCTTTGGACTAAAATTGGAATTATATGTACCATTAGCTCTTTGGGGTCTACAGCTTGCAGACAGCAAATCATGGGACTTCAAATCCTTCATACTTAACATGAACAATTCTTTCTATATGCATATAGTAAATCTCTATGTAATACAATACATTTCTTTATATCAAAGCTTATTAAACTGTGAGTTGCAGCCTCACCACGTGAATGTGGGGGTCATGAAAAATTTGGCAGCAGTAGAAGTTATTTGATGCAACAGCCAAAAATCAACTCAAGATCACATGTCCAATAAATCCAAAATGTTTGTGGAAGCATTTGCCCATATTGTGTCATGAGACTTCATTGTAACCTAGGTTCTGAGCACAAAACATGCGCCCTTTGCCCCCCATACATGCCATCATACAGTGCAAATCAATGCTGTCTGGAATGCCTCCATTCCAATTCAAGGCTTCTGCTGTTTTGTACTATGTACTTATGTGAAGAGATGTTCTCAGCATTGATTATTATAAAATAAAAATATCCATCAACTCTGAAAAACATTGAAGACACTCTACATTCTGTAGTATCAAGTACTCTGCCAAGATTTATGTATTTATAGAAAAATAAGCAAGCACATATATCTCATTGATGTACAAATTGGCTTTATTTTAATAAATGATTAATACTACTTATACCAGATAATTGATTTAAAATTTTTTTTGTTATTTTATTTATTTGAGAGCGACAGACAGAGAGAGAAAGAGGCAGAGAGAGAGAGAGAGTGGGCGTGCCAGGTCCTCCAGCCACTGCAAACGAACTCCAGACGCGTGCGCCCCCTTGTGCATCTGGCTAGCGTGGGTCCTGGGGAACCGAGCCTCGAACCGGTGTCCTTAGGCTTCACAGGCAAGTGCTTAACGGCTAAGCCATCTCTCCATCCCATAATTGATTTTTTTTCAAGGTAGGGTCTTGCTGTAGATCAGGCCGACCTGGAATTTACTCAGTAATCTCAGGATGGTCTTGAACTCATGGCAATCTTCCTACCTCTGCCTCCCAAGTGCTGGGATTAAAGGCATGTGTCACCATGCCTGGCTAAAGAATTGTTTTAAAGTAAACCTCTCTGTGATTATCAGTAAATGTTTGATTTGTATTTCTCTCACAAGGTCCAAGCAGCCCCAAGCTAGTTGCAGGGGGACCTACTGGGACCAGGAAACTGGAGGACTCTCTTTTACATATTTATATACCTGGGGAAACATAAAAATTTCCCAAGCAAAAATGGGTTGCAAGTGGAAAAAGTTTAAGAAGCACTCATTATACATAATATAGTGTCTCTCTGAGTGTGGTCATGCATGCTTGTATTCTCACCACTTGGGAGGTGGAGGCAGGAGGATGAAGAGTTCAAGATCACCCTCAGTTGCATAGTGGTTTTGAGGACAGTTTGGGCTACCTGAGACCCTGTCTGAAAAAACAAACCAGGGCTGGAGAGATGACTTAGCAGTTAAGGAGCTTGCCAGTGAAGCTTAAGAACTCATGTTTGAATCTCCAGGTCCCATGTAAAGCAGACGCAGGGATGCAAGCACTCAGTGTCTCACATGTACACAAGAGGGCACATGCATCTGGAGTTCGTTTGCAGCAGCTGAAGGCCCTGGTGTGCCCATTCTCTCTCTCTCAACATAAAGGAATTAAAAACAACAGCAAACAAACTAACTAAACAAACAAAAACCCAATCTGTCTAAATAGGCTTTTTTAAAAATGTGACCTAATTCTAAAAGTGACATATTTCTGTTTTGTGGTTGTTAGAAGTAAACCACTAAGGGCCACATTTGAGGGTCGGAGAGTCACAAGAACATGACCATCGCAAAGTGAGTCAGTGGCGATGATCTCTGAGGATGCTGGTCACAAACAATGATGGGGCTGATGGGGAGAGGGAGGGTGGGGTTGGGTCAGGAGGGGCAGGTGCTTCTATTTGGGTCACATGGAGTAAAAATGTTAGCAATCAAATGAAGAAAGCATTAGAACAGGCTTACCAGGAACTGGGTTGATGACTAAGTCAGGTAAGGGCTTGCTATACAAGCATGAGGACCTGAGCTCAGATCCCCAACACCCATGTAAAAGCTGAGCATGGCTCCTATAATCCCACCACTGGGAAGGTAGAGAGATGTAGATCCCTGGGGCTTACTGGCTCGCTAGTCTAGCTGAATTGGTGAGCTACAGGTTCAGTGAGAGAGCCTGTCTCAAAAGAATGAGGTAGAAAACCATTGAGAAAGACACCCAATATCAACCTCTGGCCTCCACACATACATGCACATATATGCACCTACACACCACACACACACACAAAACACACACTCACATACTTATACAAACATATATACACACATACTTGTGCCTTTGAAGTTAGTCTGAGATCTAGTTATCAAATTAGAATGGAGGTAGACATTTAGCCTCTTCAGCAGTTAAAACCACACACACCCAAAAAGCAAGTATCACCCCAAGATAGTGAGCAGGCTGACCTGGGACCACCAATATTTCAGACACATACCAATAGAGAAAAGTCCAGGAAAGAGATAGAAATGGGGTAACCAGAGAGGCAAGAGGGGAATCATGGGGGAGAACCATGGAAACTGGAAGGAAAGGATGTGAACAAGAGGAGAGAAGTTGCTATTGTCGGCGAGCACAGGGAGGTCTGTACAGGTGAAAATGAAAAGCACCCATGGGCTTGGAACTTCCTAGGCAACTATGGGTTTGGCAGAGTTGGTTTGGGTGGGATGGCTGAAGGGGAAGGCAGGAGCCTTGGCTAAAGTCTGGATATGAGCTGAGGAAGGTGAGTCACTGAATGGGTTTAGAAGACCCACTTAGACACGTAGAAGGAAGTTACACATCATCTTTTCTCTGAGTGTCATGTTACACTGTGTGGCTATTTCCGAGTGACAATGAGTGCCCATTCTTCCAACCACCGTCTATCGGAAGGCTAAATTCTGAAATATTTCTTTGTAACTCCTTGTATGTAAAGAGAGGCTCTCTACTTCTTGCCAAGGTGCTTGTTTGACGGTGCTCTAAGAATGGTGGACTATTTTCCTAGTTGCTGATCCCTGAATTGCAGTTCTCATCACCAGCCTTATAAATATTCAGCTATTGTACCTCTCCCCAAACAGCTAGAGATTTATTCATTATATTGAATTGCAATCTCACCCTTCCTTCCTGCTCCTTTGTAAAGAGAACGATAATATTTCAGCAGTTTTTGCAATGCCTCGGCCTTAAGGGAATGTAAATATAAGCATAATTGATTTTCTGAACTTGCGCTCTCCCCCCCCTGTGTTCCAGCGCTTTATGCATTATAGGTTGAATGACTGACAAATCAGCCCTGATTGCTAATTAGAAAGCGGAATATATTAAAAGCAGAGCACATACATCCAGCTTGCTCACAGTGCAAACCCCAGTATTGCGAGGCTTCTGGATGCTCTCCTTGCTTTTTGCCTAATTATCATCTCTGACTCAACCATTCAGGAATTATTCTAGCTGAGCCTGGATTCACTCTGTACCACCTTGACTCATCCTCTCTTCCCCTCCTCCCGATGAAGGGACGCTCTTCCTCGGAAAGTATTTCTTCCCATCATGTGTTGCCTGAATAATGAAGGCTGATGCTCTTATCCCTGTTTGAAGCCCAAATGCACGGGGTAATTTTACTTCAAGGATTGGTGAAATAGGAATTCCAACCTCCACTCTTTCTCTCTCCTGGAATAAAGAGGTCTTTTTGTGTCAGTGCCCCTAATGGCAAGGCAAGACCCCTGGGGTTCTCATTCTTCCATGCATCCCCTCAACAATCAGCCCTTGGCCCCGCAAGGAGAGGCCATCTTTGCCTTTGTGTCTGAAATGAGTGTTCACCATTCACACCAGGAAATCTGTGGGCACCTGCAGGCTGAAAAGTAAAAATTGATTTCCTTTCACCTTCCCACTCATCTGAATGTCACCTCAGAGGCTCCCAGGATTTAATTGATCTGTGACAACTTCATGGCAACCATAGCCCCCTCTTGGATTAAGAATATTAATGAGGTCACGGGCAACTCATGACTCTGAGAGAGAGGGATGTGCTTCTCCTTTGGAGACCTCCTCATTAAGCATTTGAATAGAACTCAGATCTTACAAGTGCTTTCAACCAGGTTCTCCTGCCATTTGAAGGTGGTTTGGAAGCCTCATCCCAGAGAATGAAACCACCTGAAATTGACAATTTTTTTTTTTTGAACTCAAAAGATGGCACTTTCATAAGATTAAGACTAATACTAGCTACTCTCAGAAAAAATGGCAGATTGCAGCTTGGATAGATGAAATAAATTATGAGTCCCACCAGGAGTCTTTGTTCTCATAACAAATACATGAGTAACATCATTCAGTTGTTCATTAATAGGAGATTTGTCACAGATCCATTCTTTGCTGCTTAATTGCACAGTAGGCAAATGAAGTATGCATGTAGGCCCTGAAAAATAGGGTATTATATTGTCTGCAATTGAGTTTAAATTCATTCAGCATAGAATTATGATACATATGTGTGTGTGTTTAGTTGGTCTAACTTACCTCCAGGAACAGCTGGCTAGTACTTGAAGTGCCCTAATCAGAAATACGCACTCCAGGGGAGGTTAGTTAACATGTGAAAGACTCTAAATCAGGTAGCTACTATCAATATGGATCTCTCAGTCATCTCAATTAGCACAAGAGGGCTTATTAACAAGCCCAAGGGATGCTAGCAATAATTTTAAATTAGTGAAATTAAGTACTGTTCATGATAAGTACATTGGCTAGAAAGCTGACATTGGTAGGCACGAGTGTCCTTGAATGGTCGGAGTATAAAAATGTAGGGTGATCTTAACCTAGGGTTCTGATTCCCAGTGGGAGGCAGGCTAAACCCTGTAAGGAGGAGGCAGGCTAAACCCTGTAGTTTTATTTGCCCAGGGCAGGCCCCTTTAAAAAGGGGTCTGTTGCAGTAGTCTCAAGGACACGGATAGTGAAAACTATGGGATCACTGAATTAAGGTCATGGCAGCGTGAATGGATGGACTAGAGAGGATACTTTGGAAAATTTACAAGAGCTAAAGAAATAGATTTGACAAATAATGGCCAGGGGAAGAGGGCATTTACAGTGTTTGATTCCCATCGTGCCATTTACTAAAATAGAGAACCAGCAGGCAAGAGAAGTTCCTCTGTGGAATATCTAGTATTTATGTGGCTTTTTTTCTCCAAAAGACTTTGAAAAATTAAAAATATGAAAATAAAATTACAAATACCATTAAAATATTTTATTTATTTATTTGAGAGAAAGATAGGCAGAGAGAAAAAGGCAGAAAGAGGAGAGAGAGAGAGAAAGGGAAAGAGAGTGGTTGCATGTGCCAGGGCCTCCTGCCACTGCAAATGAACTCCAAATGCATGTGCCACTTTGTGCATCTGCTTTATGTGGGTACCAGGGAATCGAACTCAGGCTGTCATGCTTTGTAATCACATGCCTTTAACTGTTGAGCCATCTCTCCAGCCCCTACAAACCCCGTTTTCATATGCACATGTATGTAAACAAATAAAATCTGTTCATACAAATGTATATGAGTACATTTCTGCTTTTTGGAGCTAAGCATGAATACCTGGAAATAAATATGTATTGCATTCAAGAAACATATTTTCTATGCTCCAGACCACGATTGGTGTCATTCTTTCCATCATTATGATTTTAGTATTTGGCAAACACAGATTAATGGTGTCCTTTGAAGTCTTGAGGATGAAGTCCCTTAGGAAAGTTGTAGAATGAAATGTTTAGAATCAGGATCTCATGGGTTAATTAACATTTAAAATGCAGGCTAAAAAGGATGAATTATACCAATGATACATGGATGAAAATGGGAAGGATTGGCTAAATAAATAGGAAAAAAACAATTGAAGAATGAGACCAAGAAGTCAACGAATATACACAATTCAAGGAGGAAATAGTGAATGGTTCAAATATTGAAGAGATTAATTAAAATAAGGAACTGGGACATTTATTCAAAGTGGCTTGTTAGAGGTACATGTACGACAATTTTTTTCTTTTGTGGTGAATAAATTGAGCCCTCAGTTTGAAGAGAGAAAAAGAAATAATAGAGTAGAAATTGGCACTTAAAGAGCTTAAGTAAAGAGATATTAGAAGTTATTGTGTATTGGAGTTTTGGAGAGATACAGTTGACTATACTCTGCCTTTTGCGTTGTATGACAAAGGGACAGAACTCTGTGAGAGTGACTTTAGGTGAAATGAAGCAGGGTAAGATGATCCAGCATGACATGCTAAAATAGTAAAGAAAATTGTGTAAGAAATAACTAATTTCAAATCTTGTTCATCTTAAGGAAAACAATATGTTGTAGGATATGACTTACAGAGTGACTGTTTACCTAGCATAGGGTGGTCACATAAGCCACAAGCAGACAAAAGATGTCCTGTGAGCCTTTGCTGAAGGGGAGCCAGGGGGAGAGGCGCCATGACTGGGGGCCTTTCATCTCTATTGGAGCTCTGACAGGCCATTTTACATAGGACAAGATTCCAGGAATGACATTATAAGTGAGTCAGCATTTCTGGGACTGTCACAGGTTTACTGGAAGCACGACCTTATCTTCACGAACAATTACTTTCAGGCAATATGTTTGGAAAAAATTTCAAAGTGCTCACTTCTCCAAATTTACATTTTAGTTTTTATAATTTCCCTTTAGAGTTGTTTATTATGAAGCACTGTTTTTATTAAAAAAATACATGTGGCATCTATTGGCAATTAAAAGCCGCCAAACTCCACTGCAAGACCAAAGGTGAGACTGAAAGATTACCAATAAATACAACTAACCTGCTTCTTTGGCTTCTGTACAATTGCTTGCTTTACCTAGACATAAGGACAACCATTTTATGAAGGAAAAGCATGTTGTACGTGACTTTCTGCAGTACGTGACTTTCTGCAGTACGTGACTTTCTGCAGTACGTGACTTTCTGCAACTAGCCGCCTGGGCCCAGATAAGGAACTAGTTAACTGAAATGCTGACCTTTGCCCTAGAAATCTGGGCCCTAGCTCCCTGCCTGAGGTCACGATCCCTGAGCCGAGGCGACACCCTGACGACATCTGAAGAATCCCTGAGCTGTAACATGTTTGAGATATATCCGCATGTTTTATGATTTTTTTCCTTTAAAACCCCTACCTCCCGGCTGCTCGAGGCTCTTCACCCCTCCTGCGTGAGGACTTCGTGTCGAGCCCCGGTGCACCGGCTTCAATAAACCTCTTGCGTCTTGCATTGAGAGCCCTCCGTGTGAGTGTCTTCGGGTCTGGTAGACAATCCCGCTTGGGGACCCTCCGGGGGCTCCCCACATTTTGGAGGTTCCACCGAGATTTTCGGGGATCTCTACAAGACCCCAGACCTCATTCCGGATCCCTCAGAGGTAAGAGGCGCCTCCTGTTACGTCTGTCTGTCTGTCTGTATGTTCATTGTGTTTTTTGTTTTTTGTGTCTGTCTAACCTCGTCTGGTCTTGAGAATTCTCCATCTGGGTACCTTGCTCTGGGGTGTGGCAGGTCGGGGCTGACGGGCCTGAGGACCACCACCCAAGCAATCTGGAGGACGCTCTTGATTGCCCGGAGGAGACAGACCTGTTTTCTGTCTCCTATCTGAAGAACTCTGACCGAGTTCTTTTCTGTCGCAAGGTACCATCCGGGCCTAGCCCCCCGCCCTCTGAATCGCTTTCGTTTTTGTTCAGGCGGCGGGCAGGCCAACTCAGTCTTTTTGTTTTCTGTGTTTTTCTGTTCATTTTGTTCTACTTTTCCTATCCTCCTCCCAATATGGGACAGACTGTTTCTACCCCTCTGGACTTGACTCTAACACATTGGACTGACGTTAAGACGAGAGCTCATAACTTATCAGTAGAAGTTAAGAAGGGAAAATGGCAAACTTTATGCCAAGGAGAATGGAATTTGCTGAATGTGGGATGGCCTCAGGAGGGAACTTTTGACCTAGAGGTTATCCAAGCTGTCAAGAAAGTTATTTTACAGGAGCCCGGAGGCCACCCTGACCAGCTACCCTACATTTTTACCTGGCAGGATTTAGTGCAGGACCCTCCCTCTTGGCTAAAACCCTGGATTTCCCCCAAATCTGCTAACAAGGACTCCTTGCAGTCCGCCACAGTTCTTGTTGCAGGTTCAGGACAAAGGAAGAAGATCTATCCGGACACACAGACAGACTTACTCCTGTTAGACACCCCACCGCCATACCCGCCATCTCATGCTCCCACTGCTCCGCCTAACCCCTCAGCCGAAGGAGCACGTGGGGGGCCGGCAGCGGGGACCAGAAGCAGACGGGCCCAGACTCCAGATGCCGCTATCACCCTGCCCCTTAGGGCTATAGGTCCTCCTCCTCCCCTAGGACCAGGAGATGACCCAGATCAAAGACCCCTGCCACCACTTCAATACTGGCCTTTCTCTTCTGCGGACTTATATAATTGGAAGGCTAATCACCCCCCTTTCTCAGAGGATCCCTCTAAACTAACTGCTCTCATGGAATCTCTAGTTTTCTCTCACCAGCCCACTTGGGATGATTGTCAACAGTTACTCCAAACCCTCTTCACAACAGAGGAGAGGGAACGCATCCTGTTGGAAGCCAGGAAAAACGTTCCTGGGGATGATGGACGTCCCACACAGCTCCAGAACGTGATAGACGACGGTTTTCCCTTAACCCGCCCCAACTGGGACTTCAACAACCCTGAAGGTAGGGAGCATCTCCGCGTCTACCGCCAGGCTCTAGTGGCTGGTCTCCGGGGAGCCGCGAGGCGCCCCACGAATTTGGCCAAGGTAAGAGAGATTATTCAGGGACCTGATGAACTACCCTCTGTTTTCCTGGAGCGCCTCATGGAGGCCTACCGTAGATATACACCATTTGATCCAACTGCAGAGGAACAAAGGGTATCAGTTCTGATGAGTTTTGTCGACCAGTCAGCACCAGATATCAGGAAGAAGTTACAGAGATTAGATGGCTTAAGTAGGTATACGCTGTCGGACTTAGTTAAGGAAGCTGAGAAAGTTTACAATAAGAGAGAAACTGAGGAAGAAAGGGAACAGAGAAGAGTAAAAGAGCAGGAGGAAAGGGACAATAGACGAGATAAGAGACATGAGAGAAATATGACTAAAATTCTGGCCGCCGTAATTCAGGATAGAAAGAACCTAGACAGAGAAAAGCATAGAAATCCTAGACAGAGACAAAACCAGGGCAACAGACGGCAGTTGGAAAAGGACCAATGTGCCTATTGCAAAGAAAAAGGACATTGGATAAAAGACTGCCCCAAAAAGAAACCAAGAGAAATCTTGACATTGGAGGAAGACGATGAATAGGGGGGACGGGGCTCGGAACCCCTCCCCGAGCCCAGGGTAACCCTTAAAGTGGAGGGGGAACCCATTAGATTCCTCGTGGATACGGGCGCTCAACATTCTGTTCTGTTAAAACCAGGAGGACCATTATCAGGCAAAAAATCGTGGGTTCTCGGAGCCACCGGGAACCAACAATTTTCATGGACTACCCGAAGAACGGTGGACCTAGGCGTGGGCCGGGTATCCCACTCGTTCCTTGTGATTCCTGGTTGCCCAGCCCCCTTACTAGGACGGGACTTATTGACAAAAATAGGGGCCCAAATCACTTTTACTAAAGAAGGCCCCCATGTAACTGATAAGACAGGAAAACTTATTCAAGTCTTAACTATGAAGTTGGAGGATGAACACAGGCTATTTGAGACACCTCAGACTAACTTAGAAGTTGATAAATGGCTCACTGAAATCCCTGGAGCCTGGGCTGAAACGGCTGGCATGGGGCTGGCCTCCCACCAACCACCCATAATTATTAATCTGAAGGCTTCTGCGGTGCCCATATCAGTGAGACAGTATCCTATGAGCCAGGAGGCCAAGGAAGGGATAAGACCCCACATATTGAGACTTTTGAAACTAGGAGTGTTGAGAAGATGCCAGTCACCTTGGAACACCCCCCTACTGCCAGTGCGTAAGCCCAACTCTAATGATTTCCGCCCAGTGCAGGACCTAAGAGAAGTTAACAGAAGGGTGGAGGACCTACACCCAACAGTCCCCAACCCTTACAACCTATTGAGCTCACTCCCACCTGAAAGGGATTGGTACACCGTCCTGGATTTAAAAGATGCTTTCTTCTGCCTACCTCTACATGAAAAAAGCCAGCTCGTCTTTGCCTTCGAATGGAAAGATCCGGACATGGGACTCTCCGGACAATTGACTTGGACGAGATTGCCGCAGGGCTTCAAGAATTCACCCACCATCTTCGACGAAGCCCTCCACCGAGACCTAGCGCCCTTCCGAGCCTCCAACCCTCAGGTAACACTCCTCCAGTATGTTGACGATCTTCTCCTTGCAGCTAACAGTCAGGCTGAATGCGAAAAGGGAACAACAGCGCTGTTGGAGGAGCTGGCCCGTTTGGGATACCGAGCCTCAGCCAAGAAAGCTCAGATCTGCAAAAGGCAAGTCACATATCTGGGATACTCTTTGAAAGGAGGACGGAGGTGGCTGACGGAGGCCCGTAAACAGGCCGTGGAGCAGATTCCAGTCCCAACAAATGCCAGACAAGTACGGGAATTTCTGGGGTCCGCTGGGTTTTGCAGACTTTGGATACCCGGATTTGCCTCCCTGGCTGCTCCGCTTTATCCTCTGACTAAGACAAATACAGTTTTTAAATGGGAAAAAGAACACCAGCAGGCTTTTGACAGCATTAAGCTTGCCCTGCTAACAGCACCTGCGCTCTCACTCCCGGATATCACCAAGCCCTTTTACCTGTACGTGCATGAACAGAAGGGCATTGCTAAGGGAGTGCTTACCCAAAGAACGGGACCTTGGAGGAAACCAGTAGCCTACTTGTCTAAGAAATTAGACCCTGTAGCCGCGGGATGGCCCCCTTGCCTAAAGATCATTGCAGCCGTAGCGCTACTTCTAAAGGATGCAGACAAATTGACTTTGGGACAGACTGTTACTATCATTGCTTCACATGCTCTGGAGAGCGTTATCCGCCAGCCTCCAGACCGCTGGCTCTCCAATGCCAGGGTCACTCACTACCAGAGTCTCCTCCTTAATTCAGACCGGGTCAGATTTGCTCCCCCCACCCAGTTGAACCCCGCTACCCTCTGGCCGGACACGGATCCCACCGTACTACATAACTGTGGGGAAGTCCTGGCCGAAGCCACCGGAGTCAGACCCGACCTTATGGACCAGCCCCTACCAGATGCTCAGGTGACCTGGTTTACGGACGGCAGCAGCTACCTCCTTGAAGGTAAGAGGATGGCGGGAGCAGCTATTGTAGATGGGAGCAGAGTGATCTGGACTAACAAATTGCCAGAGGGAACATCTGCCCAAAAAGCTGAACTTATTGCCTTAACCCAAGCTTTAAATATGGCAGAAGGAAAAAAGGCTACAATATATACAGATAGCCGGTATGCCTTTGCCACCGCGCACATACATGGCGCCATCTACCGGCAGAGAGGATTACTGACCTCTGCAGGCAAAGAAATCAAAAATAAACAAGAGATTTTAGATTTGCTTGATGCTCTGCACCGACCGGCCAAGCTGGCTATAGTCCACTGCCCAGGGCACCAGAAGGGAGATTCCTTTGTAGCTCGGGGAAACAGGATGGCAGATGAGGAAGCCAAAAAGGCAGCTCAAGGAGCTTCCCTGTTCCCTTTGATTGAAAAGGAAACTGTCCTCGCTGAGCCACTGCCCTCAGAATATACAGAGCAGGACCTTAAAGATATGGCGAGAATACAGAAGCATTTTAACACCAAATCACAGAAATGGGAAACTGAAACCGGGAAACAGATCCTACCCAGACAGCAAGCAAAGAACCTCCTGTTACACATACATAAGTTGACTCATTTTGGACCTAAAAAAATAATAGAGACTCTTAAAAAGACTGATTACCACATAATTGGACTTAAGGATATGGCTGAAGAACTCGTAAAACAGTGTGTACCCTGCCAAAAGGTAAATGCACAAACGGTCCCAACAGACTTAGGAAAGCGATTTAGAGGGGACCGTCCTGGCTTGTTCTGGGAAACAGATTTCACTGAACTAAAACCAGCCAGATATGGAAATAAATATCTTTTAGTTTTTATAGATACTTTTTCAGGATGGGTAGAGGCCTATCCCACTAAGAAAGAGACTGCGGCTATGGTGACCAAGAAACTCCTAGAAGAAATTGTTCCCAGGTATGGAATGCCACAGGTAATAGGTTCTGACAACGGTCCAGCCTTTGTTGCCCAGGTAAGTCAGGAGGTGGCCAGAATACTGGGGATTAATTGGAAATTACATTGTGCATACAGACCCCAAAGCTCAGGACAGGTAGAAAGAATGAATAGAACATTAAAAGAGACCATTACTAAATTGTCCATGGAGACTGGCTGTACAGACTGGACGATGCTCCTTCCCTGGGCCCTTTTCAGGGTCCGCAATACCCCCTATAGATTTAACCTCACCCCCTTTGAGATACTTTTCGGAGTCCCAACTCCACTCAGCACATTGCTGACCCAGAGAGGGCCAGATACAATTTCTAACTCTGATTTGAACTGCAGGCTGCAAGCGCTACACCTCCTTCAGAGTGACTTGTGGCCTAAATTGAAGGAAGCCTATTTGCCTGCTAAGGACCCAGTTCCACACCCGTATCAGCCTGGAGACTCGGTCTACGTGAGACGGCATCGACCCACAAACCTCGAACCTCGCTGGAAGGGACCCTTCACTGTGCTCCTGACAACACCAACGGCCGTGAAGGTGGACGGAATCGCCGCCTGGATCCACGCCTCTCACGTTAAACCGGCTCCCTCACCTGACTCTCACTGGCAGCTGACAAAGACTGACAACCCCCTCAAGTTGCGTCTCCGCCGTGTTCCCACTACTGTCCCGAGTCATAATGATTCATCTTAAGGTTTGGTTACAGTTACTACTAATGTTCTTGTTGCTACCATTCCCGCTAGCCGCTGCTCCCTACCAACTCTATAACTATACATGGCAGATCATTAATCAAGCGGGTGACGTTGCTAATACCACCTCTCAGCTATCTATAACCATTCCATGGCCCACCCTTGAAGTAGACCTTTGTAGGCTAGCATTAGGGGCCGATTCGGCTTGGGGGACCCCTGACCATTTCCTCCCCCAGGCAACTCCTGTTAACACCCTGAAGGACAACCTTGAGGGAATATTTGCCCCAGGATGGGAAGAAAAACCAATGGGCATCCCAGGCTGTGCTAGTCCGGCTCGACGCAGCCATTTAAGAAAGACACCTATATATGTCTGCCCGGGAACTCATAGAGACCGTTCTCTGGGCTCAAAATGTGGACATGCTACAGATTATTTCTGTGCTTCTTGGGGATGTGAGACTACGGGTGACACTTATTGGAACCCCTCTTCCACATGGGACTATATTAAAGTAAGCAGGAAAAATCCTCTACCCCCCTCAGATGACCTCTCACTAAAACAGCTCTCCGAATGTAAAAACTGGTGCAACCCCTTGTCTATCTCTTTCACTGACTACGCTAAGACTCAAAATTGGGAATTCCGGGGATTCGAATGGGGCCTTCGCTTGTATGCCTCTGGAAAGGACCCAGGACTAACTTTCAGAATTAAGCTTAGTAAGGCATTTCCGGACTTTCAGAAAATTAGCATGGGACCTAACCCCTTACTTCATAATCAACCTCTTCCTCTTCCCCCATCACCCAAGCCTGCCTCCCTCACTTTGATCCCCGTGGCTCCAACTCTTTTTCAACCCACTCTGCCTCCTAACCCCCCTTCTTCAGCGGATCTAATTTTGACTGTGGTAAATTCCTCTGTCCAGTTCTTTAATATGATTAACCACACTTTAGAGGATTGCTGGATATGCTATTCCTCCAGCCCTCCTTTCTATGAGGGACTGGCCACTACAGGAAATTTAAATTTTGCCAACAGTACTGCCAATTTGCGTTGGAGACCCCCTCCAGGCTCTCAAGGGTTGACTATGAGCTTTGTTTCTGGTGCCGGACTATGCCTACTAGGACCTAACATGCTTCCCCCCCGCTCCCTCTCTGAGATCTGTAATCAAACTATCACTATTAACTCCCGCCTCTCCTCCCAATATATCTCTGCACCACTAGATACCTATCTCGCTTGCTCTACAGGACTCACGACTTATGTAGAAAAAGAGACCTTCCTAGCAGAAAAAGACTACTGTATACTAATAAGCCTATTGCCCAGACTTACTATCAGAGACGCAGATGATTTCCAGAAGATATGGAATACTGATTCTACTTCACCTCGATTCAAGAGAGAGCCTATCACTACTTTAACCTTAGCATTAGTAGTAGGTCTGGGGGCAGCGGGGGCAGGAACAGGAATAGCTTCTTTAGTCACCTCTAACCAGCATTATGCTACCCTCAGTGCCGCAATAGATAAAGACTTGCAAGAATTACAATCAGGCATGCAGAATCTAAAAGACTCAGTCTCCTCTTTGTCAGAGGTTGTTTTACAAAATAGAAGGGGGCTAGACTTATTGTTTCTACAGCAAGGGGGGTTATGTGCAGCCTTAAAGGAAGAATGCTGCTTTTATGCAGATAAGACGGGCTTAGTTGAGGATAGTCTGAAGCGGGTGCGAGAAAGCTTAGAACAACGTAAGAGAGAGAGACAGCAACAACAGTCATGGTATGAGTCTTGGTTTTCCAGTTCTCCTTGGGTGACCACCCTGATCTCTACCCTACTCGGACCTCTCTTAATATTACTTTTGCTTCTCACTTTCGGCCCTTGTATTTTAAACAGACTACTCACTTTTATTAGAGAAAGAATTAGTGCTGTGCAGATAATGGTGCTTAGACAACAATACCAGCAGTTGGCCCAGGCAGATAATGAATCCACAATTCCATGATTGGAATTATGACAAAGAAAAGGGGGAAATGAAAGATTACCAATAAATACAACTAACCTGCTTCTTTGGCTTCTGTACAATTGCTTGCTTTACCTAGACATAAGGACAACCATTTTATGAAGGAAAAGCATGTTGTACGTGACTTTCTGCAGTACGTGACTTTCTGCAGTACGTGACTTTCTGCAGTACGTGACTTTCTGCAACTAGCCGCCTGGGCCCAGATAAGGAACTAGTTAACTGAAATGCTGACCTTTGCCCTAGAAATCTGGGCCCTAGCTCCCTGCCTGAGGTCACGATCCCTGAGCCGAGGCGACACCCTGACGACATCTGAAGAATCCCTGAGCTGTAACATGTTTGAGATATATCCGCATGTTTTATGATTTTTTTCCTTTAAAACCCCTACCTCCCGGCTGCTCGAGGCTCTTCACCCCTCCTGCGTGAGGACTTCGTGTCGAGCCCCGGTGCACCGGCTTCAATAAACCTCTTGCGTCTTGCATTGAGAGCCCTCCGTGTGAGTGTCTTCGGGTCTGGTAGACAATCCCGCTTGGGGACCCTCCGGGGGCTCCCCACAAGACATGATTCGATCTGGAACCAAATATATGGCTTTTGAGGTCAGATGGACTTGGGCATAGGTCTCAAATGTAGGTTTTTATCTGGGCAATATTGGGCAGTTACTTAACCTCTCTGAGATTCAGTTTCCACAATCATATAATCAGAAGCAATAAAAACAACTTTATAGGAGTGTTTTGACATAACATACATGAATTATTTTTCAGTAATTTGCTCAACAGCTAATACTTTGGTATGTGTGTGTGTGTATGTGGAGGTATATGTGGTCATGTGTGTATGTGGGTAGGTGCATGTGTAGAGCCAGAGAACAACTTTCAGGCCTCTCCTTGCTGTTCCACTTCATCTGAGGCAAGGTTTTTTTTTTTTTTTTTTTTTTTTTTTTTTTTTTTTTTTTTTTTTTTCACTCTGCTATTTGTTTTGCTGCACTCCTGTGAGCACCAGGAAATTCTTGTCTCCATCTCCCATCTCACTAACAGCATGCTGGGCTTTCAGAAAGCTTCCATGGCTTCTAGCAGACTACCTGGAGTCAGTGAAATACCATCATGGCATCACAAAGGGAGTCAGTAAGAAATGTTTAGCTCAGATTGAAAAAAATGTAATAATTATTATTTTGAGAAAGTGATAGGGATGTTATTTCCATGGTTTTAGTTCTTTACTATTTTATACTCTTTGAGAAACTTGGGCTGTTTCTACATTTTGAGGCACCTCCATGCTTACAAATGGAGAAATGACAAATAGGGTTAAAAATTAACCTTAAACTGCCATAAACTGGTAAAGATTTTGAACAAAATAGTTTAAAACCTAAATCAAAAAAATAAGTAGGGGCTAGAGAGATGGCTCAGCAGTTATGGCACTTGCCTGCAAAACCTAAGGACCCAGGTTCAAATCTCCAGTACCCACGTAAAACCAGATGCACAAGATGGTGCATGAGCCTGGAGTTCATTTGCAATGGTTAGAGGCCCTGGTGTGCCCATTTTTTCTCTCTCTCTGCCTCTTTCCCTCTCTCCCTCATACAATTAAATATTTTAAATCTCACTTATAAAAATAATAATGTTATAATTTTCATCTGGCAATTGTGGTATATTAAAATGTGTATATATTTGAATATATACCTATCTATTAGTTTATGACTGGTTGATTCTTTTGTAATATTTTATATTTATTTATTTATTTAAGAAAGAGAGAGAGAAAGAGGCAGAGAGTTGGGGGGAGAGAGAGAGAGAGAGAGAGAGAGAGAGAGAGAGAGAGAGAGAGAGAGAATGGGTGTTCTAGGCCATCCAACCATGGCATATGAGCTGCAGACACATGCACCACCTTGTGTATCTGGCTTACCTGGGTCCTGGAGAGTTAAACCTGGGTCCTTTGACCTTGCAGGCAAGCACCTTAACTTCTAAGCCATCTCTCTAGCCCCTGGTTGATTCTTTTTTTTTTTTTTTTTTTTTTTGGTGTTTCGGGGTAGGGTTTCACTCTGGTCCAGGCTGACCTGGAATTAACTATGTAGTCTCAGGGTGGCCTCGAACTCATGGCAATCCTCCTACCTCTGCCTCCCGAGTGCTGGGATTAAAGGCGTGTGCCACCACACCCGGCAAGCCCCTGGTTGATTCTTTTAACACGAAAACATAGGGAAGCAAAAGATCCTAAGTCAGTATACCACAAAGATACCTATATATCTATGTTTATTGCAGCACTATTCACAACAGCCAAGATGTAGAACCAGCCTCTATGTCCATCAACAGATGAATGGGGAAAGCAAATGAGGTAAATCTACTTAATGGAATTTTATTCAGGCACAAATAACAATGAAATAATGAAATTTATGGGACAGTGAACGGAACTGGAGATTATCACGTTAGTTGAAATAAGCCAGACTCAAAAAGACAAATACAATGTCTTCTTTCATATTAGGAGTCTATATTTAAATATATACAGACATGTATACATTGAAAATAGAAAGGGGACTGTGAGATGGGAGTGGGTTCTAAAAGTAGGAGGGGGAACATGAGAGGACGATGTGTGATATGTGACATGAAGGCAAAAGGGGGTACTATTGAAGAAACGAAGCTGCAAGAGGAGGAGAGGGTGGCAGGGCAATGGAGGTGTAAATAATGACAAAGTATAATGATTAAATATACAAAATATCACAATATCACCCATACTGTATCTGCTAAATAAAAAATTATACAGCGATATGGATAAGCTTTTCATAAGGTAGTAATAAAACACATAAAAACTCATTTCAAAGTACACTATACACATCATGAAGAGCATTTTCAGTGTTATCCCTGTATCCTTGGGAAGACCTTACAGGCCTGCAAGTGAGGCAGTGTCATTGTCTATGGAGGCCGGTGGCCTGTCTACACACACTTGGTGATGAGTTCCAGCCTACTTCCCCAAAGCAACGATCCCTGGCACACAGGGGACGCTCAGGAAAAGTGTGCTGACTTACTCGCTGACTCCTGGGCTCCCATGACTACTTGGGAAGCTTGCTGGTGTGCTTCTCAGTCTGGTAGCAGCTCCAGATTCCACTCATGTTAGAAACAGACAGGAACATATAACCTTGCCCCTTCAGTACCCTGGGTATGGCTATCGTTCAATCACGGGTATCTGGGAAGAAGTAGAAGAGGGATAGTGGAAGATGATGAGGCGATGGACCAGGAGCTTCTTCAGTCCGGGTCTGCTTGCATTGTTTGTTTTCAGTGGTTAAGGATTTAGGGTTTTAAGAAAGTACCAAAGAAGCGGCATCAGCCCGGCAGTTCCATCTGCAGCAGAGTCTGGGCATTCTTAATGTCCCTAGAAATTATGAGAAACTCACCTGTTTTCAAAATGCAGGTTTTCTCACCCATCTCTAACCCCCATTTTTAATAAAAAGCCAAAGGTGTGCTAACAGCCAAGGAGTGACTTCCATTTTTAGGCTCCAGTTACCCAGGATAGAGGATGCTAGCTGACCTCTCTCAGGAAGCTGGCTGTTACCGCCGGCCCTCCTCCTCATTTCGGTATAATTCACTACTGCCAGAGAGAAAGCAGGGCAAAGCATTTCAATCCTTCTTAAATTGATGCAGCTTAGCAGGCTCAGCTTTGAAGCCCTCTGAGTCCCCAGGGCCTGGTTTTCCCATTCGAGGTGGAATAATGCTCTGTTCGTTCCCCCCTTCCCCCCCCAAGTAGGTAATTAATTCTTGGTAGTGTGCTGGAGAGAAAGTGAAGGCAGGTTGCCTTCATTTTGAGTCTTTAAAAGAGTCTGGTCTCTTTACCCATGGGAACTTTAATCTAGTGCCCAAGAGGTAAGAATAGCAGTAATAATAATAGATAATAATAACAATAACAAACCCATTATCATCTTGAGTTTAGAAGTCACCCAATCTACAAAATCCTGTGGCTAATCTGCACATCGTCCTCTGTACAAGTGCAAGGTAGGAGCAGAGTCTCTTCACTAAGGAAACTCAATGAAATGAACAATTACTGACTGTCTAGTGCATGCTAGGTTTTCTGTTAGACATTCTGGATGAAAGAATATAATGATTCTAGATCATGGCTTTTGTTTTTGAGCTCAGATTTGAAACATGGATACAGGCAATATTCCAACTAAAGGAGCTTGGTAGATCTCTGAGATAGAGCCCCAGAATGCACCTTTTTTTTTTTTTTTTTTTTTTTTTTTTTTTTTTTTTTTTTTTTTTACTATTGCTTCCCTCTCTCCTTTACTTCCGTTTCTTCTTCCATCTTTCAACCACCATTTACCAAGTGCCTATGCTATGCCAGGTCTATGCGTCCACGACCATAAAGAAAATTCTGAGCATGTTCTCTGGATGCTACGAACTTACAGGTAGCAAGGTGCCCAGGTGCAACTACCAGCCAGACACTGGGTGTGTGCATGTGTGAGACCAGAAGTAGTAGATGTCAGCTCCTACTTTTTTCTTCTGATTCTAATTTGGGATGCCTCCAATGAAGAGACAAGGATAAAGCCTCATTGGAGGATTTCCAGTAGTTCTTGGTAGTCATCTGGGTTTTTCTTTTTCTTTATGCATGTGTATGTATGTGTGTGTATTTGTGTCCACATGTGTGTGGGCACACGTGTTCATGCAGGTGCACATGAACATGTGCATATGTGGGTGGAGACCAGAGATTGACATTGGGTGTCTTCATTGATCACATTCCACCTTATTTACTGAGGCACACAATACCATCTGAACCGAGAGCTCACTGATTCAGTGAGTTGAAACAGCTGCCTTGCCCCAGGGATCCCAAGCATTGGGTTACAGGTGGGCTGCTACACCTGCCTGGCACTTACCCAGGTGCTGGGGGTGTGAATGCAGAGTCTCATGCTTATGGGACAAATGCCGTACTGACAGAACCATCTCCCAGGCTCTATCACCTGGGTTGTTTTTACTTAGTTATTTATTTGAGAGAGAGAGAGGGAGAGAGAGAGAAGAGAGAGAGAGAGAGAGAGAGAGAGAGAGAGAGAGAGAGAGAGAGAATGAGTACACCAGGGCCTCCAGCCACTGCAAACAAACTTCAGATGCATGGGGACTGGGGAATTGAACCTGGGTCCTTTGGTTTGCAGGCAAGCACCATCTCTCCAGCCCTCACTGGGTGTTTAAATCTCTTGCTTTTTTTTTTTTGCTGAATAACTATTATAGGTTGTTCACTCTCAAATTCATGTCAAAGTCCTAACCTCCCTCCCCTGTTCTTCAGAATTTGACCGTTTTTTGGAGATAGGGTCATTAAGAAGGTAAGGTTATGACATGATGCTCACACGAGTGCAATAGTGGTACACAGCCATGGTGAGTAACCAATTGTTCTTGATTTGGCTAACTGATATGCTCAGTGGAACAGAATCCATAGCTGGAGTTGGGAAACAAGTCAGAATCATATCCAAAAAATGAACCTGCTCTGCATTATCAAGTTCCCACCAATCATGGGCTACAAAAGGGCCTACATGGACCAAATTCTTTCTAAAATAATAATGGTTATCCCATTTATCTGGTGTTGACTTCACTATCCATTGTAGAATTTGCTTCTCTTTCTCAGATGGATGTGGATCCGGGGAAGAGAATCAGCCCATCACACACCTCATCAGGGCCCCAGCTGAAACCAAGAGTAATTGGGGAAATGAGCAAGAGTGCTGCTTCCTTGGTGAACCTGATACCAGCAGGGTCTTTTCTTGCTCACTCCTGTGTTCACCAGGCTAGCTGGCCTATGAGTTTCCAGGCAATTCTGTCTCCATGTCCCTTTTCACCTGAGGCATGCTAGGATTACAAGTGGCAACGCATCTGGCTCATGCATGGTTTCTGGAGAATCAAATATAGGTATTCTTGTTTGCATGGCAAGCTCTTTATCCACTAAGGCATTTCCCCAGCCCTTCAGGGTGTATTTTCTGCCCTCATAGCCAGGGTTACAAGAGGAAGTGCTGGGCCTCAAAAGCCAGGTTCCAGGAGAAATAGCTCACATCAGAGGGCGAAGTACTAGGACTGGTAGTACAAAGCGGGAGGTACCTACTACAGGTATGCTGGACTTGAAATACCATTTGAGTCTTTTGATCTACTCATAAATGGAAATTTGTTAAATGTCCAAGAATACATGTGATGTCTCAAATATAGTAATATCTTTGTGAGAAGTATAAAAATGCACCCTTTCCTTAATTAACTCACATTATATGTTTACATGCAAGAGAGAGAGAGTGAGACAGAGATAGACAAAGAAGGAATATGAATATGGGAGTGCCAGAGTGTATTGTCCCTGAAAACAAACTCCAAATGCTTGCAACATTTTGAGCATCTGGCTTTACATGGGGAATTGAACCTGGGTCAGCACGCTTTGTGTCAAACATATTTAATCTTTGAGTCATTTCCCCAGCCCTCAATGCATGTTTCTGTTGCTTATCTGAAAATTTTCATAAAGAATGGGCATATAAGATCAGCAAGATGTGATGCTGTCCCCCTAGAGTGGTCTAATACACAGTCTACAAGCCATTGAACAGGGTTCCAAGTATTTAAAATACATGGTGACATGGAGGACAGAAGAGTGAACAGGTAGGGATAGAAATTCAGTCACATTAAAAAAGAAAAATTCTTATCCTGAATCTATAATAAGATGTAACATTTATATAATCTCCATCATACTCTGAGTGGCATGAGATGTTAAAATCTAATTAACCTTTAGTGCACTCATCTGAAGATTATTATGTCAATTTTCAGTGGATCAAAGAGAAGGAAAGAGGGTTGTTGAGTGAGTGGCATGAGTAAGATTTACATGTAACCTTCCCCAGTTCTTTGCTGGGGTGGTCTTTTCTGGTCTTTCCCTAGCCACACATGGACTTCAAAAAGCCATAATGGGACTTAAAAAGCCATATAGATGTAAGTAGCAAGTGGCAGAGGATGAACAGGAAAGTAGCGTCGAAGCTTTAGATAACTTCATAGCTGATAGACTGACTCATAATGATCACTAAGGGAGAGAAAGATGGACGTCTGAGGAGCATCACTACTTAGTGTACACCACAGCAGCACCAAGAACAGCTCTGAGGCGTGCTTGGGTAAGAAGCTAGGTCTGGGGCTGGTGTGTGCATACGTGTGCATGCCTGCACACACACGACACCTTAACATTATTAATGCTCTCCTTCCCTCTTTCCCTCCTTCTCTTTCTCGTCCTATTTTTCTATCCCTCCCACCTTCCCTTTCTTGCTTCTTTTTTGTAATCAATTTGCAATCTCTTGCAGTACAGGCTGCAAGAGAACAAACAGAATTGAGCCTTTATTTCCAATTGCCTTGGAGCCATGCAATGTCCAAGGCAAAGCTGTCTTCCGGACACTATTTCTTGGAACTTCTATGATGAGCTGCACTCTTAGAGCCCAGACGTCCTTCTTGGGTGGTGAAAGTAGACAAGGCAGATTTACTCAAATCCCAGTCACAATTCCAACTTCTATTTGTTTTTCAAGGTAGGGTCTCACTCTAGCCCAGGGTGATCTGGAATCCACTCTGTAGTATCAGGCTGGCCTTGAACTCATGGTGATCTTCCTACCTCTGCCTCCCAAGTGCTGGGATTAAAGGGTTTCACCACCACATCTGGCCTCTAGCTTTTAGTTTTTCCTTTCTTACTACATTGATGGGTTACTTTATTGATTGAAACATCATTCATTCACTAGAAATAGCAAATACTTTTCACTTTTTAAAAGAATATATTTATTTATTTGTAAAGAGAGAAAGAGAAGAAGAGAGAGAGAGAGAGAATGGGTGTGCCAGGGCCTCTTGCCATGCAAATGAACTCCAGATACATGTGCCATCTTTGTGCATCTGGATTTACTTGGGTACAGGGGGATCAAACCAGGGTCTTATATAAGGCTTTGTAGGCAAGTTCTTTTAAACACCGAGCCATATCTCCAACCTACATATAATTAAAAAAAATAATTTATATGAGGTGTGTGTGTGTGTGTGTGTGTGTGTGTGTACATGCATGCACACACATATGTGCATCAGGGTCTCTTGCTGCTGCAAATGAATTTCAGATACATACACCACTTTCTGCATCTGCTTTTACATAAGTATTGGGGAATCAAACCTGGGTAGTCAGGCTTTACAAGCAAGTGCCTTTTAATCACTGAACCATGCCCCCAGCCCACAAATACTTTTGTTTATGAATTATTGTAGTAGTTCTAAAAATCAATAATTGATGTTTCATCTGTAATACAATAGTGAGGATAGGCTAATAAATAGGATAATAGTGACAAAATTACCATATATGGAGGGCTTAATACAAGTCAGGCACTGGAGTAACTAGTTCACGTATGGCAATTAATCCCACTTTTTTTTTTTTTTTTAAGGCAGGGTCTCACTCTAGCCCAGGCTGACCTGGAACTCACTCTGTAACCCAAGGCTGGTCTCAAACACATGGCAACCCTCTTAGTTCAGCCTCCTGAATGCTAGGTCTAAAGGTGCAAACCACCATGCTTGGCTTTTACATATTTATTTTATTTTTATTTTTCCCACTTTCAACAATTCTGTGAAATAATTGTCATTCCTATTACATATGCACCAAGAACCAAAGCACAGAGTGGGGAGACGACTTTCTCACTACAAAGGTAATAAGTGGGCTGGAGAGATGGCTTAGCAGTTAAGTGCTTGCCTGTGAACCCTAAGGACATTGGTTCCAGGCTCGATTCCCTGGGACCCACGTAAGCCACATGCACAAGGGGGCGCATGCATCTGGAGTTTGTTTGCAGTGGCCGGAGGCCCTGGCACACCCATTCTCTCTTTCTGTCTGCCTCTTTCTCTCTCTGTCTGTCTGCTGCTCTCAAATAAATAAATAAAAATAAACAAAGATAATATGTGCAAAAGGAGAAGAGAAACGATAAGAACAAAATGAAGAAGAAGGTAAAGAGGAATAGAAGAGAGGCACATGCTACGAGCCAGAAGCTCACCCCGTGAGAGATAGGTTCCACAACCTTCCAAGTCAGACCATGAGCTGTGTACCAAGTGTTCAAACATATGTGCTTCTGGGGGACACTTCATATGCAAACCATAGCAGTGGGATGCAGAGCCCAGACAGGAAGCAGTTACAGATGGGAAGTCCAGGCAGGAAGTCATAAAGGCTCCGCCCTTCTGCATGGAAGTGATACTGATAAGACTTAGGTGATGAGAAGACGTCCTGTTCTTCTGGATGGAAGCCAAGGGGAGAGAATGCTGAGCTGGAACAGAGCCTGTGGGGAGCACATCCCCGAGGCCAAGAGAACTGATGAATTCTGCTGCCTTGCATCTTAAGTGCACCTGAGAAGGAGGCTCAGGCTCATAAAGAGAAACGCAGTAACTCAGGCTGGAGAGCAAATCAGTTGGATTTAGACCAAATTAATATCTTGAGCTGTCGATGCTGAAACATCGACCACTCCCTTGACAAATAATTTTTTGTTGAGGTAGCAGGCAGGAGAAGTTCCCATTTGGGAGGTTTGGGGTAATCTGTGGTTTCTTTTCTTGAAAAAATTAAAATTACAAGCCCCATTTTTTTTAGTGGTTCATAAAAAGTTGCAAAAGGGAGAACATTATAGAGCCATAAAAGGTGTGTTTATGTGTATTCATAAGAAGTGGCTACAGGCCAACTCCCATAAATGCGATGGGCTTATACCTCAGCACTGAACAATTACAAGCACCCCAGAGGCTCCTACTTCACTTGACAATGTAATGCAGGCTGCCTCTGTGGTCCTTCCAGGCTACTCAACTGGATACAGACCGAATGCAGGCACTTTCCTTTTTAAGGGTTGATGGTAAGAAAAATTGTAATATGCAGAGTGAAAACGGTATTTGCAGGCCAGTTCTCTCTATTCTCCTTTTCACAAATACCTGTGTGTCCCCTTGCGTTTCCAACCAGCGTCACTGGCTCTGAGTTCATCTGAATTCTCAGCACCTGCCTCTTACCAGGTTTGGAGACAGCCTTCTTACTGACATTTTGCCATCCAGGCCCTAAGACAAGGGGTTTTGCATTATGAAAACGAGACCTTTGATATCCATAGATGTAAAGCTTCCTTACAGAAAGCAAGACGGCACCCAGTTCTACTGGCTGTGGTGATAGTACTTTCCCACTTCTTGTAGCCCCCATAGGAAAGTGGGGTGTCTGTGATAGGTGGGCGAAATCTTACTGCTCCTCACTAAATTGCATTCCAGACGCACCTGCTCACTCCACCCAGGAGCGAGGCCAGCTCTGCCTTCAAGAGTGGACACACAGTGAAGCAGTGTCCTCTGGGCTTGACATGGCCACCGCCATCATGAAGCAGGGCTGCGTTGATAACCTACAGAAGGTCTTGGCCTGTCGTCATGACAACACATACAAAACAACAATACAATGATAAGTAGGTCTTTGGTTAATACTCTCTAGTAGAAACAGGAGATGGAGGGTCAGTCCCAGGACTCTCTGGTGGGATTCTACCCACCATTTTCCCCTGCCCCTGAGCTGCATAGATTCTTGGAGATGTCAGAGTATATGGGAAGTAGAAGATTGACTGAGGAGTGAGACTGTTCAGTGGCACAGCTTCACATGATTCAAACAGACTCCTAGGTGTAACCCCAATAGAGAAACTCACTGGGGGTTCTACATCTGTTTCTTCTGAATTGAAACTCTCCTTGGTATAGGGAGGCTCCTTAAGACTCAAGAGTACACAACACTGGCAAGTCTCAGGAAACTCCTCTGGTAGTTACTGGATTCGCGAGGCTCCTCCCCAAGGTTACATAAGCAGTACCGATTTCTGTGGAGGGGAGACTCCCACTGCCGGAGCTGCCTGCACGTTGGGCAAAGAGCTCCAGAGACGCAGCTTCCCCGAGTCGTCACCTATGCTGGACTGGGCTTTCCAGTGATGCAGCTGCCTTTGATTCATCTTTGCTCCTGTAAGCAACGTCCCCCCCCCCCTTCCCCCACCGTACTCTTGTCAGTAACCTCAATAAACTCAATGGCTAGATACCTTTTTCTGGAATTATTTCTCTGGTCTGTCATTATTGCCCTATCTGGGTTGAATAAGGTATTTGTTTACATCTTCTGCTGGAAAACTACACAAGGCATTACCTGAGACATACAAGTTCATCAGAGCCCAAAGAGTTTTGCCTTGTAATCATAGACTCATGCTTAGTCTCTTAATATACAGAAACGTTTTTGCTAAAATGGTACTTGAGATTCTGTTGAAGGCAGAAGTTATCAAGGAAGGAAATGCCTCGAATATTAACTTTCTTTTTTAGGTGGTTGCGTGCACTGTTTCATCGTCTTAGAGAAACTTATGCACATGTAGTGGGTTAAAAACCACATCGATTTATTATCTTGCAGTTGTAGAGTTCAGAGCTCGGCAAACAGCGAGGATTGGCAGGGCCTCATTCCTTGTGAAAGCCTCTTAATTTGCAAAGACCACAATGGCCATTAGTCTGTCTCATACAATGTCACTTCCATGCTAATTTCTTTCTTCTTTCTTTTTCTTTTTCTTTTTCTTTTTCTTTTTTCTTTTTTCTTTTTGCTGGTGGCGTGTGTGTGTGTGTGTGCCAACACGCGTGCAGCTGCATGTGTATGTGGACACGCATGCATGTGAAGGTCTGAGGTCAACATTTGGGTGTCATATTTTTTGAGCCAGGGTCTCTCCCAGAACCTAAAGCTCAGTGACTAAGCTAGGCCAGCTAGCCAGCAATCACTGAAGTCTGCCTGTCTATGCCTTCTCTGTGCAGGGATTACAGCTATCTGCCTCCACTCACGGCTTTTATGTGGGTATTGAGGGTCTCAACTCAGGTTCTCATGCGTGTAGGGCAAGTACTTTATCGGCTAAGCCATTTCTCAGTTCTCCCTTGTTTCCACTTTTAAGTCCCTTGGAAGAACTTCTTGTTCTAATGTCAGGTGATCGGCAACTTTTAAAAAATTCCCCTGCAACTTTGAACTCTCCCTTTCCATGGAGCGAAATTGCAGGTTCTGCGGTTTAGCACTTGGATGTCTTTGGGGGCGCTGTAACTCCGCCTGTCCTACAGAGGGCGCCTCAAGACACATTCCTTTTCACTCTGGTGCTCTGATTAGTCTTAAGATCTTTCAAAGTTAAAAAAAAAAAAATTATTCATACTCGTTCACTGTCTTCAACGTGACACACAAAAGACAACATTTCAAACGAGCTTCAAGGCGCCGGCAGCTTTGGGCATTCAGAGGGGAGCGTGTAGGGTTATACTGCCTCTCGGGAGTTTGCACACCCCTCGAGTGGGTGAGGCTCCCGCATGCGCAGTGAACACAGAAGAGCAAGGCCTCACAAATGTCAGGGCGCGTTTCAACCAACTGGTGCTACGTGAGTTCAGAAGCGGGGGCGCTGCTCTGAGTCCCATTGACCGGATGCCCTGCCCAGTTGAGCATTTCAGCAGGGCTCCATGGGAGCAAGTCTCCCCATTATTATTGTGCTTTTTCTTCTTTCTTTCTTTCTTACTTTTATTGCTGCAGGCAGCACTCTCCAGCCTAGGAGGTGGGGGCGGAAATGCCAGGTATCCTCACCAGCTGGCCCCAGACAGCTATAACTTACACCGTCTTTCTTTTCTGTTATGTAAGGGCTGGAGAGATTTCTCTCTTTTCCTTCTAAAACAGCCAGTTTCTTCAGGCAAGTGCAAAGATTCGGCCGAACGCTGGGATAGGCCCCTTGGCATAGCAGCCGTGGTAAAGGAGGAGGGAGAAGCTCACTTCGTAAACGGGAGGGACTCAGGGAGGACTTGCTCAACCCCACTGCCTCTCCATGGAGACTGAGAGAAAGAAGTGAACTACTGCTATAAATATTTTTTTACCCTCAGTGTTTCAGGGTCTTTTCAGCTGCTTTTGCCTATGAACCTTTTCCGGCATTTGACACACTGGGCAGCAGATACCTGTACAGGGGGGAGGAATGATCGAACATAGGTGCGTTTGTGGGCAGCGCGTGGAGACTGTTCCAAATGGAGTCTTTGGGACTCGGGTCTGCGCCGCCTTCATTGGTACCTGGTAATATCAGAAATGTGCTCCGTGACTACAAAAGGGGCCACTGTCATGCGTGGTTCCTTTACCTCTGGGATTGTTCGGCCTCGTAAACGACCAGCTGACCGGTGACCTCCCCTGTGATTAATACCTGGGATCAAGAGTGGGTGGCTGGATTTAGGCCTCATAGGAGACACAAGGCCAGGCGCAGGTCAGGTTAGTGGCCCCTGGCTTCCCTGAGTCCATTGCACCTCTCCCCTGAGCGTGTCTGTACTGATGATGCTTGAAGCTACCGGCTAATTTTCTTCATTATTTAGACTAGCAATGAACTGCATTAGGGTGCGTCACCTACAATGCTGTCCACTACAGGGCTCTCAGCTAAAGACAATTTCTTTTGTTTTTGTTTTTATTTATTTGAGAGCAACAGAGGGACAGAGAGAGAAAGAAGGAGAGAGAGAGAGAGAGAGAGAGCGAGAGCGAGAGAGAGAGAGAGAAAGAATGGGCTCCAGCCACTGCAAACAAACTCCAGTTGCGTGTTCCACCTTGTGCATCTGGCTTACGTGGGTCCTAGGGAATTGAGCCTCGAACCTGGGTCCTTAGGCTTCACAGGCAAGTGCTTAAGCACTAAGCCATCTCTCCAGACCAGTTAAGGATCATTTTGAGACTATGATGATTAGTTTTAATTGTCAGCGTGACTGGATCTAGATTTACCTAGGAGACAAATATCTGGACCTGTCTATGAGGAAGTTTAGAGATTAGTTTAACAGAGGTGGGAAGACCTGCCCTAATTGGGTGGCACCATCCCATAGACGGGTTTCCTGGACTAAATAAAAAGAATAATGCTAGCTGAGCATCAGCATTCATCTCTCTCTCCTTCCTGATGGTGGGCATCGTGCAACTAGCTGGCCCTGCTCTTGCCATCATGCTTTTCCTGCCAGGATGGACTGTCAGCATAGAAATCACCTCCACAGGGAAGGCATCACACAGCTTCGGCAGTCAGGAAACAGAGAGACACAAACGCTGGTGCTGGGTGGCTTCCTCCTTCCCTCCTTTTTATTCAGTCTGGGATTCCAGACTATGGGTTGGTGCCACCCACATTCAAGGTGTCTTCTCTCCTTGGTAAGCCTAGTCTATGGACACACACCATCATAAACATACCCAGAGGTGTTTCTCTGAGGTCATTCCAAATACAACCCCAAGCTGACAGCGAAGGCTACCCATCAACCACATTCGTGTAGAATGCTTGCAGTTAATTCTTGACATTACGTGAAAAGGTATACACCCCCCCCTTTTTTTGAAAGCGATGCAAATGCGTATTTGGTTACTGTGAGTGATTTAGTACAATTGGGGAGAGTACACTTGAGGGAAAATATCATGGACGTGAAGGCTAGAGATGCAGACAGCAGTGATCTCAGAGAAAATGTTCTGCCATTTAAAGGCAAGGAGGATGAACTAAGTGTTTCTCTGTGCTACAATAGCCTGACCTTCTGCAAAGAGCTCTACAAGTTCATGTGAAAGTTGTATCTTGTAAGTAAAATATTTTGACTTTGGTTCTTGAAACCACTGTGAATTTGAAGACAGTGAAAGGACTTCACATTCATGTTTGACACATCCATTTGTGACACAAATCATAGGAGGCTGGTGAGTGCGTGCTTTCTAGTTCATAAATGAAAAATTATAGAAGGCAAATGTATTCAGCTGCTAACTGAATAAATGAATGAGTGAAAGGACAGACATTTGCCTTTTGTTCTGAGGAAACTTTTTTAAACTTCTTATTGACAACTTCTATAAATATAGACATACTATGATCATAATTCTTTCCCACAACCTATTGATATTCCATCGTGGGTGGGTGAGGGGCTCATGACACCCCAATTCTCCAAGAGGAGCTATTAGCAGTTAATGGTTGATGGGGGATGGAAAGTCATGTCCTGGAAAAGGCCAGAGGAGAATGGTGGGTTTCCTCCTCTTGTGTTCTTACGTGTCCT
Organism: Dipus sagitta; assembly: GCA_036346955.1. Lineage (NCBI taxonomy): Eukaryota > Metazoa > Chordata > Mammalia > Rodentia > Dipodidae > Dipus > Dipus sagitta. The sequence goes on from CM070781.1 coordinate 83,661,839, forward strand.
TGTCTTAAGACTGATTCTCTCACTGAATCCTGAGCTGCCTTTTGTTTTGGTCCAAATGGCTGACCAGTGAGCCAGTGATTCTCTTGTCTCTGCCTCCCCTACAGGATTGAGGTGACAGATGTGCATGGTCATACCCAGCTTTTCATGTGAGTGCTGGGGATCAAACTCTAATCATCTCAGTCCTGCTCTGGCCCTCAAGTTTGTGCAGCAAGTGCTGTTAGCTGCTGAGCCACATCCTCAGGCTGCTTTTCTTTTGTTGTTAGAAAATCTGATCTCCATCAGCTTCCTTGCTGGCCAGTGATTGACACCTTGACATGCTGCTCTGTTCTGCAAGTCCATGGCCTGACATTGTTGTTGACATCCATGTGACCCAGAGGGCAGGAGCCATTGCTCAGCCAGTTCCTATAGCATAGCACACAGATGAGGACCTTGTGATTTGAAATGCTGGTTGACCTCTTTGAAACTTCTCCTGTCCTGGCCTGGCACAAACATTTACTACTAATTAGGGTCTTAGTCAGCCTGTAATACTCAGGTTTGATTACTCATGAAATTAAAGGAGATAATGGTTAAAAAAAAATCCCAGCATGGTAACCATGTAGTTGTTAATGAATGCTTGTGGAATGAATAAATGGATGAATAAATGATTCAATTTATTGTCTGAGGATAATAGTGTTTATAGAACTGGATGATAAGATTTCTTTTAATAAATGCTATTTGTTAAATCCACAAGAAGAGGATGAAGAGAATAGTGTGTATGTACTTCATCTACATTTGTGTAGTGACCACAATTAAAATAACCTAGCAACCAAGGGGCTGTCTATACATTTGCTTAGACTTTTGGAAGCTGCAATATCCATTGGAAAGCTCTGTATGAAGTGATGCACCAAATGTCTGTCCAAAATCACTTAGGGAAGAATTGATTTTATTTCAGCTTACAGTTCTGGAGGGTGGAGTCTATCATGGTGGGAGTGGGAAGCTGGCAACACATTGTAGCGAACAGTAAATGGGAAGGAGGATCAGGTTATAACACGTCAAGGCGTTGCTCCAGTACCCACTTCCTCCACTGAAGCTCTACCTCCTAAAGGTTTGACAGCCTTCCCAAACTGTGCCACCAGCTGGGGACCAAGCCTTTAAATACATGAGCCTATGGAGGCCATGTCACAGTCAAACATCACCACTACCCATGGTATGATTTTCCCTCAGCTTTGCAGTTTGCAAGGGGAATTTCCCCACTGGTCCCAAATGCTGCCTGTGTATAAAGCCACCCCCTTTGAGTTTAGAAATGACTAGATGCATGCCACCCTTGCAGTTTCCTAACCATGGGATTTTGTGACACCTGAAAACTGTAATATTATCCATATCTTCTTTTAAAAAATATTTTATTCATTTATTTGCAAGAAGAAAGAAGAGAGCTAGGCAGAGAGAATGGGCATGCCAGGGCCTCTAGCAGCAGCAAATGAACTCCGGACACATGCGCCTCTTTGTGTATCTGGCTTTATGTGGGAGTTGAACCTGGGTTGTTAGGCTTTGCAGGCAAGCACCTTAACCACTGAGCAATCTCTCCAGCCCCTTCCTTAAAAAAATTCTCTTGCCTTGGTATAGCTATAATTTTCTATATGTTTGCGTATGTACCACAATAGTACTGATAAGTGTCTACTGCCACAGTCTTGCTTCAGACCATCATAGTTATAGGCAGCCTACAGCCTAGAAGCACTGTTTGTATTTTTTTCTTTGCATATGAGCTTTGATACACTCACATTGTGTTGTAAGCAATGAGATTTTAGAAAAATATTGAGAATTTTGGTTGTTATAGAGGTCCTTATAAATTTTATGGAAGTTCCCTTAAAAGAAGATGGCTTAAGTTAAAAAAAAAGAACATTCTATTATACTCCAAGCATTGTGGTGAAGGGAAGGGAGAGAAGTCTCCCTAGTTTATAGATCTATAACTACATATAGCTAGGAACCATTAGAGGAATGCTGTTCGTGGGTGTGTATGGGGCTACACACATGTAAAGGCCAGAGGGCACCCTTGGGTATTGATCCTCACCTTCAGTTTGTTTGAGACAAGGTCTCTTTATTGCTCACTGCTATGTGTGCCAGGCTAGGTAGCCTGCAAGCTTCCATGGATTCTCCTGTCTCTGCCTCCCATCTCATTGTATGAGGTCTGAGGTTATAGGTGCTTTTGCATCTAGCTTTCTGTGGGTTCTGGGGATCCAAATTCAGGTCGTCATGCTTGTCAGCAAGTGCTTTTCCCCCACTGAATTATCATCTCCCCAGCATAGAAGAATGACACTTTAAAACTGAATTGTTTTAAAAATATTTTTTAAAAAATAGTTTAAAAAATTCTGGAAAGGCCTCATTTTGTACTATTTCTTATGGTGACAAACTGGGAATCTGGGATAAGATACCAGAACTTAATATACAAGTTTATTTATGAAAAGTGCTAAGTAGCAAGCTTCTGGCTTTAACCTTTTCAATATTCTGAAAGCTAATTGTCTGGGCCATCTCGCTCATCCAAGTTAATGAGGTGGCTACCAGGTCGCAATGGAAGATGACTGCCCAGACAAATTAGGACAAGCAGGTAGAACCCCCAAACCACAACAAAGCAAGCCAGGAAAGACCAGAAGTTACATAGGCTTTATTGTCTTTCAAAGAAAGTCCAGTAGCCTTCCCGATCTGTTTGTACCTTGTGATGGATTGCAACAAGAATTGGGAGAGGCATGACATGAGTCTGTGCTCAGTACCGTGATTGGTATCAACATAGCAAATGTACAAGTGGAAGCTGTTCTCCTCACAGTCTGAAGAATATAAATCCCTCATTCATCTGCTATGGTATAGGGACCTGCTTGTGATTTTTATGATTTTTTACAAACTGGGAATATTATAACTGTAATGTGAAGGGGCCAAAGCCGTTCTCTTTCTGATTTGGATGTTAAATCCTCAATGAGAGTATTTCACCTTGGTCTCTTCCTCTGGCCAGGTGCAGCTGGAAACCTGTTGCTAAAGCCTCTTATATAACAAAAGTAGTGCATCCTGGTCTGTTCCCCTTCCAGTTATCAACACACACCACCTACTTCTCCAAGGGTCTCTGGAAAAGGGAAGGAGCATTTGTCATGGATTTTGAACTCTCCTCATGGTCATACAAGTTGAAATGGAACTGGAAGATGCTGTATGTTTGTACCCAAAAGACTTGGATTTTTTTTTTTTTTAATCTTCAATGTGCCTCTCTAGAAATGTGACCTTCCTTCTCATTAGTTAACTGTCTGCCCTCCCTACAACACAGGGTGTGCTGAATATGAAAAGTGCTAATGCATGTGAAAGGGCTTGGGAACGGGATCAGCTGTTCAAGTGAAGTACGTTAGAAATGATAGCTGGTAGTGATGAAAATTCCATGCAAAACACAGTAGGAAGAGTGACTCGTGATCTTGTTGGTTTCTTAGGTCCATGAACTGCTTCCTACCGGAGCTTCAATTTTTTTTTTTTTAATTTGTAAAACTCTTACCAGTGACTCAACCTTATGTTCCTGTTGGAAGCCCAGTTTTAATTCTACCACATTTGGAAGGCATTAGGTGTGCCAGGGTAGTTACTTTCTCAGCTCTATCTCAGAAATCAATACTCACTTTATACCCTGAAAGAGTCCTGTTTGTTGATTTGCTGGGTCTTTTGTTCTTACATACTTTTTCTTCTTTCTTTCCTTCCTTTCTCCCTCCATTTCTCCTGTCTTCTCACCCTCTTTTCCTTCTTCCAAGTTGAAATTCTTTAGTGATATCCAAGGTAAGTATTTGTATTGCCCATACATTTATAAAGTATCTTATTATCTCCACATTTCCTTAATTCAATTGGCTTGTTTGCATCACTATAGTTATATTTTGGAAATAATATCCATACTTCATTATTAATATAAAGTTATCAAGTTCACCTTTTCCTATTCTTTGAGGAGCCCACTTCTCTCTGGAGGGACAAGCTCCCAACTTTATTGTCCCCCTTGCCTGCAAAGACTCTTGTAGTGCCTATCTTGTTGGCAGGGAATTTACGCTTTTAGATGTGCTGTGATGTTACATTCCATGTCCTCTGAGCATGCATTGCTCCTTAACCTATACGTGATCCTTTCTGTCATACAGGTGGTCTTTATATTTGTGAAGAATTCCTCACTCCTCATGCCATTGCTGACCAAGAACTAACACTGTTAAATCTTGCATCTTTGAGTTGAATGCCCTCATAATTCTACATAGGGAGAACATTTTGTTTTGTGGCTGTTTTAAGGGTTGCATTTTCTAATTTCACTTATGTCTAATTTCTTCCATTTCTAAAGTCTACAAAGGAAATAATAGCACCAAGCCTGTCTCTTACCAGGTGGTCTTGTGATTTTGAAGAATCGCCACACATTAAAATTCCATTTTTATGCAATGTAACTTTAATAGAAATGCTCATTTTATGGAAGGAAAATGCCTGATAAAAATTTGAATGATTCTTAGGAGTCTCTTATACCCCTTTTATTGCATTTTGATGTAGCTAAATTCATTAATAAAGGGGGAAGAGTTAGAATTGTGGTATTTTATCTTCAATCATTATTCAACAAGAGAATTTTTTAAATCAAAATTTAAGGAAAATGTTTTAATTTTTCCTTTTCTGAAAAATTCATATTTGAAAAGTAGAATGATCTTGCATTCAACTCACAATTGTAATTTTATGGACCTTCTTTCAATCCATTTACTTTCACAACAGCCCATGGAGTTAAGATTTGATATTATTATTTCTGTTTTGCAGATGACGTGACATTCAGAGGAGCAACATGCCTATAACTTCATTTCTAGAAAGCAGGCTAAAAGCCAACTGTGTTTGGATACTAAATTCAGTTGCTAAACATCTCTACTCTTTTCTTCCTTTTTTTTTCAGCTTCCCCATTTTTGTTCTTTTCTATAAATATTTATGGAAAGTTTACCCCGATGTTGAAAATGTGGAGGAAACTTCGGGGTATGAAAGAAAAATTGTTGCTCTCCAAAAGTTCAAATTGTAATGGAGAAAATGTGCAGGATTTTGGTGTATGCCTGTGACAGAGGACTTGTGTCACATGCATGACACCCCAGGATAAATCCTCAGCTCCAACAACAACCCTCCTCACAAATACTGTGCACGCAAGTTATTATTATATGATAGAATCATGCTATTGGTAGGAACAAAGTATTCTGTGACTATTAAGAAAAGCACGGGACTTCTGGGTAAGATGGCTGCATAGGAGTCATGCCAAACCAGCCTAGAGAGAATTTAAGCAAAACTACAGCAAAATACACTTTTCTTATGAAAACTGAAGGTGTATAGGTTGTAATCTGCCACAATGGAGAAGCAGGAGAGACCAAGGTCTACCAGAAAGGAGAAAACTGGCCAGCATCCTGCCGAGGCTCTTGTGGTCCTGATCCATGTGGATGCACATGCCTGCCCAGCCCAGTGCCACTGAGCTGCAGGAGCAGAGGCCACACAAGGGGATTTTCCAACCTCATCAGCTTCCTTGCAAAGTCAAAAAACTTGAAGGGGAGACTGTAGAGATCAGCTAAAGGGGATACAGGTAGGACCAGCTGAGCCATTCCAGGACAACTCCAGGCTTCCTTCCATTCCCCAACCATCAGAACTGCGAACCTCCACAGAATGCATTCGGCCTCTGGGCGGCGGGCATCCAGCACAGCTGATCAGAACATCAGATCTACAGCACAACACAGAGGGAAAGAGGTGGGCACTCAGCATTGGTGACGAGCCCAGCTGACAAAAAAGCAGGTACATAGGCCTGTACTGGAAGTGCTAATCTCTCTTTCCATGTCAGAGCAGAAAATGGGTTACATATTAGTGGTTGGCTTTACCATTCTCTATTAACCTGTATTTTGGGATTGACTATTGTTGCCTTTGATGCTTTCAGATTTATAGGGCCTTTGTCTTTTTCTTCTGTCAATATTGGGGCAGGCTGACCTGGAACCCATTTCAGAACAGAAATCTCAACCTCCCAGTTGACAGAATTAAGGGTGTAGAGCAACACACACCCTTAGGGATTTTGGCTTTATAAGGTAATCTGTTTGTTTCAATCCCCACACTTACACACTCTGTTCTTGTTTTTATTGAAGGTGTGTCTTGCTCAGTTGAATTTTAGAATCTTGCCAGTAAATTGCTCCACCTAGCCTAGTAAAATACTTGAATAGCAGGCAAACACAATACCTAGGATTACTTCTAAGGTTGGATTGGAGTACAAGAGCTACACCTGACACCTTAAACTCCTACTCTGAAGGTACATAAAGGTGGACTTCCAAGTCTAAGAGCACCACAGATAATTAGAAAACTCAATCATCAAATCAACTCAGGATGCAAAAGTTGCTACATTACAATACAAGAAACACAAAGAATAAAGACAATACAATCCCAACAAAAATTAAAAATCCATCAGGAATTAGACTGTTTTAAGTGAAATGCCTGACAAAGATTTTAAAAAAAGATTTTATCTATATTCAAAAAATCAGACAAGAAAGCAAAGGAATCAAAGAAGAAAATGAACTAAAGAAGAAAACAAACTCCCGAAGGAATTCCAAGAGAACACAGGAAACCAGCTTAATGAAATAAGGAGGTCCTTACAAGACATGAGTGAGATGAGTGATAAAATAGAAATACTGAAGAAAATCCAGGCAGAAACACTAGCTCTATACAGTCAGTAAAAAAAAAAAAAAAAATCCCTTTGTGGAGAGTGTCACCAGTAGAGTGTCACCAGTAGAGTGAACTGAATGTCTAAACAAGAAGACCAGGTGGCAGATCGAATACAGTCCAACAAAGAGAAAGATGAGCTAATAGGAAGGTATGGATGGGAATTTCAAGATATTCAGGACACTATGGAAAGATCAACCTTAAAAATTCAGGGTATAGCAGAAGGAGAAGAATTTCACTTCAAAGGCCTAGTAGGCATTTGCAATAAAATCATGGAAGAAAAATTTCCCCAAACTGGGAAAGAAATGCCAGTGCAGATACAGGAAGCTTTTAGAACATCAAGCAGACAAAACCTAGAAAGAACTTCTCCTCGCCATATTATAATTAAACTATTAAACATGAAAACCAAAGAAAATATATTGAAAGCAGTTAGAAAGAAAAAGCAAGTCCCCTATAAAGGTAAGCTCATCAGAATAATAGCTGATTGCTCAACATAAACTTTAAAAGCCAGAAGGGCTTGGAATGATGTATCCCAAGTTCTGAAAGATAACAACTGTCAGCCATGATTACTTTATCCTGCAAAGCTATCTATCCAAATTGAAGGAGAAATAAGGACATTCCACAACAAAAATAGGCTAAAGGAATTTATGAAAACTAAGCCAGCCCTACAGAAAATACTTGAAGGAATCTATCACACTGAAGAGACAGAAAAGCACATACATGAGGAAACAGGAAGAAATAAATCATACTCAAATAACAGTTAAAACAAGAGAGTAAAGGGAAAACAAGAAATTCTACAAAACAAGAAGAATGGTGAGAATAAACACATACCTTTCAATAATAACTTTTAATGTCAATGGCTTAATGCCCCAAACAAAAGACACAGGCTTGCAGACTGGATTAAAAGATAGGATCCTGCTGTTTGTTGCCTCCATGAAACTCATCTCTCAATAAAAGATAGGAACTGTCTTAGGGTGAAAGGATGGAAAATGGTATTTCAAGCAAGTGGGTCTAGGAAACAAGCAGGAGTTATTATTCCAATATCTGACAGGATAGACTTCAAACCAACCTTAGTGAGGAAAGATAAAGAAGGTCACTTTATTCTGATTAAAGGAACACTCTAACAGGAGGACATTATAATCCTAAACGTATATGCACCTAATATGGGGGCTCCCATTTTCATCAAACAAACACTATTAGGCTTAAGGTCACAAATAACACCAAACACAGTGGAGTGGGTGACTTCAATACTACACTCTCATCAATTGACAGGTCATCCTGGCAATTAATAAGCCGAGAGACATCTGGATTAAATGATCTCATGGAACAAATGGACCTAACAGATATCTACAGAACATTGAAACACTGCAAAATATACATGTTTCTCAGCAGCTCATAGAACATTCTCCAAAATAGACCATGTATTAGGACACAAAGCAAATCTTAACAAATGCATGAAAATTGAAATAATCCCTTGAACTTCATCTGACCACAATGGGATTAAACTACAAATCAGCAACAAGAAAAACTACAGAGCATATAGAAATTAATGGAGATTAAGCAGTACACTATTGAATGACAAATGCGTTATTGAAGAAATCAAAAAGGAAATGAATAAGTTCATAGAGTCAAGTGATGATGAGAACACAACATACAAAACCTGTGGGACACACTGAAGGCAGTCCTAAGAGGGAAATTTATAGCTCTAAGTGCATATATTAAGAAACTAAAGAGTTCACAAGTAAACAATTTAATGCTTCACTTTAAAGCCTTGGAAAAAGAAGAACAAGGCACACCAAAAATCAGTAGATGGAAAGAAATAAAGATTATGGAAGAAACTAATGAAATAGAACCAAAAAAATAATAATCCAAAGAACCAATGAAACAAAGAGTTGGTTCTTTGAAAGGATAAACAAGATTATAAACCCTTAGCAAATCTGATCAGGAGAAAGATAGAAGAGACAAATTTAATAAAGCTAGAGATGAAAAAGGCACCATTACAACAGACACCAAAGATATTCAGAAAATCGTAAGGACATACTTTAAGAATATACATGTCTCTAAAATTGAAAATCTGAAAGAAATGGATGATTTCCTTGATTCATATGACTTACCAAAATTAAATCAAGATGAAATAAGCCATTTACATAGACCTATAACATGTACGGACATCTAAGCAGTTAAAAAATGTCTTCCAATTAAAAAAAGTCCAGGCCCAGATGGATTCACTAGTGAATTTTATCACTTTCATCGAAGAACTAATGCCAATGCTTCTCAATCTTTTCCATAAAATAAAAAAGGGAGGAAATCTACCGAATTCCTTCTATGAAGCCAGCATCACCCTGATACCAAAACCAGACAAAGACAGAAGAAAAAAAGAAAATTACAGACCAATCTACCTCATGAATAAAGATGAAAAAATTCTGAACAAAATATTGCCAAACAAAATACAAGAATATATCAGAAAGATTATTGACCCCAACCATGCAGGCTTTATCCCAAAGATGCAGGGATGGTTCAACATATGCAAATAAATAAATGTAATATGCCATATAAATGTACTGAAGGACAAAAATCACATGATCATCTCAATAGACACAGAGAAGGCATTTGACAAAACAAATATCCCGTCGTGGTAAAAGTCCTACAGAAACTGGGAATAGAAAGAACATATCTCAACATAATAAAAGTTATTTATGACAAACTTGCAGCCTACATGATACTAAATGGGAAAAAACTTAAAGCTTTTCCACTAAATATAGGAACAATACAAGGGTGTCCACTATCTCCACTTTTATTTAATATAGTACTGGAAGTCTTAGCTATAGCAATAAGGCAAGAGACACATATAAAAGGGATACAAATTAGAAAGGAAGAGATGAAATTATCATTACTTGCAGGTGATATGATTATATATGTAAAGGATCATAAAGATTCTACCAGAAAACTGTTAGAGCTGATAAACATTTTTAGCACCATAGCAGGATACAAAATAAACACACAGAAATCAGTACTTTTCCTATATACTAACAACAAACATGCAAAGGATGAAATCAGGGAATCTCTCCCATTCACAATTGCTTTAAAAAAATGGAAATAAAGTAACTTGGAATAAACCTTACCAAGGAAATGTAGGATCTCTACCATGAGAAATTTAAAGCATGCGAGCAAGTAATTGCAGAAGATATTAGGAAATGGAAAGACATCCATGTTCATGGGTTGGAAGAATCAATATTGTGAAAATGTCAGTCTTACCAAAAGCAATCTAAACATTTAATGCAATCTCCATAAAAATTCCAATGGCATTCTTCATGGAAAGAGAAACAACAATGTTAACAGTCATTTGGAAAGACAAAAAACCTCGAATAGCCGAACCAATTTTAAGCAACAAAAAATAAGGCTGGTGGTATCACTATACCCGATTTTAAGCTATATCACAAAGCCATAGTAACAAGAACAGCATGGTACTTGCACAAAGACAGACATGTATATCAATGGAACAGAATAGAGGACCCAGATGTTAATACAGGAAGCTTCAGCTACCTGATTTTTGACAAAAATGCCAAAAATATTCATTGGAGAAAAGACAGCCTCTTCACCAAGTGGTGCTGGGAAAACTGGGTATCTATGTGTAAAAGGATGAAAATAGATCCTTGTCTTTCTCCATGCACAAGCATCAAGTCCAAATGGATCAGGGACCTTAATATTAGACCCCAAACTCTGAAACTGCTAAAGGAAAAAGGTAGGGAAAATCCTTCAACATATTGGCATAGGCAATGACTTTCTGAATATAACCCTAATTGTTCAGGAAATAAAACCACTAATCAACCATTGGGATCTCATGAAATTACAAAGCTTTTGTACAGCATAGTACCCTTGTGAATAGAGCAAAGGGACAACCTACAGAATGGGAGAAAATATTTGCCAGCTACACATTTGACAGAGGATTAAGATCCAAATTATACAAAGAACTCAAAAAACTAAACAATAAGAAATCAAACAACCCAATTAAAAAATGGAACTAAATAGAGAGTTCTCAGAAGATGAAATACAGGTGGCATATAAACATCTAAAAAACCATTCTACATCATTAGCTATCAGGGAAATGCAAATTAAAACTACTTTGAGATTCCATCTCACTCCTATCAGAATGGCTGTCATGAAGAAAACAAATGGCAGTAAATGTTGGTGAGGATGCAGAAAAATGGGAACACTTCTACACTGTTGGTGGGAATGTAATCTGGTACAGCCATTGTGGAAGCCAGTGTGGAGGTTTTTGAGACAGCTAAAAATAGATTTACCATATAATCCAGCTACAGCATTCCTAGGCATATATCCTAATGCCTCTTCACACTCCTTAGAGATACTTGCACAACCATATTTATTGCTGCTCTATTCACAATACCTAGGAAATGGAATCAGCCTAGATGTCCCTCAGAAGATGAATGGATAATAAAAGTGTACATTTACAACAATGGAGTACTATTCAGTGGTAAAGAAAAATGAAATTATGAAATTTTCAGGGAATGGATGGATCTGGAAAGGATTATACTAAATGAGATAACCCAAGCCCAGAAAGCCAAACATTGCATGTTCTCTCTCATATGTGCATCATAGCTACAAATGTACAGACTTTTGTGTGAGCTGGAACCAAAAATCAGTAGCAGAGCACAGTAAGCTAGAAAAAGGCTATAAGGGAGAGGCAAGGACTTAAGGGGATGGTATTGTATATATGTAAGAGAAGAGTAGATTACAGGGAGTGGAATGACCTAAGTGAGGCCAGGGGAAGAGATTAAGTAAAAGACCAGTGGGGGAGGGTCAATTAAAATTCAAGATATCCTTTAAAAATTTTTTTTGTTACTTTTATTTATTTATTTGAGAGTGACAGAGAGAGAAAAAGGCAGAGAAAGATGGAGAGAGAAAGAGAGAGAGGGAGAAAGACTGAGAGAGAATTGGCATGCCAGGGCCTCCAGCCACTGCAAACGAACTCCAGATGTGTGCGCCCCCTTGTGCATCTGGCTAACGTGGGTCCTGGGGAACTGAGTCTTGAACCTGTGTCCTTAGATTTCACAGGCAAGCACTTAACCACTAAGCCATCTCTCCAGCACAAGATATTCTTAATAAGGCATATGAAAACCTACTTCTTTGGATAATGGCACAACCAGAAGCCATACTTTGTTACTAGAAAATTTTGAGTGCCAGGGATGGGATACCTTCCAGTGAGTTGTTGGCCAGGTCAGTCCCTGTTGCCTTCAAAACATTATAGTCTATTGCCAATGCCCTTGGTTTCCCACTAGAAACAGATGGTAAGATCCTATTGCTGAAGACCTCACATGCCTCAGAAGCAAATTCCCTGAAAAATCAAGCTGGGCCTGAGCTAAAAACCTCCTTCCTCTAGACCAGCTGACTGAAAGTTGGAAAAAGCTGCACTGTATGCAGCCTTATGGGAGATAGAAGTCATCAGTTGTGAAAATAGTGGACACTGGAAGCCTCACGTTTTGCCAGATAGGCCAAATGACTGCACTGGTGCAATAGTGGCATGTCTGCTCTGAGGGAAACCAACTGCTCTCTAATTGGACTAGAGGCCTGCTCTATGGGAGGCAATACATGCCTGGCACTGAAAACCTAATTAAAAGCCTATGGCAGGGGAGGTCATGAGCCTTAAGGGTATAAAGCCTGCCGTGTCTGACCAAATGCATATATTATGCTCACCAAACTGCCCTTCAAGCACTATATTTAATGTTCATATTCATATATTAATGCTACTGTCACTTTGGTTTAGAGAAGCTTCTCTTTTCAGATGGCGGTGACCACTGGGATGACCCAAAAGGAACATAGTGCTGAGACAAAGTGAAAGAGGAGTGTCCGGCCCTGAACCATCTAGAGATCCCACCCTCTAAGTCTCAGAGTCCATTGCAGAAGAGGTGGTGGAAAGAATGTAAGAGCCCAAGGAAGGGTACCACTCCTTACAATGTAACTGTCCAGAGAGAAATTGGCCTCACACCCATGACCTCACAGTGCCTAGCAATACCTTCACAAGACCCTCATAATAGGAGAAAAACATGATAACATCAAAATAAAAGAGAGACTAACAGAGAGAGGGAGGGTATATGATGTTGATTGGAGCTGTGAAGGGGACAGTGGAGGAGGGGAGGGAATGATCATGGTTTATTGTCTGTAAGTATAGAAGTTGTCAATTAAAAAAGAATAGCATGAAGGTGAGCATAGTGGCACATGCCTTTAATCCCCACATTTGGGGAAGCAGAGGTAGGAGTGTTGCTTTGAGTTTGAGGCCAGCCTGGGACTACAAAGTGAGTTTCAGGTTAGCCTAGGCAAGAGTGAGAAAATAAAGCAATAATGAAAGTCAGCTTGGGTGTTGGGTAGGGGAGTCATGAGTGGATGAAGGTTTTAAAGTACGAGTGATATTTCGTGTTGAGACTTTAAGATGTGGTGAAGATGGGAGAGTGTGTTGAGGAGATCATCAGGAGTGGTTTTCAAGGTTATTGAACTATTGGGGTGCTTGGTGTAGAGCTGTTCAAGACATGGGGCAAGGCATTAGGCAGGGTTGGGTGTTGAACTCTCGGTGACTTCCTGGTAGACAGGCTGACACTGTAGAAAGAGAGCTGTTGCTGGTGGCAGCAGTTCAATGACCCATTCTGAAAGATTTCTGTGGTCACAGTATGGAGGAGGGATTAGAGTGAGGAAAAACTAGGGAGAAAGAGGCTTATTAGAGAATACATGATTGTGATTGCAACCATGTACGTCAAAACTCAAATCTTCCAAGGGTTGCTATTAGGAGTCAGGCCTTTGGGATGTAATTAGGTCATGGGGAGCCTTAAGGATGGATTAGTGCCCTTCAAAGGTTTACTTCCTGTCTTGGCCTTCATGGTGAGGATACATAGGAGAGCATCCATCTGGTGGCAGAAAGTGGCTCTTAACAAGACACTGGATCTACCAGTACCTTCCTTTGGACTTCCCAGTCTCTAGAACTGTAGGAGCGTGTACTTGTTACTCGAGCTGCTCTGCCCAGGGTAATCGGTTATAGCAGCTCTACTGGAGACAAGGTCCATTAGGAATAATAGCAACTCATGAAAGGTGCAAAAAGCCTGAACTAAGGGGATGACATTGGGAATCCAGGAGGCAGTGTGGATGAATTTGGGATTTTGAGATAGGAAATTAAAAGAAAAAAACTGCTTAGTTATGGTGTATAAAGAGAAAATCATGTTTGTCTTGGCAAAAGATCTAATTAGAATTCTGGTAAAATACAAATGTGCTTAGTTTAAAATTGTGATTATTTGGGACAGCTCATTAAGTACCCCAAATAATTGTTTTTATTTTCTTATGCTAATACTTGTGAGTAAGAAAAATGATAAGAAAATGGGTGGAATACTCTTTTTTTTTTTTTTTTTGGAAAGCACCAGTTCCCATACGTGTTGTAGAGTGTGTCATGTCAGCTCAGTGTCTTACATCTTCTGTGTCATTATTCCCTGACCTCTCCCCTCTGAACATCCACCTTCTGGTGGTTCTGAATTCATACCTTCACCCTCTGCCAGGGGCCCTTCCTCGTTGCCCCTGAGGAGACACATTCTGAGACACACTCTTGGCAACAGTATGAACTCTTTCAAGGTAGGGACTGTTTTGCACTCTTCTATGTCACAGTGGGGGATACTCATTACGTTAGTGGCTTTTCTTATCTCTGTGACAAAACATCAGATAAAAGCAACTTAAGGAAGGAAGCGCTTATTTTGGCACTGACAAGTTTGAAAGTACAGTCCACAATTTTGAGGGGCTCATGGTGACAGGAGTGTGAGTCACACGGCCTCTGCAGTCAGGAAGCAGAGAGAGAGAGATGAACGCTTTTGTTAGTCAGGGTTCTCTAGAGGAACAGAACCCAGAGAATGAATTGCATTGAAAGGGAATTTAATAGCTTATGGCAGTCCAACAAGAATAGTTTGCAGGCCCCAGAGTCAAGGAACCCAGTAGCTGCTCAGCGCACGAGGCTGGATGCCTCAGCAGTCCCAAGCCAGCACGGAAGGCCCGAGGCCTCCTGGAGAGAGCCACTGGTCTTCAGTCTGCACTCCTCTTGGGTCCACTTGGCTTCAGTCCGTGCTGCGCTGGTTTTTAGCCCATGCTGGAAGGCAGCAAACAGCACCAGCAGTCAGATGGGAGGAAAGGATTAACTGAAACTTACAGATGCAGGGGAAGTTTCATAATGGCAGAAGCTGGTCCACTTTCACAGGTCCATGCACACAGAAAAACCACCACAAATACCCAAGCAAGCACACTCCAGGAACCTCTAATTTCAGAACACAGACACTTTGCATATCTTTAGTTAGAAATTCTAGATCTGCCCCCTAATACCTTAGGGCTGGAGCCCAGGATCCACCAGTAACACCTCCTCCAGCCAGGCAGCTAGAGATCAAATTACAAGCTTTAATAAACCCCTGAATGTACTGGGGAATATCCATCCATACTACCACAATGCTGGTGCTCAGATTGGTTCCCTCCCCCAGCTTTTTATTGAGGTACAGTCTCACTCTAGCTCAGTTTGACCTGGAATTCACTATGTAGTCTCAGGGTGGCCTCGAACTCACAGCGACCCTCCTACCTCTGCCTCCTGAGTGCTGGGATTAAAGGCATGTGCCACCAAGCCCAGCTTTGCTTTCTCCTTTTTTATTCAGTCTGTTACCACAGCCCATCTCTCCCCACCTTAATTAACCTAATCTAGAAATTCCCTCACAGACATGCCCAGAGATTTATCTCCTAGGTAATTCTCAATCAGTCAAGTTGATCATTACGTTTAACAGTCACACTTACATTTAAAGAGTCTCTACTCTGTGTTACACTGTGCGTAGGAATTCTAGTACATGATCAATCTAAGCCACTAAATACCCACATGAGGTCCATTGTCACCATGCCATGGATTAGGTGACTAAGATTTGGACCACATGACAAGAAAGAAATCCATTGCTTTCCGTGTTACTTCATACAACCATCCTAATGTCTGTCCTGCGTCTAGTTGTATGCTCTGTTTAAATTAGCATTGTAGGGGCTGGAGAGATGGTTTAGTGGTTAAGGCACTTGCCTGTGAAGCCTGAGGACCCAGGTTCAATTCCCTAATACCCACATAAGCCAGCTGCACAAGGTGGCACATGCATCTGGAGTTTATTTGCAGTGGTTAGAGGCCCTGATGTGCCCATTCTCTCTATCTGTATCTCTCTCTCTCTCTCAAATAAATAAATAAAATTTAAAAAATTTGGCATATTATATGAGTGAATTTTCTTATCAATACACAGCTCCCTGCCATACATGCTAGCAGTTTGGTGTTCTTCTCTCCATGGAGTATTTACCTAATAATTTGTTACAGCTTTATTCTGGATTCAATGCAGTCTTTATTGCACCTTAGGATAGAAACATCTTTGTTATCACTTATATTTTTATGGGATAATGTGACTCAGGGGACTAACCCTGATTATAGCTGCTCCCACTACATCATGGTGTCTCTCATGGTTAAGCACACATGTATCATATTATAAATAAAACCACAAACCTCATTGCTCTTTGAATAGTTAAGACCAGCAGGAAGTTTCATCTTTTGCTAAGATCATTTGTCCCGTGTCCCCAGGTGATCCTGTTATACAAACTGAGGCCTTTGGTGGTTACCATCTGTTGTGAGCTGAGGCAAAGCCTATTGTTCTATGGGTTAGAAGACTTTATGAACTGGGGAGATTGCTAGCTTGCAAAACCTGTGGTCTGGGTTCCATTCTCCAACACCCATGTAAATCCGGATGTACAAAGTGGTGCATACATCTGGAGTTTGTTTGCAAACCCTGGTGTACTTATCTCTCTCTCTCTAATAAATATAATGATAACATATTTTTTAAAAGAAAAACTTTATTAGGGAGACTTAAAGGAAAATTCAGGAAGATGTAGTGTTTATTAAGCCCACAGCAAGGTGTAAAGCATTGTGCTGGACACACTGTGGATCCAAGTTCCAGGAGTAACCAGCCTCCTTGTTGATCTTTCATCTTGTAGGACGATGTGAAGGGACAGATATCCACAGACTACAGAGTTCGCATGTCCAGTTGTTTTGGAAAGATAGTTGCTCTTGTCCCTTTCAGGTCTATGGAACCTTCCAACCCATGTAGTATAAAAGAGTTGTTTTCTACCCTTCTTGTCAATTGAAGAACAGCCAATTCAAGATGACTTATTGTCCAGGCCAGTGCTGCTCAAAACATAAATAATTCAATCCACAAATGTTATTTTGAATGATTGAGGAGTTGCAGTATATGAGCAAACAAATGAAATTAATTTTTATTTATTTTCTTAGAATCATTAAATCTGAAATATTATTTGAACATGTAATCAAAACAAAGTTGTTATTGAAATTGTCTTCATTTAAAAAAGTTATTTACACATGTGTGTGTGTGTGTGAGAGAGAGAGAGGGGGGGGGAGGAAGAATTCCAGGGGCTCTTACCACTGTAAATGAATGCAAGATACTTGTACTACTTTTTGAACCTAGATTTTGTAGGTGGCTTTGGAATTGAGCCTAGGCCACCAAGCTTTGCAAGCAAGCACCTTTTTAACTGCTGAGCCATCTTCCCAGAACTCTACATTCTTTTTATACTAAATCTTCCCCCCACCCTTTGGGTTTCCAAGGTAGAGTATCTCTCTAGCCTATGCGGACCTTGAATTCACTATGTAGTCTCAGGCTGGTCTCAAACTCACAGTGATCTTCCTACCTCAGGTTCCTGAGTGCTGGGGTTAAAGGTGTACCCCACTATGCCCACCTACTTTTTATAGTAAATCTTTGAAACTGGGTATAAAGCTTATGTTCTTAGCATCTCTCAGTTAGAATACTGCATTGTTTACTTTTCTCATTGCTGTGACCAAATCCCTAATAGGAACATCGAAGGGAGGAAAGATTTGTTTTGGCTCAAGGTTTCAGAAGCTTCAGTCTGTGGTTTCTTGACCCCATGAAGTTGGGCAGAACATTATGGCAGTGGGAGTCTGTGCTAGAGGAGAGCTATTCACTTCATGGTGGATCAGAAAGTGGCCAAGAATCATGGTGTCCAAGCGATTGCCTTCTGTGACTTGCTTTCTCCGGCTTGGCCCCTCCTCTGATCTACATACCTACTAAAATAATGCTGCCTTCTGTGGACCAAATAGTTATGAGACTGATGTGCTACTTAGTGCATAATTAGCCACCTGGACCAAACATATGAATCAATAAGCCAGTAAGGGACATTGCATATTCAAACCATTACAAATATTAAATTTTCAACTGAATATTTGATCTGCATTTAGATTCCATAAAAGATTTAAAAGGTGATTTTTAGCTAGGCATGGCGGCTCACACCTGTAATCCCAGCACTTAGAAAGTAGAGGCAGGAGGATTACAAGCTTGAGGCCAGCTGGTCAGTCAGAGCTTCATAGTGACCTAGCAAGTCCTTATCTCAAAAGAAACAAAAAATAAAACAAAAAAAAAGATTTTCATACTCAAGTTCTTCCAAAGTTTTCTGATAACTGAATTATCTGCTTTTAAATTTAAATTTAACTTTAAAAGTTAAATTAAAAAGATAAAATTTGAATTAAAAAATTCAGTTGTTTACACTGGCCATGCTTCATGGGCTCGAAAGCCCTGTTACTGGTGTTACCATAGCAGATGCCAAGCCATTTTCCAGGGTCATTTCTGGGTGATTCCAGGAATATATACTGCCAGTGTGACTTGGGACCCACAATGTCCTGAAAGTAATACTGTAGTTATAAAGCACAAAGAAGCACATCAATTCCCTACTCTGGAATAAAGTTGCTAGGTTTGAACTCTAGGAAAAAAGTTACATACCCACAACAGCAAAATATAATGCCTCCTGTCTGGCTTTGTGGTGAGGACTGAATAGCACAGTGTTCCTGGCTCATACTGAGTTCTCAAGAAATGCAAGGTATAAATGCTTCAGTGTTTAAATCATTCATGGGGCTGGAGAGATTGCTTAGTGGTTAAGGTGCTTGCCTAAGGATCCTGGTTCAATTCCCCAATACCCATGTAAGCCAGATGCACAAGATGGCACATGTGTATGGAGTTCATGTGCAGTAGCTAGAGGCCCCTGGAATGCCCATTCTCTTTCTCAATCCGCTTTTCTCTCTCTTGAATAAATAAATAAATAAAACATCATTCATTATGTCATTTTCTCCTTGTTAAAACCTCATTGGGTAGAGCTAGGAGCTGAGCCCAGGTGTTGTACTTACCTTCTCATTGCCGAGACAAAAGACCTAACCAGAAGCAGCTTATGGGAGGAAAGGGTTCATTCACTTTACGGTCTTGAGGGGAAGTTTAATCATGGTGGAGAAAGCATGCCAGAGCAGAGGCTGGGCATCACATCATCTGGGTGGAAGTAGTCTCAGTACTGGGCGTGGAGGTGGGCAAGGCTACAGCCCCAAATTGCCATCAGTTGGGGATCAAGTATTCAAAACTCATGAGGTTATGAGGGGCAATTCATTTAACCCCCCGCATCGCATCTTCAGATTTAAAGCCCATTCTTCAGATTTGAAGTCCATTTTGTTTTTCATGTTATGATTACCATCAACAGCCAGATTGGCCTGAGTGCTACCCATGCGTGAGAGGTGAGTTGTATTGTTCTTTGGGCTTTACATTGAATACTAGTTACTCTAGTTTCCTGCACCCCAGCTTTAAGGAAGCAGGATCAGCTGTTTATATCTAAACAATTATCATGTCCAAGACTCCATTGTAAAATCCTTACAGAAAAAGGCTGATATGTTATCAACATCAAGGACCTAGCACTCTGATTCCTATCTAAATATTTGCTTTTCTACTGCCTCAAGCACATATTTAAAATGAAAGTGAAAGTCTTGATTATTAACGATATAAATTCCATACATTGTCTTGGGATCAATAGAAGATCACAACAAAAGCACATATCCAATATTCAAATTTCAAGTTCCCACACCATTTATCATGCAATGCACTTGAAGAATTCTGCTGACCACTGATATCTTAGGCAGGTTTAACATTTCTGGATAGAATTATCTATTAAGACAAAAGCAGAATATATTTATATATACTTAACTTTTGTGTTTTTTTGGGGGGGTCAATTTTCTGTTTTTCTTTCCCTTTGATGGCTTGTCAAAAATATGTACAAGCCTCCAGGTGCTCTCACATTCCATCTTGGCAATCTGCAGCCTTCCAAGAATGCACAGGAGTTCTTTGTATCCATGTCCGTGAGCTCTGGGAACTGCTGAGTGGATCAGGCAACTTGTGAAATATTTGATTGAACTTAAACTCCATCCTATCATCTCCATGAATCAAGCCTCTGTAAATCAAAGTTGTGCTCTGCCAGTGGTCTCTCAACTTTCAATACATTTTGATTTAAGGGATGTTGCTCTATGATCATCTCATATTTCATGAGATGATATCCTGTGAGCACAGGGAAGGAACTAAGTGAAATAATCAGAGGAGAAAGTTATGAGGAACCCAGCAGGAGAGATAAGAGACAACCCACCTGCGGAACTTTCTGCTATTTGTAAACACGGGTAAATCACTGTAACTGGTGCCTGGCTTAACGGTTCCTTCAGTGACTTTCTGGACTGCCTGTGGCAGATTATTGGGAAGGAAGTCATAAAGGTGTTTGTTCCTCAAAGAATTCTAAAGATAACACTCTCTTTGACCTCTGTCAATGCAACAGCCATGACTGTTGACACAAGAATCAGTAGCTTTTCTCTCAAATAGGGAAAGAAAAGCTGATCTAAATTAGTTCTTTTTCTGCAGAGTGCTATTAACTAATATTTTTTAAAACCTATTTTTTGTTATCAAGGAACATACTGCATGACATTAAGGAAAACTGGCCATAAATACCCCACTAAAGATAACCATTCTTAATACCTTGTTATATTTTCTTCCAGTCTTTTATATGTATATACTTCATAATGTAGTTGTAATTATGCTATGCATAGTTTTACTTCTTACTTTTTTAACATTATAAAAAATTTATGTATTATTAGGTTAAGCAATGAATAGACTGTCACAAATCACTTAGTCTATTATACTGGGGAATTTGGGTTGGGTTTATTTTATCTTTCATTTTAAAATAATTTTGTATGAATTTTAAAAAAAACTTTTATTTATTTGAGAGCGACAGAGAGAGAAAGAGAAAGAGGCAGAGAGAAAGAGAGAGAGAATGGGTGGGCCAGGGCCTCCAGCCACTGCAAACGAACTTCAGATGCATGCGCCCCCTTGTGCATCTGGCTAACTTGGGTCCTGGGGAATTGAGCCTCGAACTGGGGTCCTTAGGCTTCACAGGCAAGCACTTAACCACTAAGCCATCTCTCCAGCCCATGATGAATGTTTTTGAACTGTTATCTTTTAACATGCATTTGATTATTTCTTTAGAATAATTTCCTTGAGGTACAATTATCTGGGCAAAGGGTATAAATATCTTTCAGGCTCTATATAAACCCTGATAATTTGATTTCTAGATAGGTTTTCAGTTTATAAAATTCAGTTCCTTCAGAAGAAAGGCAGTGTTCCTAGATCAAATACACCAGCATGCCAATATGATGGTACAAGTGCTGTCATCATAGGAAGCATCTTGGAATGACCCTGGGTTTCAGTGTGATTGTCTCTCGTGCCCTGTGCTTCATAGATCATGTGATCCCAGACGGAGCTGACCTCTCTAGTCTATGCATCAGTTTGGACTCTGAGGAATCTTTGACTGCTTTAGAAACTGTATCACCTGCTCTGAAAGAGAAAATATTTACCACCTTTAAAGATGTACAAAAGAATGAACTGTCAGCTCCAAGGCTGTAGCTTGTCAGCAAGTTGTAAAAGTTGTTTGATAACAGAACAAAGCAAAAGCAAACCAGCAGCAGAGAGTCTTTGTTACTTGGATTTCTTCAAAGGTCCTGATTGTGGTGGTTTGTTAGGTGTCCCCCATAAACTCATGTCATCTTGAATGCTTGGTTCCCAGCTGACGGCAATTTGGAAGGTGGAGGCTAATTGGAGAAGGTGTGTTACTGGGGGTGGGCTTTGGGATGTTATGGCCAGTTCTCCTTTGCTGAAGTTTGGCTCACTCTCCTGCTCCTGGTGTCTATGTACTGTGTCAAGGAGTTGATGCCCAACCTCTGTGCTCATGCCATGTTTTCCCCTGGCATCATGGAGCTTCCCTTCAAGACTGTATGCCAAGTAAAAAACTTTCCTCCAATCAGCTGCTTTTGGTTGGATGCTTTGTGCCAGCAATGAGAAGGTAACAACATCAGAAAAGAAGTGGAGTTGTTGCTGCTAGAAACCTGACCGTGTAGCTTTAGGCCTTTTCAAACTGATTTGAGGGGAGAATGTGTAAGGATTTGAAACCTTGATATAAGATAAGCTTTACAGGGCTTTAAGGAGAGCTTGATAGTCCATTTTGGTCAGAGTTGAAAGACCTAAATGCAGTAAGAACTGTGTATTGTGAGGTCTGGCTTATGAAAGGAAGAAATAGCTTTGTCTGGACTGGGCAAGAGGCAGTTTATGTGAGAGGCTTGCTGAATTCATCTCATGTCCTGTGAACTTGTGCAGGACTGTGTTGCATAGGAATAGATTGGTGAGACCTGATGGATATGGCACAGAAATAAATGAAAGTTTCAGGCTGGAGACAGCGCTTGTTCATTTGTGATTACTTGGAAGGTTACACAATTGAGATCGGGCCAGATGTTCTGCATTGGAAAGAATGATGACTCTTTTGAAAGTAGGGGACCTGAATGCTGAAGGATTGTCTTGCTCTTCAAAGTTGGCTTTATTCTTTCCTGGATGGATTAACAAATTTGGTTGCTCACCTTGTATTGCAGGAGTATAACACATATAGCAGTAGGCCACTGCATTTGAAATGCAGTTTGTCTTTTGGAAATGGCCAGTGGACAATGTGAGGTAGGCTTACTGGAAATGCCTGCCTGAAAGCCTGACAAAGCCATGAGGATAACTGTGGGTTGTAGTGTAGATGCAGGACTGTGAGATGACTACCAAGGTGAGCTTTTATCCCAGGAGAGATTGTTCCCTGGGCTGTGTGCAGCCCTGTTGGAGGGGTGAAATTGGAACCCAGGAACTTGGTCACTGGTTAGAGATGTTGGAGCTGTAGGATTTGACGTTTGCCTGTTTATTTGAAATCTTGTATTGGTTCAATCTTTTCTGTCAATGCCATCTTTTACAGTGTGAAAGGTTACTCTGTGCTATTACGTGTTTTTTGGTTTTATAGCTCACAGTTAAACCTCAGACTATGGGGATATTTGAACAGTGTTGGGATTGATCAAAACTTAGCAGGCTTCTAAAGTTGTGCTGAATAAATTACACTTAACTTCATGGATGGTCATAAACTTAAAGGGACCTAGGGCAGAATGGAGTGGTTTGAAACAAGTGTCACCCATAAACTCATGTGTTTTGAATGCTTAGTTCCCAGCTGATGGCAATTTGGGAGGTGGAGTCTTGCTGGAAGAGGTGTGTTGTTGGGGTCAGGCTTAGACATCAGCTCCACTTTGCTAGAGTTCAGCGTACTCCCTTGCTGCCATTTTCCACCTGCTTTGGCAGAGGCAGATTTCCCGACTCTGTTCATGTCATGTTTCCCCCTGCCATCATGGAGTTTCCCCTCAAGACCAGAAGTCAAGTTAAAAAAAAAGTTTCTTCCATTAGCTGCTTTTTTTCAGGTGCTTTATGCTAGGAACATGAAGGTAACTGTAACACTGACCTCACTGAATGCTACTATGGTCATCAAAGCAATGCCACAGGAAGGCCAGCAATGAGATGGACACTGTATCATATGGTCTATGCAGAAGTTTCTAAGCAACTATGGACTGATCTTACCTAATACAGAGCAAGATGAGACCCACAAATGAGGGCTTAGTATAGTGCATTTACTAGTAGGTAATTCTGTTAAAGGAAACAATTTGTTGGTCCTATAATATATTATGAAGGGTTTTTGAAAGAGAGAGAGAGAAGAAGGAGGAGAAGAACGAGAATTTAATGCTTAAAGAAACTATGCAGAGTATATTTGTTACCTTGTGCTATTCTTTCCATAGGTTTTTAAAAAAATGAAACTAAAAAGCTGTGGAAAACAAACATAAAACCAACATACCTTGAGGAATAATCAAAGGATGATCAAAATTGACCAGGCAAGAGGCTGTGGAGATGACTAAGTGGTTAAAAGTACTTCATTCCCCAGCCACCCACGTAAAGCCAGATGCAAGAAGTGACACAAGCATTTGGAGTTCTGTTTTCAGTGGGACGAGACCCTGGTATGTTTAAAAATTAAGACAAATGTTGACCAGAATGTGTTTGATTTTCATGGGCTCATGGTGGGGATGGGAATGCTCCTTTGGGATTTATCCTTTGGAAGTGACCTATTTCTCATGAAGAAAACCCAGTGTAGTTTACCTAATGCATTCTGTAGACAGAGTTGATCACTCTGATGTTGTCAGTTTGAGAAGAATTTGTTTAGGTATTTTGAAAGAGAAGTTGCTCCTGGCTCCAGAATTCAGCAGAGGTCCGCTTTCTATTGGCAGAAGCACCCACAAAAGGTGGGGGGTCATGGTGAGTAGTACAAGAGAGAACTGTGACTACCAAAGCATCTAGAGCACAGATTAGCCATGCAATTAACACTACAGAAAGTTGGTCTGATTATCAGGTGTATATCCTGTCTGTTTGGCCAAGATATCATTTTTCTGGGATTGCATTTCATGTCTTGGAAATGTTACAGGAGTAAAATCTCCTATCTTCATCTTCAAAGAAATGCCGGAGAAAGATTGTATTTCTCATTGCTGAACTTTTAATTTTTAATGATGGTGGGCTCCTGGGCACTGGTCAGAGAGGACAACAGCAGCACTGGCCAGACGGAAGCCGAGCCATTTACTGGAGCCTCTGCACTCAGCTGGATACTAATGTTTATTGAAGGAACTGGTTTACCAGTGCTCATAAGAAAAGGACTGAGATAATGTTCTGGTGTAGAATTTAAAAATGAAACGGAGCTTCTAAAGTTCACTATCTTTAACTGAGTGAAGTCGTATTAATTACTGACCTGAGAGAAGGTGCTGGAAACTGAGGTTCTTGTGTAGGGTGGTGCAGAAAAGAGGGCACTACTTGATAAAAGTGAGAATTGAGCATATAGTCCCCAAAGATACCAATATCTTTTTAAAAATTATATTTCTTTATTTATGAGAGAGAGAGAGAGAGAGACAGAGGGAGAGAGAGAGAGAGAGAGAGAGACAGAGGGAGAGAGAATGGGTGCACCAGGGCCTCTAGCCACTCAAATGAACTCCAGATGCATGCACCCCTTTGTGCATCTGGCTTACATGTGTCCTGGGGAATTGAACCTGGGTCTTTTAGCTTTGTAGGCAAGTGCCTTACCCACTAAGCCATTTCCCCAGACCCTTTAAAAATATTTTATTTTTCTTTATTTACTAGAGAGAGAGAGAGACCAATGTCTTATTTCAAAACTGTTCAATATATTTACCTTGATTTGTTATAAGTACATGAATCTAACTTATTAAGACTAAATTTTTAATTCATTCTATTACAATCTCATTATATAAAGAAAAGTTCAGCTCAAGATTTTGCTCCTCTTATTATTATATTATATTATATTATTATAACATATTATTATATTATTATAATATTATATATTATATTAATATATAATATTATTATATTAATATTATATATTATATTATACATTTTTATTAGTCTCCATTTAAAACTGAAATTTTTTTTGTTAATTTTTTATTTATTTATTTGAGAGCAACAGATAGAGGGAAAAAGAGGCAGATAGATACAAGACAGAATGGATGCACCAGGGCCTCCATCCATTGAAAAAAAAACTCCAGATGCATGTGCCCCCTTGTGCATCTGGCTTATGTGGGTCCTGGGAAATCGAGCCTCGAACTGGGGTCCTTAGGCTTCACAGGCAAGCACTTAACTAAGCCATCACCCGCCCCATTTAAAACTTTTTAATGTTTATTCTCCTGTGTACCTGGGTTCTTTCTCCTCTCCTTATTTCCAAATCTCTTTATTGGCATTAGTTGGGGTCTAGAACGATGGTTGTGGCTTCACCACCATGTCAATATGTGAATTTGTGTTGTGCTGCTTAATGAACAGGAAAATACGGTATGAAAGTGCCAGAGATTGGGGTCTAATGATTGAACTTGGGTATTCAGGCTTGGGTGGAAAGTACTTTATCTACTGAGCCATCTTCTAAACTAGTTTTACAATTTTTATTTACATTTACATTGTAAGTTCACATGTGCATGTAGCATATGAATAACTTCTAACGAGAGCATGTGAATATGGACATAAATTATAAATGCACTTGAGTAGAGGTGGCACCCCTTAGCTAATTTTGGTAGAAGAAGGCAGGTGAATAAGGCAACAGTGGCTATCCTATAAGCTCTTTAACCAAACAAAAACTTGAACAAAAGTCAACTCAAACTGGATGAGAATATTTATTACTATCAGTTGAAATGACGAAGTGTAGATTGGCACTCCATCCTTATTGACAGCCCTGCGTATCCAGCTCTCAGTGGGGCTGGGTGAATGCTGGCCTCTCTCAGGGATGTGTTGGTGGAAACCTGCTTCCAGCATCTAGCTTTGCTGCATGGCTTGCAGCCGCTTCATTTTCGTTTTCTGCCTTCGAGCAGTTCTCAATTTCTTGGTTTTTAGGAAACTGTCTTCTAGTTGATAAAGAAAATCTTCGATTCGTCCAACCTAGAAGAAATAAACAAGGTTGATTGTCGTCTCCCTGGGTTTTGTAGACTTATGAAGGTGGTGAATTGCACTAGTTACCTCTGTGTTTGCTGGGACAAAACACTCGACCAGAAGCGACTGAAGGCAGGAAGGGTTTACTATGGCTTACAGTCTATCATGGTGGAGGAGCCTGAGCTGGCTGCTCACATTCAGTGCACAGTGAGGAGGCAGAGAGCGATGGATGCTGCTGCTCAGCCCACTCTCTCCTTTTTCTATAGAACAGGACCCCAGTCCATGGAATGGTGCTGCCCATAGTTAACTGGGGTCTTCCCATCCCTCTCAGGCATGCCTAGTGGTTCATATCCTAGGTGATTCTAGATCCTGTAAAGTTGACAATATAAGCCATCACAGTGAGGTATTTAGAATTAAATGCCATCTGCAGGTCTTGTTCAAGCAGGACTGGCTGAGACAGGCAGATCAGATATGGCTCTTTGTGTTTCGTTTTATGGTTCCCCTGTTTTAAGAACATGCAGACATCTAACAGATGGTTCTGCCATTCCATCCCATACACTGGGAGTGGAACCGACATTATGGTACCCATGTTGTTTCTAAATATTAGGGAAACCAGGATTCCATACAGAAGTGGAGGGTAAAAACTGAATCCATGGTGAGACTTCCTCTCTCCTTCATCAAAATCAAGAGGGAATGAGTCTGGAGAGATGACTCAGAGATTAAAGGCACTTGCTTACAAAGCCTGATGACCCAGGTTCTAGTTCCTACTATCCACATAAAGCCAGATGTACAAAGTGGCACATACATCTGGAATTCATTTGCAGTAGCTTGAGGCCCTGGCATGTGTAAACTGTCCCTCTCTTTCTGTCTCTCTTCATTGCTGTCTCTCTCTCTCATATAAATAAATATTCAAAAAAATCAAGAGGGAGAACAAATCTGTCCTTTTAAAACAGAGCTAGTCAAGCAAGCATTTCTATGCCCCTGGCTAAAATGGGAGAAAAATAATATTCCACATTGTCTTGGCAGGAGCCATTTCTCCTCAAAATCAAAAGGAAACTTTGAAAATAGAAGTAAATTTTCTTTAAAATGCCACACCCCCAAAATAAAGTGAAATAATGATATAAAACGAGTTAATAACAAAGAAAATAATAGTCTTTCTCCAAAGAAAACCTACAATGATTCAGTGGTAGTTGGCTGGATGTGTTTCGGATTGCTTATCTGGAGAACTATAGTGTAAACATGTACATAGATGCTGGACTAGGCTCCCCAGAAAGTTAGCAGATATAACAATTCATACTGAGCCTTGCTCCCCAGGACCTGCAGGTTGTTTTATTCTAACATCACTCACCACAGAGCCCATCATCATCAAGTTGGCTCGAAGCTAGGACAGTCACTATTCAAGGTACTGTCTACTTAAGACCAAAGCATGTACTACTTCAGCTTTCCAGTTCAGAATCTCACATTTAAACCATTTGATTTATCACTCAGGGCAGTACGCAGAAGATAATTCTGATTGTCAAAATGAGAGTAATACATGGTAGTATTCACCCATATGTTATGCTTAGCAGAAACCACACCAGGTAATATAAACTATCTGTAGGGTTCCTTAAGAAAGCAACCTAACTTATTTATGAGCCTGTTCAAGCGTACTCTGGTAAATTAATCCAAAAGCACATTGTCATTTATGATGTCCTTTCATGGCAGGAATCATCACAATAATTTGACAGAATATTTTCAGAACCTGTCATGAAGTTGTGGCTTTGTGTGCATACTCCACATATTTATATGCATTCCATATGCTTATACTATCCAATTTCTACCAAGTTAGTAAGTTAGAGAAAGCCACTAAGTACAATCAATACAAGTGTAATGGATAACACTTTACCCTCATGTTGGAGGTTGAGTTGATGACTCACCCCTGTTATTTGCACTGAGATGTATCATTTACATCAATGCTCTGTACAATTACAATGTTTGCAATTACCCAAATACAATTTGAAATTGCAATCCTATTGCAACAAACTAAGCTTTTTTTCAATGAGATAGAAAAATAATTATTTTAAAATGTCCATTAAGTGTTCTTTCTTTTTAATTTAAGACAATTGTTTTTAATAAGAGCAGTGTTGACTAACTGGATTGTCTTTCATTTAAAAAAAAGACAAAGAAGTGTTGGGGAGATGGCTCAATTTGCAAAAATGCTCCTCTCCAGAATGAGGACCTGAGCTCAGATCCCCAGGACCTACACTGATGCTGGACCTGTAGTGCCCTTGTAATCACCGTACCAAGGAGGTGGACAGGACAATGCCTGGGGCTTGCTGGCTAGCCAGTTTAGCTGAATCAGTGAGCAGCTAATTCAGTGAGAGACCTTGTCTCCAAAATAAGATGGATAGTGATTGAAGAAGATACCTGATTTTGACTTCTGGCGGCCACAAACACACATACATGCATGCACACCTGCACACACAAGTGCCCACTCATATATGAGCTTAAAAACAAATATATGCATGACGCACACACATATGTGCGTACAGAAAAAAATACAAAGACGTCAGGGTGTGGTGACACACACCAGTGAGTATATCACTTAGGCGGCTGAGGCAGAGGTTATTGTGAGTTCAATGCTGGCCTGTGCTGCGGGGGCAGGGTGGAGGGAGACAAACAGGAAGATAAGCTGAGCCGCTGGAATACAGGAGTGCTGAATTAAGGCCAGAGCTAGCAAGTCTAGCACTTATATGGCCCTGGTCTGTTTACACGCTGCCTTTTCCATCCATTTCACATGGACAGCACAATGATCATCTTCAACCACTGAGCCACCTCTCCAGCCTCAGCATGGTCACTTTAAGATATATGTGTCTGCATCAACCACTTGGGATTCCTAAACCCTTCCCTGGCCTCTGTAGATCCAGATAGAATGGGTTACTTGTGTACTCAGCTCTACGACTGTCACTCTGTCAGGGTTAGCCCCTCTGTCAGTTATATGAACATGGCCATGTGTCTCTGTACCCTTTATCTTCCTGGGGCTGTGCCCTCT
This sequence comes from Dipus sagitta, assembly GCA_036346955.1. Lineage (NCBI taxonomy): Eukaryota > Metazoa > Chordata > Mammalia > Rodentia > Dipodidae > Dipus > Dipus sagitta. The sequence goes on from CM070781.1 coordinate 83,691,275, forward strand.
GATAGAACCCTTATGTCTCCTCTGCATTTCAGGTTAAACACCAGGGAGTCTTCCTTTCTTAGTAACATATCCCCATTCACCTTAGCATACCAGCAGTTTATTATCTAATTGCTTATATCATTGTATCTAGCCTGCCTTCCCACTGAGATTTCAACTCCATAAGGTAGGAGATAGGCTCCATCTTGTCCAAACTCACAGAACCTTGGATGAGGCAGACCTTCAGTAATCTTACTCTCTCATAACAGAGACGAACAGATCCAGTAAATGATGTGCTTTCCCTTACTCAGTAATGCTCCCTGTGTATCGGAACACGAGGCCTTCCTTTGTCTTGTAAACAAAGGAAGCACTCTGCTCCTATTTCTCTATTCTCTCACCACTGTTTAGCATTGAAGCTTTAAAGTGCATGCTCTGTACTGGAAACAGCCAGGGGTGGAAACAGTGCTGAGTGAGTTGTCATACACTCTTGACTTGGTGTATTATAACTCTGTTGTGACTCCAGGGAAATATCTTGTCCTTCTGAGCTTCTGTTTATTTATTTCTTTACCAACATTTTGTATTAAGAGAAGGTTGGGGGGTTGGAGAGATGCTTAGTGGTTAAGCGCTTGCCTGTGAAGCCTTATGATCCCAGGTCAAAGCTCGATTCCCCAGAACCCATATTAGCCAGATGCACAAGGGGGCGCACGCGCCTGGAGTTCGTTTGCAGTGGCTGGAGGCCCTGGTGCACCCATTCTCTCTCCCTCTCTCTCTGCCTCTTTCTCTCTGTCACTCTCAAATAAATAAATAAAAATAAACAAAAAAATTAATAAAAGAAGGTTGGGACTGGAGAGATGCCTTAGTGGTTTAAGGTGCTTACTGGCAAAGTCAAAAGACTCAGGTTCAATTCCCTAGGACCCATGTAAGACACATGCACAAGGTGGTGTATGTATCTGGAGCTCATTTGCAGTAGCTGGAAACCCTGGTGTGTCCATTCTCTCTCAAATAAATTAAAAAAAATATTTTTAAGAGAGGGTTAGCTTGGGTAGTTCCAAGGACACACCCGGTCATAAAATGCCATGCCTTGTGCTCGCCTCAGATTTCAATAGCCTCGTCCTAAAAAGGAACATCCACCCTTTCACATCTAGGTTACCCCCTCAGAATACACCATTAGATGAATGACACAGTGTGCAGGGGTGTGAGTCAGTTTGGGGGTCTGTGCTTGCTGAAGTATACATAGGAGAGCTGCAACTTGTTTTTAGTAAAATTGGTTCTTTATTTTCCCTTTTTAAGTCAAGAAAGGAAAATTGCTAGTTGATGAGAAAATAGATTCACATAACTAAGAAAAACAGATTGCAGATGATAGAAATTTCTATAAAGCCCTTAGGAAAATAAAACACAAAGAAATATGTAAGGAAGTAAGAAAGGAAACGGGATGGATTTTTTTGAACAGAGGCTTTTTAAGAATCTCTTTTTGGTACATAATATACTTGTTCAGTAGTATCAGGCAGGCTGCTTGGTCGCATTGGATCTAATTTTCCCATTAAAATTTTTTTTTTGTTTTATTTATTTATTTGAGAGCAACAGACAGAGAGAGAAAAAGAGACGGGGGGGGGGGGGGACTATGGGTGCACCAGGGCCTCCAGCCACTGCAAATGAACTCCAGATGCGTGTGCCCCCTTGTGCATCTGGCTAACGTGGATCCTGGAGAGTTGAGCCTGGAACCTAGGTCCTTAGGCTTCACAGGCAAGCGCTTAACCGCTAAGCCATCTCTCCAGCCCTATTTTTCCCATTTGTAAAATAAGCAGGTAACATTTCCTTACGTATGTATGCACCAATGCTGACCTGCCATTGCAGTGATGGAGATGTGAGGCCACGGAGCTTACAGAGAATTCTGGATGTCTGATTCCCATAGGAAACTGTAGTTCTGAGGAGGAGGGCAGGCTCTGACCTATGCTATGCCTGTTGGCTATACATCTAAGCTCGAGAAAACTGTCATTATTCTGTTTCTCAGGACCTTTTAATTTGTGTTCAAACACCACTTTATGACTTTAAACATGACCTAACAGGAATGATGCCTTTCTCAAAATTCATATGTTAAAATTTTAACTCCAAGTCTTTTAGAGTGGGAGACTGTCTTTACACAGGTACATTAGTTGTTTTCTCATTGTTGTGACCAAATACCTGACAAGAAGCAATTTAAAGAAGAAAGGGTTTATTACATGTTATGGCTTGAGGTTAGAGTCCATCATGGCCAGAAGGGCATGCTGACAGAAGCCCCAGGTGGCTGATCACCTTCAGCCCAGTCAGGAAGATACTGCACTTGGGTTTGGGGTTTCTTTCGAGTTCAGGTAGTCTGGATCAAAGAGAGAGGATGGGGTATATTTTTGTTTTATTTTAGCTTTGGGAAGGGGGAGAGAATTGGCACCCCAGAGCCTCAGCTACTGAAATCAAACTCCAGATGCTTGTGCCACCTAGTGGGCATATGCAACCCTGCACTCACGTTTGTGAGTCTGGCTTATGTGGGATCTGGAGAGTAAAGCATGGGTCCTTAGGCTTTGCAGGCAAGAGCCTTAACTGCTAAGCCATCTCTCCAGTCCAGGTATGTTTTTAGGGCTCTCCTTTCACAGGAAGTAGATGCTAAATGTATTTTTGAAAAAGACCATAGAAATAATTTGCTTTTAGAAGAAGGAAGGCTGGGTAGGAAAGACTCAAACTCTTTAGGAATAAACGTCAGCCTTGTGTGACTGCACAGTGCTGGTGACAGAATGAGAATGTGTTTTCTGTGATTAGCAGTTTGGGCCAAAATCCTCTCAGCAAAACACATATTTCACTCCACCACAATGCATTTGATAACATGTGTTCTTTGCTCTGTTCCAGCTTAATTTCCAGACCAAATGCTTTTAAATATTTATCACCCTTAATGGTTTGAATTTTAATTCTTATTAGAATTACAATTATTTTCAAACATGCTTGAAATTAATTTCTAAAATAAACTTAGTTTCTGAGAGAACTGTTCCTGCTATTGATATAGCAGTTTGCTTTAACTTCTGATTAGTAGTCATTCAAGCTCTTTCAGGTCTCTGTTTTTCATTTAATGGGTTTGGTATATTATATAACATGAAAACTCTCAGGTGCCTGTTCTAACATGCAACACCCTCCATGCCAAACTGTACTGCCAACTCCTGATTAAAAATGCCAATACTGGGCTTGGGATGTAGCTCAGTTGGTGGAATCCTTGTCTAGCATGCACAAAACTTTTGTTTCAATCTCTAGAAATGCATAAACTGGGCATGGTGGGATACTACTGTAATCTCAGAACTCAGGAGGTAGAGGCAGGAGGATCAGAAATTCAAGGTCTTCATTAGCCACATGCACAAAACTTTTGTTTCAATCTCCAGAAATGCATAAACTGGGCATGGTGGGACACTACTGTAATCTCAGAACTCAGGAGGTAGAGGCAGGAGGATCAGAAATTCAAGGTCTTCATTAGCCACATGCTGAGTTTGAGGTCAGTGTGGGATACATTAGACCCTGCTTCAAAAAAAGTATGTCATAGTATATTGCCTATGTGTATGAAAGTTGTCAATGGGATAGAGAGATGCTTTAGCAGTTAAGGTGCTTGCCTGCAAAGCCCAAGGACTTAGGTTCGATTCCCCCGAACCCACATAAGCCAGATGCACATGGTGGCACATGCATCTGGAGTTTGTTTGCAGTGGCTAGAGGTCCTGGCGTGCTCATTTTCTCTACCTACTTTTCTCTATCTCTCTCTCTCATAAATAAGTAAATAAAAATAAAATATTAAAAAGAGATTAGTACTTAATTGCAACAAAGCAGCTTGTTTTCTCTTCCTCACTGGCTTGACTACCCAGCAAGAAGACGCTGACCTGTGAACCTGGAAACAGACCTTGATTGGACCCTGAGTCTGTCGATGCCTTGATTTCAGACTTCTCGCCTCCACAACAGTGAAAAATAAATGTTTATTGTTTATAAGTGTTTTATTTTTAAATGAATGTAAGGTCTCACTCTAGTCCATGCTGATCTGGAATTCACTCTGCAGTCCCAGGCTGTCCTTGAACTCACAGTGATCCTCCTACCTCTGCCTCCCAAATTCTGGGATTAAAGGTGTGTGCCACCACACCTGGCCTGGCTGTTTTTGATTTTTATGACATCACATTTGCCAATTAGATTTTCAGTGACTGTGCTTCTGATATCAAGTCTATAAGATCTTTACAATGGCTGCGACCCCACTAATTTTCACCATTGTTTTTTTCATAAGAATTTGAAAGCCTTACATTTTACATTTATGTGTATGGCCTGTTCTGAGTTGATTTTGGTGGCATTTAACTTATGACTTCTTTCTCTGCCTCTCTCTCCTTTGTAGATGTTCATATGCACTTGCCCATTTCTTGAAAATATTAGCATTCTTTTCAGGGTCTCACTCTAGCCCAGGCTGACTTGAAACTCACTCTGTCATCTCAGGCTGGTCTCTAGCCCATAACGATCTGATCCACCTACCTCTGCCTCTCGAGTGCTAGGATTAAAGGCATATGCCACCACACCTGACTAAAAACATGATTATTTTTTAATAAAAAGTCTTTTATTGAGAATTTTCATGAACATACTATAATTTGACCATAATCTCCTTTTTTTCTTCTTTCCACTTCCCTATTCTACTGAACCCTGTTTTCACTCCAACTACTCTCCTTACTTTTTTGATGCCCTCTTCTCTTTTGCTTTTGTTCACTGAGTTGCTTGTGTACTTTTGAGGAAAAAATTTTGTTGAGAATATTTAAGTTAGATAGAATAATTCTTATTTTCTTTCTTTTTAAGTTTTTTTTTATGTTAGAGAGAGAGAGAGAGAGAGAGAGAGAGACAGAGAATTGGCATGCCAGGGCCTCAGCCACAGCAATCAAACTCTAGATATTTGCACCACCTAATGTGCATGTGCGACTTTGTGCTTGCCTCACCTTTGTGCGTCTGGCTTATGTGGGATCTGGAGAGCTGAACATGGGTCCTAGGCTTTGCAGGCAAGTGCCTTAACTGCTAAGCCATTTTTCCAGCCCATCATTCTTTTTGAAGTTCTCTAGCTAGTCTGATTTTTTGTATATAAATTTTAGAAGAAAATTATCTGTGTTGATGAAAAGAATGATGGAATTTTAATGGAAATTTGTATATAAGTTTTAAAAGATTGGTGTACATAGTATGTTGAGTTTTCCAACCCATGACATAGTATCAATTTATTTGGATCTTTGATTCCTTTCTTCCCTAATTTCTATTTAGTGGCATATATTAATTTTTATGGAAAAGAATGAAATTCATTATGACATTTTCATACTGATTAGTTGTTTCTGACACACAAACCCTGTGTATGTTTTATTAGATTCACATAAAAACAATAATTTTATTGTTGTATCTAGCGTTAAAAATTTATTTCATTGTGTACATTTTCGTCGTACACTGTACTGTGTACATAATTGCATTTTAAAAAGACATTGTGTTTATTTGCAAGCATACAGAAAGAGAGAGAAAGAGAGAGAGAGAGAGAGAGGATGAGAGGGAATGGGTGTGTCAAGGCCTCTAGCCACTGAAAGTGAACTCCAGATGCATGAGCCAGTTTGTGCATCTGACTCTACATTGGTTCTGGGGAACTGAACTTGGGCTGTCAGGCTTTGCAAGCAAGCACCTTTAACCACTGAGCCATCTCTCCAGCCCCATAATGACATTCGGGTACAAGTATGTATTGTTCATTGAGCATATTCCTCATCCCTCTGTCCTTTCCTTTCTCCCTCTCCCCCTCCCATTAGTCACCTTAGATAGTTTCACTTCTATTTTAATGTCATACATACATACATACATATACCACCTTATGTATCTATATGAAATCTAGGAAACACAGATGAGAGAAAACATAGGACACTGTCTTTTTGAGACTGGCTTAAGTTGCTTAATATCATTATCTCAAGTTATATCTGTCCTCCTGTAAATGATATAACTTCATTGATCTTTACAGCTGAAATCTTATGTGTACATATACCACATTTTCTTTATTCATTCTTCTGTTGTACATCTAGATTGGTTCCATGACTTAACTACTATGAATAGTGCTGCAATAAACATTGATGTGCAAATATCTCTGTGAAAATGATGTTGAGTCTTTTGGGTAAATACCCAAGAGTGGTATAGTTTTAGTTTTTTGAGAAATCTCCATATTGATTTCTATAGTGTCTGGACTATACATTAAATTCTCACCAGCAGTGTATAAGGTTTCTTTTGTCAACATTCTTGCTAGCGTTAATTGACACTTATTTTCTTAGAGAATGCTATTCTGACTGGAATAACCTCAATGTTTTTTAAAAAGTATTTTAATTATTATTATTATTTAATTTATTTATTAGAGTTGGAGAGAGAAAGTGGAAGAGAGAGAGAGAGAATGGGGACAACACCAGGGCATCTAGCCACTGCAAACGAACTCCAGACACATGCACCACCTTGTGTATCTGGCTAATGTGGGTACTAGGGAATCAAACCTGGGTCCTTAGGCTTCGCAGGCAAACACCTTAACTGCTAAGCCATCTCTCCAGCCCACCTCAATGTAATTTCGATTTGCATTTCTTTGATGGCTAGTGAGACTGAACTCTTTTTTTATTTTATTTTATTTTATTTTTATTTTTTTTGAGGTAGGGTCTCACTCTAGCACAGGCTGACTTGGAATTCACTCTGTATTCGCAGGGTGGCCTCAAATGTACGGTGATCCTCCTATCTCTGCCTCCCAAGTGTTGGGATTAAAGGCATGCGCCACCATGCCTGGCTCAAGATTGAACTCTTCTTGTACTCTTTCCTTCCTTCCTTCTTTCTTTCTTTCTTTCTTTCTTTCTTTCTTTCTTTCTTTCTTTCTTTCTTTCTTTCTTTTTTGAGAACTGTTTATTTCATTAGCCCAATAATTTGCTGTTTGATTTATTGTTTCATTTTTTTAAGTTCTTTGTATATTCCAGATGTTAATCCTCTATTACCTGGAAAATTAACACACAAAACCAAGTACCCTTCCTATATCCCAATGTCAAACATGCTGAGAAAGAAATCAGGGAAATGATTCTATTCACAATTGCCTTTAAAACAACACACTCACTAGGATAAACCTCACCAAAGGAGTGAAAGACCTCCACAATGGCAACTTTAATATGTTGAAGAGATTGAAGAAGACTCCAGATCATGGGAAGATTTCCCATGCTCCTGCATTGGAAGAATTAATATTGGCAAATGGCTATGCTACCAAAAGCAGTCTACAGATTAAATGTAATCCTCATTAGAATTCCAATATCATTCTTCACAGAAATAGAAAAAAAGTCTTAAAATTCATAGGAAAGCACAAAAGATCCCAGATAGCCAAAGTAATCCTGGACAAAAGGAAATCTACCAGGATTACGTTGGCTATCTGGGATCTTTGTCTATAAGTTTTAAAAGGTTGGTGTTTATAGTATGTCGAGTCTTCCAACCCATGATATAGTATGAATTTTTATCAATTTATTTATATCACCAGTGTTGTTGTCAAGTTATACTACAGAGCCATAGTAATAGAAACAGCATGGCACTGGTATAAAAACAGATGTAAATCAATGGGACAGAATACAGGGACTAGATATAAAGCCATACAGTGACAGTCATCTCATTTTTGACATAGATTTCAAAAATAGTCATTAGACAGCCTCTTCCACAAATGGTGTGGGGAAAACTGGATAGCTACATGTAGAAGAATAAAATCAGATCCCTGTATTTCTAATTCATCAATTCCACATGAGCCAAAGATGTTGATGTAAAAATCTGAAACTCTAAACCTGTCAGAAGAATAGTGAAGACATTTGAAAATGTAGGCCTAGGCAAGGATGTTCCACATAGGACTCCAGTCACTCAGGAATGAGGCAAACAACTGACAAGCAGGACCCAGCGAAATCAAAACCTTTCTGCATAGTAAAGAAAGTAGTTACCCAAGTGAAGATATCCTACTCAATAGAATCTTTTTTTTTTTTTTTTTTTTGGTTTTTCAAGGTAGAGTCTCACTCTAGCTCAGGCTGACCTGGAATTCACTATGTAGTCACAGGGTGGCCTCGAACTCATGGCGATCCTCCTACCTCTACCTCCCAAGTGCTGGGATTAAAGGTGTATGCCACCACGCCCAGCCTAATGGTGGCATATCTTAAATTTCACTGTCTCTGGTTACTGTTAGTATAAATACATATGAGTTTTATACACCGATTTTCATATCCTACAACACTGCTGAACTGATATTATTTTAAAAAGTTTTTGTTTTTGGCACATTCTGTGAGAATTTCTCTCTTTATGGTCATGTTCAAATATGAGTTTTCTTTCTTTCTGTTCCACATTCTATTTATTTTTCTTGTCTTATCATATTGGATGTAATTTCCAGCACTATGTTAAATAAGAGTGATAAGAGAACTGACATTCCTGTTTTGTTCCTGATCTGAGAGGAAAAATAGTCAGTTGTTTTTCATTTTAAAATATGTCAGTTGTAAAGTTATTGTATATGCTCTTTAACAATTTGATGAGACATTTATTTCTAATTTTCTGAATAATTGCTTTTATATCTTAGCAAATTTTACTTGCTAATTATTTAAGGATTTTTGAATCTGGGTTCACAAAGGATATTGGTTTTTTAGACGGCACATTATTGTTTTTGTTTGGTTTGGTATTAAAATACCAGTTTTATAACAAAATTGGAAAATGTGTTTTCTCTTGTATTCTCTAAAAGAAATTAGGTAGCATTAGTGTTAACTCTTCTTTGTATATATGGTAGAACTGCACACTGACACTAGATAGACTCGTTCGTTTTCTTTTTGGAAGTTTATCATTATACACATAGGGCTATGAAAATTATTTTATATGGGTAAATAATGGTAGTTCTTAGGTTTTTTAAAAAAGAATTGGTACCTTTCTTCTCTCTCTGTGTATATATATATTTGGAGATTTTCCTTATTATTCCTTTAAGATCTGCAGCATTCATAGTGATATCTCATTTTATTTGATACTGATGATTTATGTTTTCTTTTTCCTCACTTACTAAATTTTTCTTTTTTTCTAATTAATTTTTACTAACAAAAATGGACATTTATTGAGCATAAGTACTATGTTCATTTAATCAGTATTCCAGAGGTACTTACTACTATAATTTCCCCTTTACAGATGAGAACCTCATCATGTCTTTGATGGCTAAATAACTTCTTCAAGGTTATGTAGCCAGGTGCCCAGATGGAGAAGACCTGGGTTTATCCTCTGGCTCTTCCTGACACAGGTACTAACAACTCTTTCATATGAGTTCTATATGAACAGCAACAGATGACTGCATTGTTTAACCATTCTTACTTACTGTGCTCATTTGAATTTATGTCCCCCAATAGACTTGAATGTTTCATTAAAGCTGTAACTTGGATTTCCAGCTGCTTGGCTGGAAGAGGTGTCACTGTGGGCCCATCATGGGGCCCAGCCCTAAGGTGTTACTGGGGTGGATCTGAATTTCAGCCTAAAGTATGCAGAGTGCTTGACCTCTGCCTGGGGTTCCCAAAGTGAGCTTGCTTTGGGTGGTGTTGGTGGTGGATTCTTCACTCTCTACTTGGATCTGCAAAAGGAGGCCAGCCTCCTTTGCCATTATGGAACATCCTCTGGATCTGTAAGCCTGGAATAAATCCCTTCCTCCCATAAACCATGTCTGGTTTGGAGGTTCATCCCAGCAGCGTGGAGCTGAATAAAGCACTTACTGATATGTTTACTTTGTTTTTCTGATCATGGAGCAATTTTAGTTGATTGACAGACACTAGTTATTCCCAGGGTATATAATTTCTCAGAATTCCCTGTGGAGCATTCACCAGGACTAGCTGGAGTGCACTGAAGAAATTCACTGGAGAAGCTGAGATGTAGAAGCTTCTTTGCCAAGTCAGGGTCTGGGCTAGCACAGGTTGAGGTGGCTCCGAGGGATGCCAGAGTGTGCTGCCAGCTTTGCATCCTCTACAGGTTTGAGGCGCGCACTGGCTGGAATTCATCTCCAGTGGTAGTAGCATTTGCCAACCTTTCAGATGAAATGATTTAAATTTTATTGGTCTGTTCAAAGGCCAGCTCTTTATGGTATTGATTTTCTAGTTTTCAATTTCATTGATTTCTAGTCTTATCTTTATTGTTTTCTTTGTTCTGCTTGCTTGGTGTTTATTTTGTCTTTTTTTCCTCTAGGGTTTTCAGGTGGGACTTCAATTTGTTTGCCATTTTTCCTCTTATAATATATATGTGGTGCTATAAATCTCCCTTTTGTTGCTGTTTCTGCAGCGTCCAACAAATTTTGAGATGTTATATTTTCATTCTCAGTCAAATAATTTTTTTGTCTATTTCCTTTAAGACTTCATTTTTGATGCAGGGACTAGCGAAGCATTTGGGAATTTTCCTGCTACCATTCTGGGACTGATTTCTAGATGGAATCCACTGCAGATGGAGATATATGCTTTCTTTTCCCCCCTTTTTATTGACAGCTTCCATACTTACAGACAATAAACCATAATAAATTTTCTCCCCTCCCCCACTTTCCCTTTCACAAATCTATACTCCATCATATCCCCTTCCTCTTCCCATTAGTCTCTCTTTTATTTTGATGTCATCATCTTTTCCTCCTATTATGAGGTTCTTGTGAAGATAGTGCTAGGCACTGTGAGGTCATATATATCAAGGGAAACTTCTGTCTGGATGATTGCATTGTAAGAAGTCCTACCCTTCCTTTGTCTCTTACATTCTCTCCTCCACCTCTTCCACAATAGACCCTGAGCCTTGGAAGATGTGATAGAGATGTTTCAGTGCTGAACATTCCTCCATCACATCTTCTCAGCACTATCATGCCTTTTGGGTCATCCCAGTGGTCACTGCCATCTGAAAAGAGAAGCTTCTCTAACCAAAAATGAGAATAGCATTAATATATGGGTATAGACATTAAGTAAAGAGCTTACAGGGCAGTTTGGTGAGCAAAATATATGCATTTTGCCAGACAAAAGCAGGCATTGTACTCCTAATGCTCATGACCTCCCCCACCATAGGCTTTTGGTTAGGTTTTCAGTACCGGGCATGTATTCCCTCCCAAAGAGTGGGTCTCCAGTCCAATTAGAGAGCAGTTGGTCTCCCCCATAACAGACATGCCACTACTGCACCCATTGGCTCATTTGGCCTGACTGCTAAACTTGAGGCTTGCAGTGTCCACTGTTTTCACCAGTGATGGCTTCTGTCTCCCATAAGGCTGCATGCAGTGCAGCTTTTTCCAGCTTTTCTGCCAGGAGAAGGTTTTCAGCTCAGCCCAGTTTGATTTCTCAGTAACCTTGCAGCCCAGGCATGTGAAGTCTTCAGCAACAGGGTCTTGTTATCTATTCCTGGTGGAAAATCAAGAGCCTTGACAATAACTTGTAATGTTTTCAGAGCATCAGGGACATCCCCGGCCAACCACTCACTGGAAGGTGTCCCATCCCTGGTACTGAAATTTTTCTAGTAGTACTCTATGGCTTGTGAGTGTGTCATTATCCAAAAAGTGGGTTATTATGTGGCTTATTCACAATACCATGAATTTTGATTACCCCTACCCCCACACTCCTTTTACTCAATCTCTTCCTCTGACATTGGTTAGGCCATTCCACCTGCAGCAATCTGTCCATCTACTTACATATATACAGTGCCATCCCCTTAAGTTCACCCCTCTCTTCCCTCCCTTATAGCCTTTTCTAGCTTTCTGGCCTCTGGTACTGATTTTTACTCCAACTGACACACAAGTCTGAACATTTGTAACTAGGATCCACATCTGAGAGAAAACATGCAACGTTTGTCTTTCTGGGCCTGGGCTACCTCACTTAGTATAATCTTTTCCAGATCCATCCATTTCCCTGCAAATTTCATAATTTCATTTTTCATTACTGCTGAATAGACCTCCATTGTGTAAATGTACCACATCTTTATTATCCATTCATCTGTTGAGAGACATCTAGGCTGGTTCCACTGACTAGCTATTGTGAATAGAGCAGCAATAAACATTGTTGTGCAAGTATCTCTAAGGTAGTGAGAGGAGTTCTTAGGATATATGTCTAGGAATTCTATAGCTGGGTCATATGGTAAATCTATTTTTACCTGTCTCAGGAACCTCCACACTTGTGCATGGAGAGAGACAAGGATCTATTTTCATCCTTCTACATATAGATATCCAGTTTTCCCAGCAACACTTGTTGAAGAGGCCTTATGAATCTGAAAGCATCAAAGGCAACAATAGTCAACCCCCAAATACAGCTTAATTGAGAATGGTAAAGCCAACCACTAATATGTAACCCATTTCCTGCCCTGACATGGAAAGAGAGATTAGCATTTCCAGTGCTGGCCTATGTACCTGCGTTTTTGTCCGTCAGCCTCGTTACCTTTTGAGGTGGCTTCAGATCTCACCAATGCTGAGGGCCCACCTAGATCCCTCTGTCGTGCTGTGGATCTGGTGTTCTGATCAGCTGTGCTGGATGCCCTGCTGCTGGGGGCTGAATGCCTTCTCCAGAGGTTGGTGGTTCTGATGGCTGGGGGATGGGAGAGTGCAGGAAGCCTGGAGTTGTACAGCAACTGCTCAGCTGCTCCCACCTGTGTCCCCTTCAGCAGCTCCTCAGCTGGTCTCTGCTGACTCCCTTTCAGGTTTTTTGACTTTGCAATGAGGATGATATGGGTGGAACATGCCCTTGTTTGGGCTCTGCTCCTGGAGCTCAGTGCTGGGCTGGGCAGGCCCGTGGATCAGGGCCGCAAGCACCTCCGCAGGATTCTGGCTCGTTTCTTCCTTTCTGGTAGATGTTGATCTCCCCTGCTTCTCTGCTGTGGCTGACAATAACCTATATAACTTCACTTTTCAGAAGAAGAGTGTATTTTGCTGTGGTTTTTGCTTAAATCCCTCCCTAGGCTGGTTTGGCGTGGTTCCTAAGGCACCATCTTACCCGGAAGTCCCAATAATATATTCTTTCTTGTTTTAGTTTTTTAAAAAATGTGAAGAGTATTCATGTCTGCTTTTGGTACATGTGTCATGGAAGTTGATAGCTACATGTATTCTTCTATTGAGGAGTAGGTGTTCTATAAATATTAGATCCCACTGTGGGATGATGTTGCTATCTGACTGTATATCCTGGCTCATTTTATATTTGTTTGATTGTTCTATCAACTGGAGAGAGAGAGAGAGAGAGAGAGAGAGAGAGAGAGAGGGAGAGAGGGGGAATGATGATAACAATGATGGTGGTAGTAATCTCTCCAACTGTAATTGTGGCCATGTCTATTTTTTAAACATGCCTATCAGTTTTTACTTCATATATCTTGTTGTTTGGTTGTTTGTGCAAATGCATTTAGGAATGCTGTGTCTTTTGACTGAGTGATTATTTTGTCAGTCAACTTATATCTCTTTTCATGATGCATGGTAATTTTTCTTGTTTTGAAATCTACATTGTATGGTATTAGCAACTATTTAATTCCTGTTATTATTATTGATTTTTTTCCAGGTAGGTTCTCACTGTAGCCCAGGCTGACCTTGAATTCATTATGTAGCCCTGGCTAGTCTTGAACTCACAGTGACCCCCCCACATCAGCTTCCAGAGAGCTGAGATTAAAGGCATGCACCACCATGCCTGGCTATTGTTTATTGTTATTGTTGTTAGTTTGAGACAAGATCTTGCTATGTTGCCTAGGCTGGCCTCAAACTTGCTATGTGACCCAGACCAGAAGCAAATTCATGATCCTACTATTTCAGTCTTTGGAGTGCTGGGATTATAGGTGTGAGGCGCTGTGTCTATATCCTTAGTGTCCTCTTTTCTTTTTTTAATGCTTGTATGATACATCTTTCTCCAGAATGTGCTAGTCAGCTTTTGTTTAGATCAGTTGGCCTTGCTGTTTTGGGCCTGTGGTGAGGTGACACATCATGGTGGCATATGGCAAAACATCTCATTTCATTGCCAAGACACGAAACAAAGGAGGAGGAAGGGGCTAAGGTCTCAATATGTCACTCAAGGCCATACTCCTAATGACCAGTTCACCCACTAGGCCACACCTCGTAGGTGCTGCCACTGCCAACAATAGTAGGCTGGGGATCAAGTATTTACCACATGGACCTTTGAATGGCATTCCAGATTTAACTATAGTGGGGCTGTATTTTAAAATCAATTTTGCTAATCTTTGCCTGTTATCTATTGTATTTAGGCCACTAAATTTAACGTTATTGGTATGTTAGAGTTAGATAAGCCATTTTATATGTTCCTTTTTTTTCTGTTTTTTCTCCCTTATTTTCTTCTGAGTACTTAAATACTTTTTATAATTTTACTTTGATTTAGCTAGTATTTTTGGTGCAGTGTTTAAACATATTTTTATTCATTTATTTGCAAGCAGAGAGAAACAGAGAGGAAATGGGCATATCAGGGCTGCTTGCCAATGCAAACAAACTTAAGATGTTATGTGCCACCTTGTGTATCTGGTTTATGTGAGTACTCTGGAATCAAATCTAATCTGTCAGGCTTTGCAAGCAAGCAAGCAAGCAAGTGCCTTAACCACTGAACAATCTTCCCAACCATTGTGTAGATATTTAGTAGCTTCTCTGGGCATGTGTACATATCTATGTATATAATTTATCAAGGCCATTAGTATTTTCATTTTGTATTTGATTGAAGTGCATAAATATTCCTTCTCAAAGATCTCTTCATCTCCAATTTCCAATATACTTATCCTTGAATAGTTCCTTTAATACAACTACAATCATACAATTGTTTGCTTGTACTATCAAATATAATAAACAGAAATAAACTGTTGTTTTCACTCATGGTTTTGTTTTCTGTATTCTTGGCATTTTGAGGTCTTTCCTTTGTTGTTTCTTTTCCATTCAGAGAAATCCCTTTAGCCAGTTTTTTAAGGGCAGGCTGGCTGTTGATAAAATCTTTCAGTTTTCTTCCTGTGAGAATGTTTTGATTTCCTTTTCATCCCTGAGTGGTATCTCCATTGGGTATACCACTGCGGGTTGGAAATCCTTTTCTCTCAGCTGTTGAGAAATACTGAGCCACTTCCTTGGGCCTCCATATTTTCTGAATAAACAGCCTCTGTCATTTGTTTTTCCTCATAGGAAATGCATCACCTCTCTCTTGCTGCTTTAAAGATGTTTTTGTCTTTAGTTTCAGAAGTTTGACGCCAAGAGAGTTTATTCTGTTGGATATTCATTCAACCACAACCTCAATGAGTACTTCTCCTCTGCTTCCCCCTTCCCCTTTCTTCACTGCATTACACTTTACAACTCAGCCACATCTCCAGTCCTCAGCTTCTCCCATTTAGTTAGCTTTATGTCATTTTTCCTATTGGGGATGCTGTCTTCATTTCTTTGAGTACACGTCCAGTCCTGCTCACTTACTCTCCAACTCTAACACTGATGACACAAACACGGTTGGTTGTTATGGACCCACAGATCCTGGAAGCTCTGTTTACTTCCCTCTATCTTCTCTTCAGTGTTCAGGTTGGTAGTTTCTATTGTTCCATCTCCATTTCACTGATTCTTTCCTCTGCTCCTCCATTCTGCTCTGGAGCCCATCCACTAAGTTTTTTTTTTTTTTAAATTATAGTTCATTTCTCAGTTCTAAATGTTTGTAATTTTTTATTGTCAATTTTTCATACATGAACAAAATGTAATTTGATCATAATCCCCTCTCAATATCTTATTTTGTTCCCTCTCACCCACCCTCCTTCCACTGAACTCCTTCTTTCAAACTATGCCTTCTTCAATCTTGATAATTTTTTTTTTTGCCCTCCTCCATTATCCATGTCTAAATGTCGATGAGGTCAATATTGGGGGAGGTAGTGATTGCTGCTGTGAGCTCTTGAAGTAATGGCCACTCTGTGTCTGAAAGGTAGTGTCCCAAAGGCAGCTCTAAAGTTTTTACCTGGTTCTTACTTTCTACTTTTTTGATAAATTTTTCTGCTTACTTGCTGAAACTTTTTCATTTAGGTGCCTTTATAATCATTCATTGAAGCTTTTTTTAAAATGGTGGCAGCTTTAAATGTTTATCAAATGATTCTAGAATCTGTAACAACTTTGTGTTGGCAGCCGTCAGCTGTCTTTCTTCTTTAAGGTTGAGATCTTAGTTATTCCTACAGTGAGTGCTCTGTGTTGGAGATATGGACTTTGGGTTTTTTTTTTTTTTGCTCTGAGAATCTAGTTCTTGTTTGCTTTTTTTTGAGGTAGGGTCTTGCTCTAGCCCACGCTGATCAGGAATTCACTATGTAGTCTCAGGCTGGTATTGAACTCACAGAGATCCTCCTACCCTCCTGAGTGCTGGGATTAAAGGTGTGTGCCACCATGCCTGGCTCTAGTTGTTATTGATCATCCTGGCTTAGCTGTATTTTTCTGATACTGATGTGGCAAGGGAAGGAAGAGATCTTGTTATTTTCAGGTGGAATAGCAAATTTAGAATCCATGACATCAAGGTTTGGGAGTCCAAGCTCCTCACCAGGTTTCTATTGGTTCCTCATTAGCTTGGAAAGAGTAGGACAGTCTTAGCAACTGCTCTCCACGTGGCCCTAATTAATACCATGTATAGACTGTGTCATGGCTTGCATGACCCTGAAAAGGGCCATGTGACAAGGACTCAATTTCCAGCTGGTGGCACTGTTGACAGGTGACTGTGTTGTAAGAATTATTTGGTTGACTCAAGGAAGAATTCATTCACTGTAAAAAGGAGGGGGCTGGTTAGAGAAAGTAGGTCTCGGAGGTGTGCCTTTCAGAAGGCATCCTGTTCTTTGCTATCTTTCTCTGTTTCCTGGAGGCCATGAAATGAGCAGCTTTCTTCGACCATTCACTTCCTCCATGACATGTCTGCCTTGCCGCAGGTCTAAAAGCAATGGTTTAAGTTATGCACAACCCCAAATCTCTGAAGCACAAGCTAAAATAAACTTTTCTTCTTTAAATTGTTTTTCTCATTTTTATTTTTTATTTATTTATTTTTTTACCATCAACTAACTCTTGTTGGTGGTAAAAGTCCTAACTCTGCATGAGGCTTCCTCCAACAGCATAGCAAGAAAGGGAGACTTTTCTACTGATAGGGCTGAATGTGCAGGTTCATGCTTGGTTTTCTTGGATCCTTCCATGTGAGAGTAGAAAGATTGGGCAACCTTGTTCTAGCCTGGTGAGGGTGAACTCTCACTCCCCAAGCTGGGTGGGGGTGGGACTACGATGCTTTTCGTGTTTGGATGGAACAGAGACATTGTCGTCTGAGAGTTCTCTACCTTGCTGTGCTGTATCTTTCCTTGCCCTTTGGTTAGAGACAGAGGGATTTCTACTGGGTCTTGTTTTGCTGTGTCTTGTTTAATTGTGTCTTCAGCTCCAAATGTGGGGTCAAAACCCCTCAAAATGAAAGCAAGCAAGCAAATAAACAAAAGTGCACAAAACCAGTGTATGTATCACCATGTCATTCCATGGGCTCTATGTGTCCCCTGCTCTCCCTTTTTCATTCCGCCACTTAGATAGTGTTAAGGTTCATTTACACATAATGTAAGGGGTTTGAGTTGCATGTAATGTGACAAATGGAGAAAAGCATATTGACTGCATAGTTTCAGAAGTCCTCTATCCTTAGGTTTTTAAAAAATGATTTTGATCCCTGCAATTCTTCAGTTTGTTGAGTTTCTTCTAAATATCTTTACCACTGGCATAAGGCAAAGCATCTGGGATGAGTCTGAGTGGGCTTTCTCTCCACTAGAGGTCTTAATAGTTAACCTTTCAATTCCTTTTTAACCTTTTAATTCCTTTCAATTATAAGAGACATGGGCCACGACTTTAGGTTAGGGTCCTTGCCACATATTTCCACAACTGTCTTTTCACCAGCCAGTTCATGACCTGCCAGAGCCTTTTCTCCAGAGTCATTTTAGTAGAGGATGGATAAGTCTTACACAGTTTTGATGATGCCAAGAAACATGGGGTATTTGCACACATGGGATGTGTGTACTTGAGATTTCAGGCTTGTCTCTATGTCTACATGTACACTTTTAACAAGGTCACAGTGTGATCAATGACCCAGAGACCCTTCAGAGTTGGCTAAAAAGGCACTTTTAGTATTGCCTTTTTCTATAAGGTGAAAGGTATAATGAGTATATTAAAAATGACCAAATGGTCCTCAAGTCAATTGCTTTGAACACCATATTAATCCCGATTTAAAGGCAGAATGGACCATGTCCTTTTGCACTCTAATAATATAAGGCATTCTATTATCTTCAAGAATACAAAGAGCTAAAAAACTTACTATATAAAGTACATACAATAAAATTCTAGGCTATCTAGCAAAGATGATACTTTTGATTATTTAAAGAAGGAACTTTTAGAATAAAATGTGAACTTACTCTTCAGTTCAAAATGTAATTGAGATAATATGTGTGTCTCCCTTACTCCCAATTCATATTATACTGAACTTTAAAAAGACATACTTTGTTGATAGATTCGGTTATTATTAACAACATATTTTGTATGGACACATCATGTGTTGGTACCCTCTTTTCCCTCACCCCTGCCCTCATTCCGCTGGGGACCCTCCTCAGTGGGGTTGCAGGTATTCCCCATGGGGCTGAGGGTTATGCATTGTGGGAGCAGCAGTCAGTTGTTTTTGGGGAGAGGGAATGCCTCTGGGCATGATATCTCAACCTGTGGCTCTTATAATCTTTCCACCCCCTCTTCTGCAAAATTCCCTGAGCCATGGTGGGCGAGTTTTAAGTCTACTTCAGTGATGAGCTCTTAGGAGCATCCGGATCTCTGTTTTGGTAAGTGATATACTTTTGAAAATCGTTTGCAAAGACAAAAATACTAACAGGGTTGGAGTGATATGAGTATTTCCAATTTCTGCGTAGTCACTTCCTGTATTAGCTCATAAGTGCGTCAGCAGGGAGAGAGTTTAGAAAGTGAATGTGAAGTTTAAGTTCTGTTTTCGACTTGATCAGATTTGGAATCAAGTAGGAGCCATGCCTCTTGGGCAGGTCTATAAAGGTATTTCGAGGAATGACTAACTGAGGGAGGAAGCCCTTCTGATGATAGGTTTTATATAAACTCTGAGAGAACATCAACCCTTTTGGCCTGGCTGCCAGTACTCTTCATTTGAGCATGCTTTTTACCTGGTTATTTCTGCTACTGACTCATGCATGCATCTACCCTGTTTTGGCTATCCTTCATGGACACTAGAACTGAATTTCATCAGCCTTCCAATGTGGACTGAAGACCATCAGCTCTCTAGGAGTCCTTAAGGCCTTCAGTACCAGATTGGGGCTGTTGAGGCATACAGCCTTGTGGACTGTGTGTCTACTGGGCTCCTCAAGGCTCAAGCCTACAGATGACTATTGTTCGACTGCCCGATGTTACCCTGTAAATTAATCCAGTAAATCCTCTTTATAACAATATTCATTCTATTGTTCTGTCCCTTCAGAGAGCCTTTGACTGAACCAGTGGAGGAGGTAAACAATGATCTGGGCCTGGCCAGCCTCAGGTCCTCTGTGTCGAGATGAGGAAGCCTAGAGAGGTTATGTGTGCTTATAAAACCGTGTCTCCACTAAGAGGTGGTTCAGCCTAGAATGCTGATTCGGATGACTCACCAGAGAGAGGACCTGAGAGAAACTTAGCACACCATGGAAATGTTCAGACTTTTTAAGGTTCTCAAGTCTCAGGAAGAAGGATAATGGTGAGCTATGAAAGCAGACATAACCTCAGTGTGTCTGGCAGTGGTGGGGGATGATAATGAGGGGAGATGGTAAGATCAGTATGACTCAGGGAAGAGTGGTGGGTATTGACGTTCAGATTTGGCCAGGCAGCTGCTGGAAAGTGGAGTGGCTAAGTGTCCAGATGGGCAGTAGGCTGTGATCTTGAGAAGGATGGAGGATTCCTACAATAGCCTCTGCTGTTTTCAACCCACTCACTGCCAAAGCTGGTCTCATTGGCTCTGTTACAGGATCTGAACTTGGACTAGGCAACATTCTTTGTGCCACTGACTTTCAGCAGCTGCATTTTTCTTAACATAAAAGTTCCAGCTAATGGTCACGAACAGAGCCTTTGACTCAAGTCTTAAGTCTGAATCAAACCATAGCACTACAAACTTGGGTTTATTTCCTTACTAGTTTTACATCATCTTCATCTTTCAAAGGAGAGATAATGATGTCTGTGTCATAGAATTTGTGCAGCCATTAAATGTGATAAGAGGTTGAAGAGCATGGCAGATAATGAAATCGATAATCAATATTGGTCACTGTCATTATTAATACCTCTCTGAAGTAAATTTTTCTCTAGCTTGTTTCAATTGTAAATCAGGCTTTGGACAGGCTAAGAGGGAATGCTGGATAATGGGGCTTTGCTAGGTCTAGCTACTTTATTAGCAAGTGAGCTTTGTGTACCTGAATAAACTCTGTTTAAAAATGACTAAGCCCCCAGTGTAGGCTCTATAGATGAGGGCTGTCCTAGGGTTTATATCTGCTCTAGAATTCTCTCCAAATTATCAAAACGTTAGAAGATATTATATCCTTTGGCAAACAAAGCATATAATAGAAGTGCTCTGAGGTTTGCAGACCAAGCCAAGCACAGGTGGGAAATGAGTGAGAAGCAAATGTTGCCACTGACAATGACAGCAAACACTGTGGTTTGGATGGTGAATGTCTCCTAGGGATCCATGGGTCAAAGGCCTGCTTGGTCTCTAGCCTGGAGTATTACTGAGAAGTGATGAAGCCTCTAGTGGTTGGGGCCCAGTGAGACGAAGTTAGGTCATTAGGAATGTGCCCTTGAAGGGATAGTGGAATGGTAGACTCTTCCTTTCTCTCTGTTCTTCCTAGCTATACCACGTGAACAGGCCTCCTCTGCCATGTGCTCCTACCATGACTGACTCTATCACCATAAGCCCAGCATACACAACCAAACACCATGGGCTAAAACCTCTGAGACTATGAGCCAAAGTAGTTTTCCCCTTATTATGTTGACTATGTTATGTCACAGTGATGGAAAATTGATTAATACAATGAATTAATTCCATTCTTTGCCCCTTCAGTAAGGTGAGGAAGAGGTTGGCCTGAGTGGTAGCTTACATTTATCATGTAGATTTAAAATGCTGCTCTGTGGTGGGAAGATGGTCAGAAACAAGGGGCTGGCTTTCTCCACTCCAGAGGCTTGCCTTGTCTTCACTGTAACCTTCAAGAACAGGGTCCTTCCCTTCACATGGCATTGTCACTGGGCTCAGCATCTGACCCCCTTGAGGGACTGGCCTGGGCACCTACAAACTCATTTTATCCCAATTTACAAGGATTTATCCCAGAAGTCTCTTCTCCTTCAGCTCCTTGGGACTCACTGGTTCTTGCATGTTCTTAGAGTATCCCCACCGTGTACCCCCCCCCCCCAATTCCCTGCACAGTCAGCAACCAGAGCCCTCAGGTTTCCCCACACTATGTGCATGACATCATGGACAGAACTGCTTAGCAGTGCTCATACTGTAAAGGAATTTGGGGATATGCTAATGAGGATGCCCATAACCAGAAGGTACAAGATTCACAATCAAACTGCAATAAATCTGCAGAGACTCCTTAAAGAACATGACACACAGGAAAAGCCTGATTGCCAGAGAAACTGCTTTGTAAATGAGTACAAAGTATGGCCGCAGAATCTTTGAAAAGAGCAGTACTCACAGATGTACTAACCTAGCCACGTATCAGTCAGCACAGAGGACTGGCTGATGAACGACAGTGCCGCATGCGCAGGCTCTCTCAGGAGTTTCTGGGAGCATTTAGGGCTCAAATCTGATATGAAATTAGTAAAATGCACCAGTTTGCTCTTCCCCTTTCCCTTCCCAACCAACTGGCCCTGCTCCATCTCCCAATCAACATTCTCCACTGTCTGCTGTGCCCACACCTACAGACTTCAACAGAATGGAGTTACTCATTCACACATAACCCAACACATTCATCTCCAGACACCAATTAGTTCATCAATGAATGTCACTGCTATATGATGACAACTGAATATGATGTGTAAGTGATCGTTTTCAGACAAAAAGGGACATCAAAAGGTAACTAATTTTGGGCTCGGACAATGGCTCAGTGGGTAAGAGTACTTGTCATGCAAGCATGATGAAGGCCTGAGAGGGACAGCTCAGCACCTTTGGCCTCAGTGTCCCCACTCCTGTGAGGGCCAGAGACAGGAGGAACACCGGAGCTGGCTGGTCAGTCAGCTTTACTGAGAAAAGCAACTCCAGGTTCAGTACAAGACTGTGTCTCAAGGGAACAGTGTGAAGAGCAATGGAAGAGGGCACCCAGTACTCTTCTCTGGTCTCTGCAGGAATGTGCAGGGCATGCACATCTGCATGCACTATACACACATGCCACATATACTGTACACACACATCAGAAAGGTAAGTGAGTGGGCTTGAGACATGGCTCAGTGATTAAGGCATTTGCCTGCAAAGCTAAGGACCCAGGTTCTATTCCCCAGGATGCATATAAGGCCAGATGCACAAGGTGGTACATGCATTTGGAGTTCATTTGCAGTGGCCAGAGGCCCTGGAACACCCATTCTCTTTATCTGCCCCGATTTCTCTCTCATCATAAATAAATAAATAAATAATAAAAATATAAGTTTTTATAAAAGGAAAAGGATATTGAGCAAGTTCATATGAAAGATTTAACACACATGCACCATTCACTGATGCTTACCATGTATATAATACCAGACGAATTTTGAAGTAGCCTTTTTCTTCTTTTCTTCATGAAAATTCGCATGTTGGTGGTTATATATGAGAATACTGCTCTCATTGCTTTTTATACATATCTATTTATTTGAAAGAGTGAGAGAGCAAGAAGCAGATAGGCAGAATGGGTGTTCCAAGGCCTCTAGTCACTAAATGAACTCCAGATGCATGTGCCACCTTGTGTATCTGGCTTTACGTGAGTCCTATGGAATTGAGCCTGGGACCTTTGGCTTTGTAGGCAAGTACCTTAACTGCTAAGCCATCTCTCCAGCCCTCTCATTGTTTTTTGAATAAAGCTTATTTTCCTCATTTCATCTCAGATGAGGGATCCTGAGACATAGCAGAATACAACAATATTATGTTATACCAGGTGTTCTTGTTGCTGGGACAAACCACCTGACCAAAAGCAACTTATGAGAGGAAAGGGTTTATTTCAGGCTCACAGTTTCAAGAGGAAGTTTCATAATGACAGAGAAAGTGCACAGAGCAGGCGACTGGCTCACATCATCAGATACCAGCAGTAGGGCAGGACCAGCAAGAATGAACTAGCTAGCAAACACCCACTACATCTGTACTAATAAACCTTAAGGTCTTCCCCACGTGATGCACCTCTAGCAAGGCTCCGCCAGCTGGGGACTGAGTATGAGGTTTAACCAACAACATGCGGCTATGGGAACATTTCACATTCAAATTATAACGTCAGGTTGAAGTATGATCTTCCAATGAGACATTTAAGATTTGGAAAAGGCAGAGAGAATAAGAATGTTGCTGAACTGTCTGATTCTTGGTGTGAAGAAACATAATGCTCCAACTTAACACTAGGAAATCCCCCACCACGTTCTTCTTTCTTCTTATCATCAGGCTACTTCAAAAATCGTCAGTGGACATAAGGATTCAGTAGTAAGCAGCAAAAAATCCTAGAACCTGAAATGAATGAGTCTGGACATTTTTTTTAAAGGCTGTGATTTGCTCAAGGTCCCATTATGGAAAACTACAGAACCAAGAAGGATCTTGTACAAGGGAGTTATAAGGAGAGGCTGAACCAAAAATTTGCTAGTGATTTCTCTGTCTCAAATTGAGAGGAATTTGAGAGTTAATGATAAATGGGCTAGTGCGTAGCCAAACTCCTCAGTGGGTGTAGGTTACCCCAACTCCCCACTTGACATCACACCTAAGTGCTCACACAGTGCCCACAATTCAGGCTTTTTCAGGCAGCCCAAACTCTGGGCTTCTATTAAGAAAAAATTTAGGCTCCTAAGTAGATCAAGTCCTGGCTTCATCATTTATTGGCTGTGTGACTTTAGTAAAACTGTTAAACTTCTCAGTTTAACAAGTTGTACCTTTTACCTGGTGAGGATTAGTTAGTTGGTATATGTAAATAGAAAAATGTCACATATTAAGAACTCAATGAACTAACTTTGGTCATTTCATTTTGATGGTCTAGCCTTCAGAACTGAGAAAGGGCTTAGAATCTTTTACTTCAATATCTTATTTTACAGGAAAAACTGAGGGCCAAGAATAGAAGCTGATTCTGGTCTAATTTGTAATGTTCCTAGTTTGTCTTCTTGTCATTAGTACAGGCTTTGTCTTTAGTCACCTTTATTGGATTTAGAATCACTTACAAGGTAAATCTCTGGGCATATGTGTGAGGGCAATTCCAGACAGGTTCAACGTGAGAGGAGAAAACCCACCCTGAATGTGGGTGGCATCATTCGATGAGTTCGGGGTCCTGGACTGTGGTGGTTTGAATAGAATAGATGGCCCCCAATATATTCAGTTGTTTGTTTGAAGTTTGCATCTGCAGCCACCTGGCTGGAGTCAATACCATTGTGTGGATCTTAAGGTGTGGTGGTGGGTTTCAGATTACAATCTAAAGATATGCAAAGTGTGCCTAGCTGGAGTTCCTGAAGTGTGCTGTGCTATATGGTTTTTGGCTTTTGACCTTTAGGCTTGTGCTTCCCTCTCTCTGCTTGGTCCTGTGAAGGCAGGCCAGTTTCTTCTGCCATTATGGAACTTCCCCTGGATCTGTAAACTGCAATAAATCCCTTCCTCCATAACTGTGCCTGGTCTGGAAGTTTATCTCAGCGAACCTGAAGCTGACTGCTACATGGACCGAATAGAAAGACGTGAGCAAGCAGAGCACCAACACTCTTTCTCTGCTTCCTGACTAGTGATGCCATGTAAGCAGCTGCCTCACGGGGCTGCTACCATCCTATCTGCCGTGACAGACTAGATCTCAAGTCACACAGCAAAATAAACCCTTCCTCCCTGATGTACTCCTTGCCAGGTATTGGTCGTAGCAACACAAAGGGCAGGGAATGGAGCACATTTTTGTTTTCTGTGTTAGCTCTGCACCACTGGCATCTCTGAATATGCCTTAGCCCTTCTGCACAGAAGGTGGAATCTGACCATTGTTGCTGGCATTGCCTCTGCCAGGATTTAGGCCCAAGCTGTTGCCATCTCTCTCCTGGAGTGCTGAGGTGACCCACCAGTGACTTTACCTGCTTCCACCCTTGCCCACTTCAGTCTCTTCTCTCCTTAGCAGCTTACAGCGTATTTGTTTTGGCAAAACATTCCACTTCACGTTTTTTACTTCTTTGTGGTGTGCATGCATGTGTGTGGGGGCAGGCGTGTGTACATATGTGTACATGTGGAGAAGTTGACACTGGGTATCTTCCTTGATCACTCTCTATTTTAATGAGGCAGAATCTCCCCCATGAGCCTACATCTGGCTGACTTAGCTAGTTTAGGAAGTCAGTTTACTCCAGAGAGCCCTCGCTTCCTGAGTGTGGGAGTACAGGTGGCTGCTATGCCCATGCGGCCTTTATGTGGGCGCTAGGGATGCAAACTCTGGCTTCATGCTTGCACAGTAAGCTCTGCCCAGTGAGCCACGTCCCCTGTGCCTCACTTCATCTCTCATGACTCTGGTTCATTCTACACTACTCACTACACCTTACTTGTGCACACTCCACCTCGGGGCTTTTTTGCACTTGGTGTTTCCTGTACTTGAAGAGATTTCCACCACATACCCGAATTATTTCACCCTTATTTGGTGTGTCTCACTTTCCTTTTTCCAGTGGCATTTGTTGCCGTATGATGGATTCTGTAATTTTAGGTATTCCATGCTTTGTTCAGACATGGATGGTGTGAGGGCACTGCTTTCACGCGGCTGTGCCTCCAGTGGCTAGGACAGTGTTTGGCATAGAAAGAGCGAGTATTTCGCTGAGCACATGAGTAAAGGCGATGTCAGTGGAAGCCGAGAAATACAATGTATGCTTCCAGGCATTTTTTAAAAATAATTTTTAAATTTTTATTTATTTATTTGAGAACGACAGACAGAGAGAGAAAGAGGCAAATAGATAAAGAGAGAATGGGCGCGCCAGGGCCTCCAGCTACTACAAACGAACTCCACATGCATGCGCCCCCTTGTGCATCTGGCTTACGTACGTCCTGGGGAATCGAGCCTCGAATCAAGGTCCTTAGGCTTCACAGGCAAGTGCGTAACTGCTAAGCCATCTCTCCAGCCCCAAGGCATTTTTGTTATAGGATACAACCAAGCACAATGTGATATGCTTTATGATGTTGTGGATGGGTCTTTCTAATACAAGGAAATGTACCTCACGTTTTAAAATTCAAATGCAACTTGCTTATTTATTTACTTATTTTTATTTTTTTTTTGAGGTAGGGTCTCACTAGCTCAGGCTGTCCTGGAATTCACTATATAGTTTCAGGGTGACCTTGAACTCATGGCAATCCTCCTACCTCTGCCTCTTGAGTGCTGGGATTAAAGGCATGTGCCACAACGTCAGGCTACCTGCTTATATTTTTTAAAATTGATTTATGAGAGACAGAGAGAAAGGGAGAGGGAGAGAGAGAGAATGAGAATGAGTGCACCATGGCCTCTAGCCATTGCAAACGAACTCCAGACACATGTGCCACCACGTCCATCGGGCTTACATGGGACATGGAGAATCGAACCTGGATTCTTAGGCTTCGTAGGCATGTGCCTTAACTGCTAATCCATCTCTTCAGCCCTACTTGCCTATTTTTATATCTGCATAGCTACACCAACATGAGTCTATTCTTCTCAAGTTAATTACTAGCATGGAAATACTCAGCAAAGCCAAACCCATACAAGCACCACTCTCCTACAATTCTATAAAGAACAGATTTTAATTCTGGTTAGTCAGGCACAGCCCAGTGGTTTCTGGGTTCCTTAAGAAACTTGAGAGAAGACAAAAATGTAGGCAGGAGGTCAGCTCTTGTGAATCAGTTCTCATAGTGATAGTTCTTTTTTTTATACAGACCTATCACAATGTGGAGCTCAGAAAATTGTGTGAAGTAATGGGGATGCTGACAGACCCGTTCACTGTGTGGAAGTAGCAGCTTTGGCTATAATTCTGCTGCTTCAGATGAAAATTTCAAGTGTTTTCATTAGGTACAACAGCTGTTTCTATTACAGATAACAGATCTCAGAGGTGGTGATGCTGATATCAACTTCCAGTGAGCTCAGAACACAGTGTAGCTTGTACAATTAGGTTTTCCTTTAAATTATTTTTTTTTTTTAGCACACACAAATTAACTTGGTAGCAGTAAAAGGAAATTACTTACTTGCTACTGGAATTGTTTGAAAGTGATACGATCATCCTTTGTGGAGTCACATTAACCAAATTAAAAGCCCCTGGGAAAAATTTGGCACCCTGTTCCTTCCCATTCACATCTTCCTAAAGACCTCTCAGGAGCTTCCATTTACAAAGCTATGATCATTACCCAGCCTTTTAATTTGGAAAGATTGAGGCTGTTCACCAGTGAGTCTTCCTAGACACCCAGTGGTTGGGTGGGAGACTTGCTTATATTGCATTCTTGGAAGCCTGGGAGGCCATGATTTAACTGTCCCCTTGACTCCTGCCTGCTTGAAGGTACGTATTTTCAGCCTGGAACTCAGAGCAATTCTTCTGTAGTGCCTTGTACCCAAGGTAATCACCAGTATTTCATTCTTGATAGGCATGCAACATACTCCTCTAAGCCTCTGTGTTCTAGGTTGCTCTGTGACTGGTTGGAGCCACAGAAAATGCCAGAAGTTACTATGTCTGTTCTCAGGCTGGGCTGTAAGAGTAGTTCCTCTTGAAACGCAGCTGTGAGGCTGTTTGGAAGTTTAATTCACAGGTAGAGGCCACATGTTGGCACTCCAATGAAATGCTTCAGATGAGTGGTGTCAATGTGCACTGTGTGAACATGCCAACTTGGTGAGTTCATAGCTACCACTCTACACACAGAAACCATTTAACTAATCAGTATGAGAGAAAACATGCAAGAACCACTGTTGTAATTACCTTCATGTTTCTGGGACCAAATATCTGACCAAAAGCAGCTGACAGGAGGAAAGAGGCTATTTTTAGCTTACAGTTTGGAGAAGAAGCTTCATCACAGCAGGGGAAACATGGCAGAACAGGGCCTGGGCACCACGTCTTGCCAGAGCAGCTGACAGAAAGCAACAAGAGTGAGCTGAGCTCTGGGAAGAGGGAAGCTGGGCTATAACACCCTGTAGGGCATATACCTTTAATAGGCTTGACATCTGGTCAAGAACACCCAATGGCCAAGGCATATTATTATTATAACCATGATTTAGAACCCCTCATGTAGATGAGATCATTGCCTGGAGTGTGCCTGCAGGTTCATGTGTAGATGAGATCACTGTATGTCATGTGTCTGATCAATGTATGTCATGTGTCTGCATGGACACATGTAGATAAGATCATTGTATGGAGTGTGTCTGCATGTTCATGTGTTGATAAGATCACTGTATGGAGTGTGTCTGCATGTTCATGTGTAGATGAGATCACTGTATGGAGTGTGTCTGCATGTTCATGTGTAGATGAGATCACTGTATGGAGTGTGTCTGCATGCTCATGTGTAGATGAGATCACTGTATGGAGTGTGCTTGCATGCTCATGTGTAGATGAGATCACTGTATGGAGTGTGTCTGCATGCACATGTATAGATGAGATCACTGTATGAAGTGTGTCGGCATGCACATGTACAGATGAGATCACTGTATGGAGTGTGTCTGCATGTTCATGTGTAGATGAGATCACTGTATGGAGTGTGTCTGCATGTTCATGTGTAGATGAGATCACTGTATGAAGTGTGTCTGCATGTTCATGTGTAGATGAGATCACTGTATGGAGTGTCTGCATGCTCATGTGTAGATGAGATCACTGTGTGGAGTGTGTCTGCATGCACATGTATAGATGAGATCACTGTATGAAGTGTGTCTGCATGCACATGTATAGATGAGATCACTGTATGAAGTGTGTCTGCATGTTCATGTGTAGATGAGATCACTGTATGGAGTGTCTGAATGCTCATGTGTAGATGAGATCACTGTATGGAGTGTGTCTGCATGTTCATGTGTAGATGAGATCACTGTATGGAGTGTGTCTGCATGTTCATGTGTAGATGAGATCACTGTATGAAGTGTGTCGGCATGCACATGTACAGATGAGATCACTGTATGAAGTGTGTCTGCATGTTCATGTGTAGATGAGATCACTGTATGGAGTGTGTCTGCATGTTCATGTGTAGATGAGATCACTGTATGGAGTGTGTCTGCATGTTCATGTGTAGATGAGATCACTGTATGGAGTGTGTCTGCATGCACATGTATAGATGAGATCACTGTATGGAGTGTGTCTGCATGCACATGTATAGATGAGATCACTGTATGGAGTGTGTCTGCATGCACATGTACAGATGAGATCACTGTATGGAGTGTGTCTGCATGTTCATGTGTAGATGAGATCACTGTATGAAGTGTGTCTGCATGCACATGTATAGATGAGATCACTGTATGGAGTGTGTCTGCATGCACATGTATAGATGAGATCACTGTATGGAGTGTGTCTGCATGTTCATGTGTAGATGAGATCACTGTATGGAGTGTGTTTGCATGCTCATGTGTAGATGAGATCACTGTATGAAGTGTGTCTGCATGCACATGTATAGATGAGATCACTGTATGAAGTGTGTCAGCATGCACATGTACAGATGAGATCACTGTATGGAGTGTGTCTGCATGTTCATATGTAGATGAGATCACTGTATGGAGTGTGTCTGCATGTTCATATGTAGATGAGATCACTGTATGGAGTGTGTCTGCATGTTCATGTGTAGATGAGATCACTGTATGAAGTGTGTCTGCATGTTCATGTGTAGATGAGATCACTGTATGGAGTGTCTGCATGTTCATGTGTAGATGAGATCACTGTATGGAGTGTCTGCATGTTCATGTGTGGATGAGATCACTGTACGGAGTGTGTTTGCATGTTCATGTGTAGATGAGATCACTGTACGGAGTGTGTTTGCATGTTCATGTGTGGATGAGATCACAGTATGGAGTATGTCTACATGCACATATGTAGATGAGATCACTGTATGGAGTGTGTCTGCACGTTCATGTGTAGATGAGATCACTGTATGGAGTGTGTCTCCATGCACATGTGTAAATGCGATCACTGTATCGAGTATGTTTGCATATGTGTGTGTGGATGAGTTCACTCTATGGAGTGTGCCTGTGAGCACACTCCCTGTATAACCACCCTGTGTCTTGAATAATGTCTCAGCCCTACTTCTCTTTGAACGGCCACTGGTGTCTGTATGGGTGCTTCAAGTGCTTTCTTCCAGCTCTGATCATTGCCTTCTTGAATCGCTCTGGTGCTTCCAGCTCCTGACACACTATATAGCCTACTGCCAACATCATACCTCTTGCAGCTAAGGTCCACATCCCGAATTCCCACTAGCTGGGGACCAAGCTTTCAAAACTCATGAGGCTATGGTGGACATTCTACAGCCTAACTACCACAATGAACTGGTGGATTTTATTTTAAATAACTTATTTATATTTGGGGAGAAAGAGAGCAAGATTTAGGGGGTGAGGGAGATGGATGGTGAATGGGCATGCCAGGGCTTCCAGCCACTGCAAACAAACTCCATACACATGTGTCACCTAGTGCTTCCTGCTTTGGTGGGTACTGGGAATTGAACTTGGGTTTTTATACTTGGCAGGTAAGTGCCTTAACCGCTAAGCCATCTCTCCTGTCTACCCAGTGGATTTTTGGTCAATATGTATATCAGAGAGATCATAATGATTTGTTATTGCACATTTAGACTTGTTGCACAGCAACAGATAAATGAAATAGGGACAAAATAAGGAGCAGCAGCAAAGAGCTCCTATGAACACAGGCATCAGAGACACTAGCTTAGAGTGAGGCACAGGAAGCAGTTGTCAGTCTCTCTTCCACCTTTCTGACTGAGCCCTAGACGTGAATAATTGGACGGCTGCTCTATTGGATTTCTAAATATAAATATTTTGCTGTATAAATGCAAATGATACTGGGAGAGATAATACTAGAAATCAGAATATAGTAACTTCTTTCTCTGTAGAGCCAGGTAGTAGATATTTTGACTTTGTGAACTATTATAGTGGCTGCGGCAACTACTCAACTTGGTCTAGTTAACACAGACAATATGTAAATGAATGACATGTTTGTATGCAACAGACGTTACGTACGAAACAGGTGGTATACTTGTACATTGCTGATTCCTGTTCTAAACAGTTACTTTTATTGTCCACAGAACTGTCTGGCTATATGGCTTGATTCCAGCATTGAACTTGGTTAATTTCCAACTCCAATTCTTTCTGCAAGTCCTATCTTTCCTTTGTTAGGTTTCTCCTCCACAGGCTACCTCAAGGCTCTCTCTCTCTCATTTAAAAAAATATATTTTATTTATTCATTTTTTGAGAGAGAGAGAGAGAGAGAGAGAGAGAGAGAGAGAGAGAGAGAATAGGTGCACCAGGGCCTCCAGCCACTGCAAACGAATTGCAGATGCATGTGCCACCTTGTGCATCTGGCTTACGTGGGTCCTGGAGAGTTGAACCAGGGTTATCCTTTGGCTTTGCAGGCAAATGCCTTAACTAATAAGCCATCTCTCCAGCTCCTCAACATACATAGTCTTGGCAATTACATCCATTTAAATGAATTTTAAAAATATCATTAGACCAATGACTATGAAATTTCTATCTCCCTCTTCTTCTTCCTTCTCAGTCCTCTACATTTTATTTATTATTTATTTTTGTGTATTTATGTAAGTGTTGGTTTTTGTGTGTGCCATTGCACATGTGTGGAAGTCAGAGGATAATGCTAGGGTTGGTCATCGCTTAGCCACTGAAATTTGAGGCAGGATTTTTTGCTCTGGATTCCAGCTCTGCTTTTCTTTGCTGCATTAGCCATGAGCTTCAGGGACATTCTCTTTTGGCCTGCAATCTTGTAGTCAGTGTCAGCATGCTGGTGTTCCAGAAGCCCACCATGGCTTCTGGCTTTTTACATGGTCTGGCTTGCACTCAGATATTCTAACTTGACAGGCAAGTGCTTTATCCACTAAGCCATCTCCCCAGGCACTCTATTTAGTATTTACCTGGAACTTTAGGCTTTATACTTTCCCTTGGGTATCTTGACAGCATTCAATTTGAATACACGTTTGTGCCTATTATAAACCTGTGGTGTCTGTCCTCTAAATCCATCCTTCTACAGTCAGCTATCTTGCTGGGGCTAGTTGTCGACAACCTCATCTCTGCTTTGCCATCTGTCAGTCTCTGTCAAGAGGGGCACTCGGGCTGGAGAGATGGATTAGCAGTTTAGGCAATTACCTGCAAAGTTGAAGGACCCAGGTTCATTTCCCCAGTACCCATGTAAGCCAGATGCACAAGGTGTTGCATGTGTCTGACATTCGTTTATAGTGCCTGGAGGCCCTGACATGCCCATTCTCTCTCGCTCTCTCCCTGTCTCTCTAAAATAAATTTTCTGTTTGCTTCTGTATGCCTGTACGCATCTCCTCAGAAAACCATTTCCAATCTATGCACATGGTTTTCTCTAGTCATAGCTGAATCTAGTTTCTCCAGAAGTTACAGATGTAACTCTCTCTGACCACTGCCCTCCCCACCATTCCCTACAGCACTAGTGGGTTACTGTGTCCTCCTCAGAGGTCTGTGTCCCAGCCCTTCTAGAATCATCCTTTGAGCTCAGAGACCCAAGGAGTGGCTGGGCAATACTTTCTAGTAAATGTGTGAGTTTTGACTTAGCACAGCCCCTCTAAGTTTCTTAGTTTTAGACATTCTAAGCTCTTCTTTGTCATTCTCTGGGTTGTTGAGGTGGCTTCTTGCCTTTTTCAATTTCCTAATTAACAACTTCATAGTAAGTTAAACATTCTTGTATTAAGTTCCCATCCATTACCTTGTATGGCTTCTGTCTCTTGACTGCACTCTGAAGGAGTTAACGGTATTAGTAAAAAGCTGCCCCATGACAGTTCCTTTCCTTAGTAACTGAAGACAGGAGGGTTCCTACCCTCTGCCTGATTGCTCAAGTACACACACACAAACACACACACACACACACACATACACACACACACAAACACACACACACATATACATACATACATATATACATATATATACACATATATATATGCTCTTTCTTTGGTTTTTCGAGGTATGGTCTCACTCCAGCCTAGGCTGACCTGGAATTCACTATGTAGTCTCAGGGTGGCCTCGAACTCATGGCACTCCTCCTACCTCCACCTCCCAAGTGCTGGGATTAAAGGTGTGTGCCACCATACCTGGCTGTATATGCCTGTTTTTACTAGCATACAAAGAGTTAGGTTTTATTTCAAATGACTTGTGTATTTTTTCCCATCTCTTTTCTTCCATCCCTTCTCCACTTTTGTCCTCCTTCCACCATAGACTCCTTTGCATTTTCATACCACATGTTTCCTTTTGTCTCCTCTACTCTTGTCAACTCTTGTTCCTATCGCGAGAATACTGTATACTAACTTTTCTCACATACCTCCTTATTTACTTTATGCAAACATTAAAAGCTAAGGATCTGCATACGAGAGAGAACAATCTCGTATGAGGAAGAGCATATGCTTTTGCTGGGGCTTCGGTTACCTCAGTGTAATCTTTTCCAATTCTATTAATTTTCCTGCAAATTTCATAGTTTCATTTTTCTAAGAGCTGAGTAAGATTCCATCATGTAGATTGTGCCACACCATCATTGCCCACCCATCAGTTGACGGACTCTAGGTTGATTCCATTTCCTAGCTATTGGGAATAGCGCAATAAGCAAAGATCTTGGTGCCATCTTTAACTTCGCCTTCTTTCAGCTTCCACATCCCACCAGAGAACAAAGACTAAAGCTTGTCTTCCTGAATATCACTTCTCTCTGTTTCCCTCCTCTCTGCCCACTGCCCTAGACCATTATGTCACCACGCCTCCCGAGATACCATCACCCTTTGGTAACTGACCTTCCTTCCTTAGCCCCTCGGTCTGCTCTCGCCACAGCTCTGAAGCTGTATCAAAAATATTTTCTAGGGCTGTAGAGATGGCTTAGTGGTTAAGGAGCTTTACTTCAAAGCCTAAGGACTCATATTTGACCTTCCATCTCCCACGCCAGCCAGATGCACAAGCTGACACAAGTGCTCAAGGCTGCACATGCGCACAAGATGGTGCATGTGCCTGGAGTTCGATTGCACTGGCTGGAGGCCTTGGTGCACCAATTCTCTCTCTGTCTCATAAAAAATAAAAAAAAATATTTTCTAGATAAATACTCTCAGAAACATCCTAAATCCTTCTCTTATTTTATAAATCTTTCTTCTATTTGACTTTTCTTTCCTCTGTATTTCATTCTGAAATATCCTCTTTATTTTTGTCAGTTTTCAATGTGCCAGCCTTTCATTACATACTTGATAGAAACTGGTACCTTTGTTTGGAAATCTCCCCTTTCTCCTGGATAACTACCACTAGTCCTTTAAATGTTACAGAAATTCCACAGAAGTGTCTTTCTGATCTCCCACATCAGGCTATTCCCTGATGTTTTTACAGGTCATGGAACATCTGCCTTTCTCTGTCATATTCAGTAAATTGACTAAGTGCTGTCCAGGGGCACAGCCCACTCACATGACAGGGACTGTGCCTCTTCTACTCAGCATGGTATTTCTAACACCAAGTATCTCCAGGAGAGTAAATATTCAACAAGTATCTGAAAATTCTGTTGGTTTCTGTCTTCCATGTGTACCCCAGGATCCCTGAGTTGATTTCAGAAGACACGTTTCCCACATTTCCTCAGTAGTCCAGGGTCCCTCAGGACTGCCCGTGGCCTCTCGAGCCGAAGGGTTCTTAGCTTACTTTGCTCCATTTACATCTCCTGACCACAGGCTCCCCTTGTGGGACCTGGAAGTGATGGGAAGAGACCAAACGGGCAGTTGGGTGATCAGAACTTGTTACCTTGAGGTGGGCAGGTGCCCCAGCATCACCAACTCTTGCGGCTTTAGATCACTGCATTCTTTTTTTTTTTTTTTTTTTTTTTTTTTGGTTTTTCGAGGCAAGGTCTCACTCTAGCCCAGGCTGACCTGGAATTCACTATGGAGTCTCAGGGTGGCCTTGAACTCATGACGATCCTCTTACCTCTGCCTCCCGAGTGATGGGATTAAAGGCGTGCGCCACCACGCCAGGCTTTAGATCACTGCATTGTATGGTGCTGCACACAGGTGAGGAAGCCTCTCTGTGCAGGCTACTTTACACGTCGGGACCGGCGAAGATATGCTATTTCTACTCCCCCTCCAGCAAAATAATGCAGCCATTATTCCTCATGTAACAAATATGGGGGAAACAGTTGGAGAATGGATTAAAATAATGAGGAAAAGGCTTTCAAGTGATTGTTAGAAATAATGAAGCAACAGATAATTTCAAATGCATATGAAAATGAGCATGAGGGTGACAAAGAATCGTGGGAGCATGTTACCACAGTCTGCTGGAGGGGAAATAGACCTGAGGGAGCAGATTAAGTAAGTCCCTCTTTGATTTTGGTTACATTTCCAGCTCTCCCTCTGCGTTCACTTCACAGAGAAGGCACACACACAAACAACCTGAAGAACTTTCATTTTCTTTTTATCTTCTAAACAGATTTGACCCGGGGTGGACATTTTCTTTGAGGATAATGTATCTCTTCCCTTCCGCTCCAAGTTTTACCTTTTGCATTGTATTCCACACACGTTCTTTTTCACTCCTTCTTCCTTCAAGGGTGTCCATGGCATCTGCCATTAGTGACTGCAGCTGTGGCACCGAGATAAAAATTATCAGTGTGGCATTCACACAGAAATAACTTCTCTAAATACACAGATTAAAACCCAATTAAAAAATCATTTGTACGCTGATGGTTTTATTACTCATCTCTCCTACAATGAACACCACCTCAGCTTTGTGTCAGTCATTACTGAGTATTGCTGCAGCTATAAAATACTCAAACAATGAAAAGATTCCTCTTGAAAATTTGTAGGAGACATATAGGTTTTAATGTAGGAAGTGGTGATGTTTTGTTAAAAACAGCTTTGGGTTGTAAAGAATGAAGGCAGTGGTTAATTCTCTCAGGAAATGGCATGTAGAACATGAATGCATTTTAGTATTTTCTCCTGAGGCTAATGTATCATAATTCGAGGCATCCTGCAAAAGCTCTCCAGAGGACAATATGAAATTGTGCTGTTTTATTGCCTCTTAAAGAATCTTGCTCATTTACTCTTTTACTATTCTTTGTTAAAAATTTGAAACAATGGGCTGCAGAGATGGCTTAGTGGTTAAACGCTTGCCTGTGAAGCCTAAGGACCCCAGTTCAAGGCTCAGTTTCCCAGGAGCCAGATGCACAAGGGGCACACGCGTCTGGAGTTTGTTTGCAGGGGCTGGAAGCCCTGGCACGCTCATTCTCTCTCTCTCTGCCTCTTTCTCTCTGTCTGTCGCTCTCAAATAAATAAATAAAAATAAACATTTTTTAAAAAATTTGAAACAAATTTCTTTCCTTATTTTTTTTAGGTCTCATTGAAACAGCACACCATGCCCACCAAAATCTCATCTGGCATATTCCAGTTGAAAATAACATGATAAGCCAGGATTTCCAACACTTAAGACTTAGAGGCAGGTGAAGAAGTTTGAGGTCAGCCTAATACACAGCAAGACACCATCTCAGGAAATAAGAAAATACAATCTTATATGCAAGATGTATATGTGGCTGTATCAGACCATGTGATATTTAAGTTAGAATCTCTTTTAAAAATGCTAGTTCTTGGGGTTGAAGAGATAGCTTAGCACTTAAGGTGCTTGCCTGCAAAACTAAAAGATCCAGGTTTGATTCTCTAGGACCCATGTAAGTCAGATGCACAAGGTGGTGCATGAGTCTGGAGATCATTTGCAGCAGCTAGAGGCCTTGGAGTGCTTATTCTCTCTTACCTGACTCACTCTTTCCTTCCTTCCTTCCTTCCCTTCCTTCCTGCCTGCCTTCCTTCCTTCCTTCCTTCCTTCCTTCCTTCCTTCCTTCCTTCCTTCCTTCCTCTCTCCCTCCCTCCCTTCCTTCTCTCAAATAAATAAACTATTAAAAAATGCTAGTTCCGTTCACTGTGATATCAAAAAGTATGAACCCTCAGATTATCTTTCTGTGCTTTTAGGTACCTTGGCACTTGAATAGAAAGGCAGGGAGTGGTGTCACTCCAATACCTGCCTTTGAGCAGCCACTGCTTACACGGTGCCACAGAGGTCTTCCTTGGATTTACTGTCTAGGCTAACCCATGGCTCTGACATTCTCAAGTAACATCTACTACTTAAGGTGATGAAATCTTGCAAGTTACATTTTGTTCAAATACCTGCCTTGCACAAAAGCTCTGCAGTTCTAATTTTTCTTATACTACTAGGTGGGCAAATAAATTATGACACTACCCCATGAAATCCCACATTTTAAAGGTTGCAGATACTGAAAAATTTATGTTTGGAAGGTATGTCAATAATACTGGTTTGTGTTAATTTATATATATATATATATATATATATATATATATATATATATATATATATTAAATCAGTATTTTGAGGGATGAAAGGTGGGGAATCCCACAGACAGATGTATTGTTAACAAGTCTTAACCATAGAAAACTCCCCTGTATATTTCATTTAAGCCTTGAGTGAGCTTTTCAGGGAGACAGGATCAACACTTTCCTGGCTTCCTAAATTAACATTTTCTTTGCTTGTTCTTATCTCAAAGGAGCATTAATCATCTCAAATTGGCTGTAATGTGCACTTTGAAAGCTCATACTTGCTACACTGCGGAACACTTTAAGAGTGGTAGGGTAAAAACATGGCCTTTTAGAAGGCCTTCTTCCACATGCTGCCAAAAAGGGTTAGAAAGCATTATTACTAGCTTTGACTTAGTAGTTCCTTGATTAAAAGGCTTACTTTCTGGTTTTCATCTTTTGTATGCATTGTTTTATTATTTGGCCAGACAGACCATTTTATGTGCTTACTCTCAATATCATTATTTATTTAATACAATTTAAACAAGTCGAGGAGGGACATTATAAATGCTGGTAGCTCCTTTCTTAGTCACATCTGTAAAAGCTCAAAGAGGGAGGGCGCCTTTAGTTATCTGAAAATTAGAGGTAATCGGATTGGGCTTCTCATTCTTGGGATATGAATGCTATTCAGGTCTATAATTAGTTTTAGCTACTCTCAATTAAAATTTCAAAGTGTAGAGTCCTTTCCTATAACACATTAGCATCTCCATACCTTTTCTTGAATGGACGACATATGGTTTAGTAATTATTTTTCAAATGAAGTGCTATAATGTCTAATATTAATTATAATTATAGCATACACATCTGTTTGAAGATTGTTTCTGAGCTATTTCTTTAAGTAGTTTTTTTTTTTAACTGGGTCTGTATAAGATTAAAATGTTTGATTTTCCGAGTTCAGTTAAAATAACCTACAGCTATTTTTACTAAGAATATTTTCCTCACAAACAACCCCATATGTTCTTGATTTACTTAAATCTACGTGTGTGTGTGTGTGTGTGTGTGTGTGTGTGTGTGTGTGTGTGTGTTGGCACTGCCAACATATGGTACTACTGAAGGAGAAAACAGGAATAAGATAAGATGCCATTCTGCCTGTCCTGACAAAACTGGAACTAGATCTGACCCTGTCTCATCCAAGATGGCTGCCTGCTGGAGACGCGCCAAGCAGGAACTTTCTGCTTTCTTCCCAGCTTAGCCTCTCCGGGTCAGCCTCCTGAGTTACCGAACCAATCAGATCTTGGCCCTCCTGGGTCAGGTTAATCAGGTGGGCCAGCTCTCTTTTTTCCTGTGAGCTCGCCTGAACATGCATGTAAATCTGTCTCCCCTTATCAGCCAGGTTGGGAAGGGGAGAGCACTTCCCTCAGCATGGGCATTTCCCTACTTGCCTTCTGTCTGTGTCTTGCTGTACGGTGCTTTTTCACTTGATTACATGTATGGTTTTTCTTTGATTTCGGGCTTGTTCTCTATATCTTAATCCTCTCTTGTGTTTTATGCGAAGGGGATCTTTTGGTTCCTATGCCTTGCTTACCCGTGCTGTCTCCTGTGTGGTGGAGATGCTCTCAGCCCCCTGCCCCCTTTCCAGCTCGGCAAGGAGGCGCATTCTCCACTCCCTTGAGTCTTTCAGCTAGCCTCCTCCCTGAACCTTAATTTCCCCTATAACAAATGTCATAATTTATGATTTCTTCCTAATAAACTTAGTAATTCATAACTTATCCTTCTCCAAGTCTGGTTTATCAATTTTTTACTAAAATAGGTAAGGACCCAATAGGTGGGGCTCACAGCCTCTCCCTGAGCTAAAAAATCCTGCATCAATACTAGAGGTAATTAAACTTAAAACTCTAAAGACCATTTTATAGGGAAGTTTTTCCCTTTTCTTTCTTTCTTTTTTTTTTTTTTTGCTTGTGTGTATTTATGCTGTGATATGTGTGGTATATACACATGTATATGCCCTTGAAGTGTCTCATGGTGCCCAGTGCCAGTGGCTGAACAGAATGTCTGGTATCTTGCTCTATTGCTCTTCTGCCCATTCTTTTAATTTTACATTTTAAAATTTTATTTATTTATTTATTTGAGAGAGAAAGAGGGAGAGAGTGAGAGAGGGAATGAGAAACAAAGAGAATGGGCACACCAGGGCATCCAGTCACTGCAAACAAACTCCAGATGTGGCACCTTGTGCATCTGGTTTACATGGGTCCTGGGGAATCAAACCTGGGTCCTTTGGCTTTGCAGGCAAACACCTTAACCACTATGCAATCTCTCCAGCCCTCTTTTCTTTTTTAAAAAATATTTTATTTATGAGAGAGAGAGAGAGAGAGAGAGAAGAGAAGAGAAGAGAAGAGAAGAGAAGGGAAGAGAGAATGGGCATGCTAGGATCTCTAGCCACTGCAGACGAACTCCAGATGCATGTGCCACCTTGTGCATCTGGCTTATGTGGGACCTGGGGAATTGAACCTGAGTCCTTAGGCTTTGCAGGCAAGTGCCTTAACTGCTAAGCCATCTCTCTAGCTCACTTCTGCCAATTCTTGTTTGAGCCAAAGTCTCTTAGTGATACTGGAGCTTCTTGCTTTTGTGAGCCTGGGGGAAGGGTACTCCCCATTGTGGGACTGGGGTTACAAGCGCACATGGCCCTGTCCAGCTGTTTTAATGGGTTTTGGAGATCCAAATTCAGGTGGTTTCAGGCCCTTATGCTTGCACAGGAAGTACACTTAGTGACTAGCCATTTTTCTAACCTATAAGGCTGTTTTTCTATATAAATATCTCTTTTCTTCTCTTCCTTTTCCATTTCAGAAAATCATACATTATCCTTTTGGAGTTTAAGAAAAATTCTTAAAATTTCATTTTATATGAAACAAAAAGCTTGATCTACAATGTAAATAGTCAGCCCTTTCCTATGCTTTTAAAAAGTTCTTGCTATGAATAGAAATGGAAACTAGTAAATATGGGCAAAAAAAAAAAAAAAGAAAAAAAAGGAAAAAAAAAAAAAAAGACTTCCCCCACTGCCTCATTTTCTAGTTTCTTTCTTAGGGTTGGGAGTTTTCCTTCAGACCATATTTATCATCACAAGGTTTTTCAGACCCTCTGTTGGCTCAGGGCCTGCAAAAGCCTTAAACAAAGACAAACAAACACTTACCAAGTCCACCTCCTGCTGACTGATGTCCTGTAGATAGGGAACGGTTGCCAGCTCTGCCATGGCTTGATTGAGGACCTGGGACTGCTCCTTCACTCTCTGCAGCTGGCTGAGGAGGCTGGCATACTGTAGCTTCTCCATCACACCTGAGCATGCCCGGAGACACCCCTGGCATAGCAGAGGAAAAGGACATATTCAGAATAAGGCCACAGAAATAGACAGCTTGGGGACTGAAGTCAGCACTTGGCATGATACACTTACGTCTCCTGAAAGCAAGGGTATCTAGTAAGAGGATGTTTCTTCTCATCAGTTCAGAAGTGGTCTATACATTTGGTTGAGTGGGTGTGCATATTCACTCCAGTTCCAAGAGTCATTTCAACAACTGACATCATCATCTTGAAATTGATCACTTTGTTCCTGGCCCCATGAATCTATTGAAATCTGTAGTTTCCTGAATATGAGGCAACTTAGAATAAGGTAGTGCTCTTGTGTACTTGCTTCTCTTGCCTACAGATTTCTTTAAGAAGTTTAAGACAAATTGCAATGCTTGATGGGAGGCAGAAAGTGTATTATAAATCTCATGTTTATCTTCAGGAATAAGTACTCTGACATAAAGGAGTATGTTAGCATAAAATGAAGGCCTTGGGTGTCTGCTGGGTTTGGAGCATGCTGAGAGATAAGTCTCAAAAGCACAGAGGGTGACTGAATTCCACACACTGGTGCTTGTAAGGGATAGGCTGATGACCACCACACTATCACCCTCCATGACGGGTGACTGCCACCCTGTATGACAGGATGACCGCCATCCTCTATGACGGGGTGACTGCCAGGCTCTATGACAGGGTAACTGCCACCCTTTATGACAAAGTGACTATAATTCTCTATGGCAGGGTGGTATGACCTTTTATAGCAGGGTGACCACCACATTTTATGGCAGGTCTTCTAGTCAGCTAGAGCAGTTTCTTCAGGCTTGTTTGTAACATGGTGCTTAGCACAGTCCTGTCTCTCAGTGAGTCACCATGTCTGTTTGTCCTTAGAATCACAAATTCTGCAGATGCCCCCTGAAATAGCCAAATATGTGGAAGAGAAGTTTAGGAGCACACTACTTCCGGCTTGTGAAGACTGATGAAACAGTCTTCTGAAAGCAGGCCTATGAGTTTTGTTTCTAAAAGAAATTTTCCTCTAAAGAGAAACAGTTGTTAGAAACCAGCCTAGTCAAGCTCACCCAAACTTGAGCTTGAAATCAGAAAGTGGTGTTCTGAAATGTCATGGCCATAGTTTGATTGATGGCAGCCTCTAGACGCTGACATTTTTCTAGAATCTGGGAAAGAAATGAAGGTTGGGTACTGGTGCCTCACTTTTGCTCCATTTCTCCCTAACACTTGTCTTTATCATTCAAGTAATGCCTTCTATTCTCACTAATTTATCCGCTTTGATTAGTTATTTATGTGGAAATCTATAAGCCTCCAGGAATGACGATTCCAAATAGTGGATTTGCGATCTCTCGCCTCGCCTACCATTCAGTTTCAGTGTGGAGGTAAACAATGGCATACTGTCAAGTGGACGGAAGCAACTTGGAGGAGAAACGGTTTTCTTTCTGAAGAAAAATTGCTTTCTTTGTCCTTCTCTAAAAGAAACAATGAGGCTACTTGTCAGGAAGTGTTGTAGCGACTCAACTCTGAGGACCAGAAACAACTGCAGCTTGCTTGGGAACATGGTCTATTAGTGTAATTTTCCAAAACATCAGGAAAATAAAAGCAGGGAGGGCAACGGTGCTTTGTTAGCCTGATCGCTGGATGCATAACAAAATAGGAATGCTCTGTAGGAATAAGATACCAGGGCGAGAACAGAACAGACTACTGATGGCCATCCACTCTCCCTCTCCTCTGAAGTCAAGAGCAGTTTTAGTAGTCAGAGAACTGTAAATTCCTTTTTTACATATGCAAGCTAAGGGTTTCTGAAAGAGCAGGTGAAAAAGATGGACATCAATGTCTGATGCCCGTGGGAATGTCTGAATGCTACTGCATTAAGAAAATTTAGGAAACAGTGAAGGATGAAAGGATTAGCTTAGACATCTAGTGGTAGAAAAGGCTAAATCAGAATCCCTCCCAGTGAGTTGTTAGGAGCCGTCTAAGGGTTCCTTAGCGGCTGGAGAGGGTGTAATAAAGTGGCCAAGACTGAGGCTAAAGCCTCTTCTGGGTGCAATGAAGGTTAGGCAAATAGCAGCTTCAAATGAAGGCTTTGGTCTGAGGATTCCCCAAGACTTAGCAGCAGTTATGGGTAAATGCTGGTTAGACAGGTGGCATTATGTAATGCCTCAGAATGGCAGAGCCCAAGTGTCAAATCTATTTCTACTTGGCATAACATATAAAAACATTCACTGCAGGAGGTAGGAGAGAGAAGTAGGAAGCACATATTACTGTCCAGATCAAATGAGCACGTGTAAGCATTCCTTAGGATTCACTTGGAAGAAGGTATAAACAAAATTAAGGAGGGATTAAAACCTGGTTAGTCAGGTCATTTTCTGGCAAGTC
The DNA here is from genome assembly GCA_036346955.1 of Dipus sagitta. Classification (NCBI taxonomy): domain Eukaryota; kingdom Metazoa; phylum Chordata; class Mammalia; order Rodentia; family Dipodidae; genus Dipus; species Dipus sagitta. The sequence continues at coordinate 83,734,615 of CM070781.1, forward strand.
ATCCTGTGAAGGAGGCTTTATGCATGGCAAGAGATTTTTATTTCAACTTTCAAGCTTTTGGCCCAAGAAGCTCGGTACATAAGGGCTGAGACTGACAGCAGCCAATGAGTTGAAGAATGGAAAAGCAGAGGGCATCCAGCAGCAATGAGAAGTCACTAGGACCAAAGTCCTGAGAAGGGAAAACACACCATCACAACAGGGATGCTGGCTGACCCTGAGTGCGGTTGGCGTTCTGTGGGATTGGAAGCCACCAGGACCATGGTGAAACATACAGACTACACGCTTATAAAACACCACAGCCACCCTTGTTTGCCAATGGGTTATGTGCCTAGAAAAGTCATCTGTAGAGATGAGTAAAGGACTGGGAGGATTGCTCAGTGGGTAAAGCACTTGCTGCCCAGCTGGGTGCTGATCCCCAGACTCCATGCAAAAGCCAGAAGCTGTCATGTGCCTCTGCAATCCCAGTGTGCCTACAGCAAGAAAGGAGACACAAGAATTTCCTAGAAGCTTGCCGACCAGCTGCCTGGTGAACAGAGCAGTAAGCAATGAGAGGCCTGCCTCAAGTAAGGTGGACGGTGAGGACTGATACTCCAAGTTGTCCTCTGACCTTCACACACATGCCATGGCATATTTTGTGTAAGTTTTGTCTCCAGGAAAGATCAAATTTTTATTTCTAGTGAAAGAAAACTGGAATACTATCCTCCAGTTCTGATTCTGAGTTCTAGCTCCTAATCCCTAAACTGTGTGAACTTTATTACCAATCCAATTCACGGCTTCCTCATTGGTAAAACCAAAGTGACACATTTCACCAAGTTGAGAGGGTTAAGTGAGATCTTGTGAGGGAAAATGTTCTTTTACATTGCACAGCATCATACACGGGACTCTCCTGACACCCAGTTCTAAAGTGAGACCCCTTGAGTGCCATCATCAGCTGTACAATAGCCAGAGCTACACTGCATTGTTTAGAAAATGTTTGGGTTAAGAACATTTCTTGGCTCTGGTACATGGCAGGGATTTAGAAGCAAGAGTGATCTGTTAGCTTTGGGAAAAAAAAAAACTTTGTATTTAATGTGATTCTGTGGAAGATAAATTAGTATTCTATTTCTTCTATGTTTATTTTGTGGCAATCAAAGACATGTCTCCTTTATTTTAGTGGAAAGAAAACACTGGACTATAGAAACATTCATTGTAAGAGGTAGGGAAGAGAAGTCGGCAGCACACAGCACTGACAATTTCAGACGTGCACATGTAAACATTTCTCATGCTTCACAGAGCAGCCTGTGAAAAATTCCCCTATTATAATTTAATGTACTGTCAAATTAACTTCTTTCCAAACTGAAGATGAGGAGAAGATATAATCCTACTATTTATAAGGTGGATTAATATCCAATACATTTAGGGAAGAGGTCATATGAACTCTTGGCATTGCTTAGGTATGTTAAATGTCTACATCTTCGTTGTCATATATGTGACTTAATAAATGTAGTAATACCTAAAATACTATAAATGTGGTAATACCTACAAATTTTATGATAAGTTCTGGTCATAGTATTATGCCAAGTATGTCTATTATCTTTTGGGTATCCTGTAGATATGAATGCTAAAACTTTAAAAAAAATTTTTTTGTTCATTTTTATTTATTTACTTGAAAGTGACAGACAGAGAGAGAAAGGGGGAGGGAGAGAGAGAGAGAGAGAATGGGCACACCAGTGCTTCCAGCCACTGCAAACAAACTCCAGATGTGCACGCCCCCTTGTGCATCTGGCTAACATGGGTCCTAGGGAATTGAGCCTCGAACCAGGATCCTTAGGCTTCACAGGCAAGCGCTTAACCACTAAGCCATCTCTCCAGCCCCCCTTTACCTTTTTTGCATGCATGTGTGTATGTGTGTGTGTGTGTGTGCATGTGTAATGTGTGTATGGTGTGGTGTGTGATGTGTGGGGTATGTGATATGTAGCATACGCAGGGTATGTGTGCAGATGTGCATGCCCTGTGAGCATGCATATGGAGGACAGAGAAGGATGTTGAGTATTCTATTATCACCCATCCATGTACTTCCTAGATGTAAGGTCTCTCCTTCAGCAGTTCTCCAGTCTCTACCCCTTCACTTCCTTTTTATGGACTTGGGGTACAGATATGCGTGGCCATGCCCAGCTTTCTACGTGGGTTCTGGGCAGTTAAACTTGCTGTCTTTGGCCAGAAAGGTCTCATGCTTGAGTGGCAAGTGCTCTTAACTGCAGAGCCATCTTCCTAGCCCAAATGCTCAAGGTCTTTAAACAAATTAATTAATTAATTAATTAATTAATAATTAGTTAGTTTTGGGGGATAAGCAGTGCATCAGGGCTTTTTGCTACTGCTAACAAACTCCAGGCACATGTACTGCTTTGTGCATCTGGCTTTATAATTGGTAGTGGGGAAATGAACCCAGGCCAGCTAGCTTTGCAAGCAAGTGCCTTTAAACACTGAGCCATCTCCCCAGCCTCCAAATGCCCAAGTTTGAACGTATTTTATTTTGATATTCCAAAGCCATTTCCACTAAAGGCCATTGTCAAAATCAGTTATAAAAATCTCTGAACATACATGACAGAAAGTATATCCGTTCGCTATTGGGCTTAGATGAAAATGTGGATGTTCCAAATGGAGACTCTACCTTAGTAGACAAGTCATGTCTTAGTCAACATATTAAGGATGACTAAAAAAATCCAATTTCTTCAGGATTAATTTCTTGACCCAGGCATGGTCCCTGTGTTCTAAATGGAAGTGTTTTGGATTCTGGTCCTGTTCTACCAACGTGCAGGAGGTTGTTTAGCTCATGGCCAGAGCCTGTGGTCACTGAGACCAGCCCTCCTGTGGGCATCAGATTTGCTCCATGGCTGGAGATGGCACCTCTGTTCCTGCCTGCATGAGATATGAGCAAGCCAGTGATCTAAGGCAAGTGGGTTGAGGAAGAGACTTTGAAATCCACAGGACGCTAGTGATATGTTCATATCAGAAGAATGATATGCAATTTCAAAGACCACAGCATGTGTAAAGGAAAAGATATATGAAACAGCCCTTTGGTCACAGCAGACTGAAACCCATATAAATAAAGTGTCTATGGCTCCGAGTGCTTGCAAAGTCCTTCCACGTGGTTGTGTGCTTCTGGTCTCATACCAGGTATGTGAGGTGAACCTGGTAGACATCAGCACGTTTTATGAACAAGAAAACTCAGCTCAGGGGCTCAGTGACTTGTCAGCTTACACATGCAGAGCCCAGCCTTGGGCAAATATCTGTGTCTGTGAGTTCCACAAACTAGGGAAAAATTAAGGATCATGTAGCACCTATACCTTCAAGTGGATGACACTTGAAATCCAAGCAGAAAAACAAAAACAAAAACAAAAAAACATACCCAGCAGGAACGTGAACATACCACTGAGAACTGCTTGGGTCACAGTCAGTGGTCGCGGGTAGGAATAATTTCTAGTCACAGGCTCATTCCTTGCCTCATTAAGCTGGGTTACCTTTGCAGGCAGTTTAATTCAATCTTGCTTTAGAAGCCGTGACTGGTGAATATAAAAGCTGAAGGCAGATGTCTGGATTTATCAGTGGTCTTTGGGACCCTTTAGACCCACTCACTTTAATCATTAAAACTCTCTGAGAACATCTCCATGATGTTATTTCCCACACAAGTAAAACAGGCAAGTTGAAGCTCCTTGACATTGCCCACTTCTGCAGAAGACCCACCTGATAGGTCTCAAGCATCTCTTTAATTAGGGGTTTTAAATGTCATTTTCAGCTGCATGGAGATGCAGTCTTACGTACATCTCCAAGTGGTCAGGACGTCCTTGGAAGGGTGAAGGAGAGCAGCGTGCACTGGGAAAGTGCACAACTCTGTGATAGGCTCAGCCTGCCTCACACCCCGAGGTCGGAGCCAGCAGCAAATGCCAGGACAAAAGAAGTTAAGGCAGGCACTGCCCTGAAGATCAAGCACAGACCGAGTCCTGTCACAGTGGCCAGCACACAGGCCCCGCTCGGCTGGCCATACACTGACAGACGAAAAGATGCTTGTGCTGACAGAGCTGCTTCCAACAGCCTGACGACAATAGTGATACACGTGGATTCTAATTAGGATGGGTAGATTGATGTGTGTGTGTGTGTGCGCGCGCACGTGCATGCAACACGTGTAAGAGGCTGTGGTAACGGATGAATTGAAGAATAGGACCCACAATTTGTAGTACATCGAATGTGATTATTTATTATAGACTGAATGATGTTGTCATTCTCTGTGGTGGTTCTGAAGGTGAAATGTCCCTGATAGGCTCATGTATTTGACCACTTGGACCCCAGCTGATGGGACTGTGTGGAATGTTTAGGTGGTGGCTCCTTGTGGAAGGAAGTGGGTCACTGGGTGGTGGGCCTTGAGGTTTTATAGCCTAGCCCACTTCCTGTGGGCTGGCTCAGCTTCCTGACTCTGCTGCAATGTGACCTGGCTTCTCGCTCCGCCTGCTATGGCGGAGTGCATTCCCTTGAAACTGTAAGCCCAAATAAGCCCTCTTCTTTCTGAAATGGCTTCCATTCAGGTATTTGGTCACAGCAATGAGTAAAATATCTAATATACTCCTTAATTCATACGCTGTGATCCTGTTTTCAATGTGATGGTTTTTGGAGATGAGGCTTCTGAGGGGTCATTAGGGTAAGAAGATATTATGAGGGGCCCTTATGAAGGAACTTGTGACCTTATGAAAAGAAAGGTCAAGGGCTGGAGAGATGGCTTAGTGGTTAAGTGCTTGCCTGTGAAGGTGAAGGACCCCAGTCCAAGGCTCGATTCCCCAGGACCCACGTTAGCCAAATGCATAAGGGGGTGCATGCATCTGGAGTTCGTTTGCAGTGGCTGGAGGCCCTGGTGCACCCATTCTCTCTGTGTCTGTCTCTCTTATCTCTCTCTCTCTCTGCACTTGCAAATAAATAAAAAAAATTTTTTTTTAAAAAGAAAGGTCAAAACTCTTGTGTTTTCCTTTCTCTGTCCTGGGAGCATACAGTGAGAAAGAAGGCAGCTTTCTGAAAGTTGAGAACAGAGCCCTCATTTGAGCCAGACTGCCCACTAAGACAGGGATGGGTTTATTAATAGAAATATAGGGGACAGGGCTACAGAGATGTCTCAGTGGTTAATGCATTTGACTGCAAAGCCTAAGGACAGGAGTTCGATTTCCCATGACCCATGTGAAGCCACATACAAAAGGTGGCGCATGCCTCTACTAGAGGCCCTGGTGTGCCCATTGTCTCTCTCCCCCTTCTTTCTGTCTATCACTCTCTATAGAATAAATAAATAAATAAATAAATAAATAAATAACATTAAATTAAAGAAATGTAGGAGAGATAACTGAGTGGGGAGGGAAGAGGTTGTTAGTAGGAAAATCACAGAGAATTCACTTTTGAGCTTGTAATGTGTAGAATTGGGAATCATACACACGGACTAGGCACTTTACAGCTTTTCTAACTTGCTGACTTATGTCACTGAGCATGAAAATTGCTGAACAGATGTTAAGCAGCTGCCCGTGATACCCCCTTCCTTCTCTTTCAAAGGTGAGAACATCAAATTAAAGCCACAAGAAGAAAATTTTAAAATTTCCAACTTAGCAGCCTTTTGAAAATTATTACAGGTGAGGAGAGCTGCACCTATTGAGACCTGTTAATGAGAAGTTCTCCTCATGTAATTTCTGTCAATGGCTTAAATTTTGTAAAAGAGCAGCACATACTTTAGGTCATATTTGGGCTTTTTAAGATTGAAAAGTGCAAAAAGCATGTTGTTCTTGGACCATAGATAGTGATTAGATAATTTACCTGAAGGCTGCTCAAAGATCAACTGCAGTGTTTAGAGTGGCATCCAGTTCATTGGAGTGGCATGGGGGCCCGAGCTCTAAAAGCTCTGGGCTCTTGCTCTGTGCGTGAAATAGCTCAGTACACAAAGCAAGAAAAACATTGTGCTTACTAAAATTTTGCTATTGATTTGAAATGAGAAATTCACTGTAACCTTGAATTAGATAATAGGAAGGCAAGGAGGAAAAAAAAGCTTTTTAGAGAGACATTAGCCCAATAAACACTTGAAATTGCAAAGTATACCACTTTGCTATGTTTTAGAATTTAAAAGGAATAAAACCAGCTAGTTTCTTTTCTTTTTTTTTTTTTTTTTTTTTTTGGTTCTGCAAATGAGATTTTCTGTGCATATTTCTAAATGCCCCACCACTTGCAATATTGGCTCCACAAACTTTCCATACTTCTAGAATTCTCCAATATTTGTACATTGGACAAGAAAGACTCATATACCTACATTCAATTGGGTGCCTCTGATAAAATCCAATATTGGCAAGATTCGCTTCCCCATTGTCTCCATGTGTCTCACTGTTTCTTCTTTGGACAGCAGACTGAAAGGAGTTTTATATTCTAGAAATTGTAACAATAAATTTTTATACTAATTTTTTCAGACTTCCATTTCAAAAATACTTTCTGTAGCAAGCTATAAACAGACATCTCAATATTAGCAAATATGAAATCTAGTACAGAAATGAGTCCCACCCCTAGACCATGGGTATAACAATGAAAGATAGATGGGGAGAAAGGCAGAGGAGACAATGCCCTTTAGAAAGTGTCGTTCATTCATTCTGTTATATTTCTTGATTGAGAGATCTAAGAGACAACCTATAACCATTCACCCATCTCTGCAGTGTATGCTTTTTCTGAGCTGTGAAAACATGTTGTCATAAATGTGTCAGATTCTTGTCTTGTTTCTCACAGGTATTATTCAAGCGTGCACATGCCATTGACTTTGAATGTAGCTTGAAGCTGTAATAAGCCCCAGAGAATGCAGCACTAGGAAAAAAAACCTCACAAATTCTTAATTATGTGTTTACAGTAGATACAATAAAACTAACCTGGTCATGAATTCTGTCTGTAAGTCTGAGACTTCAACTCAATGTAAATATTATTTTGAGGTCTGAAAATTTCAACCAGAATTACTGAACACCACTGAACCATATGAGGAGATTTGAGCTTTTGACTACTTATGTTAAAAACAAGGTTGGTGAGGGCTGGCAAAATGGCTTAGTGGTTAAGGTGTTTGCCTGTGAAGCCTAAGGACCCAGGTTTGATTCCCCAGGACCCATGCAAACCAGATGCACAATGGGCACATGTTTCTGGAGTTCATTTGCAGTGGCTAAAGGCCCTTGCACACACATTCTCTCTTTCCCTCTATCTGCCTCTCTCTCTCTCTCTTGCTCTCAAATAAATAAATAAAATATTTTTTAAAAAGATGTTAATATGCTGGCAGATAATCCAACAGAATGAAGTGGTAATAGGCTACATTTTTGAATTTATACACTAGTCGTATTGAATAACTGTCTTTTACATTTACTAATTGGTGATAAAATTCTTGATGCCTATGATGGGCAGTGGTGTGTTGGTATTTGGCACGGAATGGTTAGAGCTGGGGGGTTGGGCACTCTAGGACTGTGTGTGTTCTTGGGGGAAAGCTTTCCTGAAATCAGAATTCTAGGTATTGTTAACTAACTCATAAAGATTAGAAAGATTCAAAGGAGTTAATTATTACTTTGTATGTGTGTGGGGGAGGTGGCGGATGGGGGTTAGGCCCTTTTACAAACTAGGCACTGTGATGTATAAGACCTGAAGAAGAGCACACAGTTCCAACCTTGCATGTGTGTGCAAAGGTTACACTCACCTGTAAAGATTGGTAGCTTCCTGTTAGATACTTTTTCCAGAAATTTTCCATCTTCTTTGTTTTTGAACCCAATAGTCAGCAGATATTGCTGGGGTTGAAAGGATGACCAGTCAGCTGTCTGAGGCAACACATGGAGTCCTTGGAGATCTGAAAAAGAATGCCAGGGAGGTTTTGTTGCAGCTTTGTTATTTTCAGGTCTCCATTCCTCCAGTTTAAGAACTGTATTTGGAAAAAAGTGCTAAATATAAACATTAAAGGTTCAAAGTAAAAATAATAAAATAGGGCTGGAGAGATGGCTTAGCGGTTAAGGCGCTTGCCCAGAAAGACAAAGGACTAGGTTTGAGTCCCCAGGACCCACATAAGCCAGACACACAAGGGGCACAAGATTTGGAGTTCCTTCATAGCAGCTGGAAGCCCTGACATGAACATTCTCTATTTGTTTCTTTCTTTGCTTCTTTCTTTCTCTCTCTCTCAATTAAATAAATAAAAAATAAAAGAATAATAAAATAATATGCACCAAAGGGTCAAATAGGTAGTATATGAACGTCATAATTCATTATATTTTTTTAGTAGTCCAGACATACATAAAGTTGGATGATAAAAATATTGTTGGATTATGTGGCCATTTTTTTTATCTTCAATGGAATTCACACTAAGGACCAGTTTACAGGCTGAATAATTTTCTCTGCATATGTTTTTGAGAAAATTTGATTTTTATGTCCTTGTTGACTTCTAAGGAAATAGCATTAATGTCAAAGGAAAGAGAAAAGTTAACCAAGTGAAAATTAAAATGTATGGTACTGGGGAAAACTGGATATTCACATGAAAAGGATAAAACAAAGTATTATTGCTCACCCTGCACAAAAATCAAGTCCACATGCATCAAAGACCCCAAGAGAAGACTTGAAACTCTGAAACAGTGAGAGGAAAACACAAGAAAACTACTTGAAGATATAGGCACAGATTTTCTGAAAAGGCCTCCAATAGCACAGGAACTAAGCCCCCCCACAACTGAGAAATGGGATTATATGAAACCAAAATGTTTCTGTACAGAAAGGACACCATCACCAGAATCAAGAGTCTCTTAACAGAATGGGATGAAATGGATGCAACTGGAAATCCTATTATGAAAAATAAGCCATACCCAGAAGACAGTGTGGTGGTTTGAATGCAAATGTATGTCCTCCCCTAGCTTTGTGATTTTTAAAAATATTTTATTTATTTGAGTTAGGGTGAGAAAGGCAGACAGAGCAAGAGAAACACACACAGAGAGAATGGGTGGGCCAGGGCATGTAGCCATTGCAAATGAACTCCAGACACATGTGCCACCATGTGCATCTGGCTTACGAAGGTTCTGGGGAATCAAACCTGGGTCCTTAGGCTTCACAGTCAAGCACCTTAATTGCTAAGCCATCTCTCCAGCCCGCCTTAGATATTTTTGGCTAAGCTTGCTGCTTAGGTCTTCATCAGGTCAATCCCTGCTGGAGGAGGTTTGTCACTGGGGGTGGATCTTGAGTCCAGCCCTAAGGTGTCTAGAGAGCCAGGTTGAGTTCTTGGCTGTTTGTGCTTGCTAGTGTTGGTTTTCTACCTCTGCTGTGGAGTATGGAAGTGACCCAGCTTCCTCCACCATGATGAAGCTTCCCCTGGAATCTGTAAGCCTGAAGTAAACCTTTTCCTCCCATAAGCTGCTTCTAGTCAGGTGTTTGTCTAACAACACAAAGGTAACTGCAACAGACAGAATACTGAGTATTTTCTATCATATGCAGAACTAAGATTTAAGGTGTGTGTGTGTGTGTGTGTGTGTGTGTGTGTAGATCATAGAACTAGATAGAGGCTCATTAAAAGGGAAAGAAGAAATCTGCAACAGGAGAGAGTAATGGACTACATGTGACATAAAAGCAGAAGGTGGGCTGTTAGTGGGAAGAAAGAGGACCAGCAAGAAGGAGTAGAGGAACAAGAGAGGTTAGTAGAAAAAAAAGTAAAAGTAAAGACATGGTATATACAAAAATGTCACAGTGAAGTCTGTTACTTTGTATACTAGTTTAAAAAATAAAAAGAATACCAAAAGGTAAATAATTTAGTCACCAATAGTTCTGAAAGAAACTTATAAAACTTTCTTTTCTCTGTGTGTGTGTGTGTATGCATGTAGAGGCCAGACAATGACCTCTGGTGGCACTTTTTATTTTTTTGAGATAAAGTTTTGCACTGAACTTAGAACTAAGTGATTTGGCTAGACTAGCTAGCCAGTGAACCCTAGGGATACTCCTGTCTCCATCTCCCCAGTGCTGGAATTACAGAAGCACACCACTATGCCTGACATTTTACATGGGTTCTGAGGATCTGAACTCAGGTCCTCACCCTTGTGAGGTGGACACTTTACTCATTGAGCCATCTCTCTATTTCCTAGAAAACTAATTGTTAATGACCATCAGAGCTGATAATGACTGACTACTTACTTTCTTTTTGATAATGTTGTAAGAGTTTTGAGTATAAATGTGTAAGACTGGTCTCCTGCCTGCATTTTAGAAATAGGAAGCTGAGGAAAACTGATGGAAGTAACTTTCCTGGGAACAAAGTTTGAAAGAGGGCAGCCAGGATTCACATCCAGCCTGTCCACAGCAAAGGCCCACTGTATCTACAGTGGGGTGGCTTGGTTCTGCATTGCTTTTGGGACAGGAACAATGCCAGCCATGGGGTTTGAAATGTCAGATTTACTCAATTAATTCTGAGCAATAAGGCTTTGCATTATTATAAAAAGACTTCTCATATATATGGTGGTGGGTAATCAGAGATGTTGTACAAGTCTTTTCTAGTTAATATTGCTAGAAAGGGTAAAGGCAAAATCCTTAATATCTTGGAATCATGATTTAATGAAAGATCAGTTTTTACCAGAATCAAAACTCAAATAGCAGTTGTTCAAATACAGCTTTCAGTAATAGGCATAGTAAGTAAACCATAGGTGAGTCTGTACATCCTCCTCAGGACTCTGTTTATGTTCAAGTTAAAGTTTTCTAAGAATTCCATTACTTTAGATAGACTCTCTCTAAGTATGGAACTTGTATATAGTACAGACTAGTCTTGAGCTCATGATCCCCCTGCCTTAGCCTTCTGAGTGTTGGGATTATGAGGGTACCACCATGCCAGGCTTTGATGTTGAAAGCTTATGAAAAGCAGAGCTGTTCTGTTTGGAAACTTGAATGCTGACCACACAGTTATCCTGAGAGCTCCTTCTGTACTATACACGAGGAGTACTTACTTCTCAGTGGTTTTCTACAGCTTCCTGTTTCTAAAATGCGGGTAGGAAACCAGTGTTAAAGACTTATGCTCAAAATTCTTATAACATTGGCAAGAAGAAAGTAAGTAGTTAGTCAGTATCAGAAGCCTAATGGTCCAAAGCAATGTGTGAAAGCTGAGGCAAGTTATTTGGCAGTGTTTAGCACATATCTGTTAAATAGAGAGTTATAATGCAAACTGATTATTGTAGGAATTATGTACCACAAAATACCTTTGAAACCCAAACCCAAAACAGAGACATATTGCACATGCTTTAGTCTTTCTTGGATAGCTTAGGAACAGGTGACAACTTAATTGGAATGAGGATTGACATTTCTTTGGCATTTTTGTCTTACACTTTATCAGGATGTCTTTTTACCCATCAGCCACCAGGGCATAGCTTTATATCCACTTTGCAGATGTGAAACTGGAGCTTCAAGAGGTCACAAATGTGCCTGAAAATGAGCTAACAGAACAAGTGCCCAAGACCACACAGTGAGCTAACTACATGTCAGGTGGCTGGTTGCCAAAACACAAAGGCTCACCTCTGATCATGTCCATCCAGGTGGGAGTGAATATGGGGAAACTAGAAAGGGGCCCAAGAGACTGGAGAAAAGAGGCTTTCATAGAGGGGGTGGGGAAGACAATAGAACATATGAGTTATTAAAGTGGAAGAGGGGATACTAGGAGCAAATGGGAACAGAGGGGAAAGTGAGGGGAGAACAGGGGGCAGGAAGTCCACCAAAACGAAGTATGTGTAAATTCCTATGTGGAGGCTGGTTACTTTGTAAATTAAATAAAAATACTATATTAAAAAATAAATAATGAAGTTCCTTGTCTTAAAAAAATGGTGAGCATGTTGTAGACGCCCAGACACCCAGCAAAGTCGGTGACAAATGCCCTCTCTGAAGGGAAGTTCACCAGTGCTCGATAACCCTCAGAAGCAACGGAGTCATTTTCAGGCAGGATACCAGACTGTGCTATGAAATGTACTGTCACTTAGCATTTACTTTATACAACATAGGTTTTGAAAGGACGGCTCATTTGCAGAAACAGGATGAAAACGTGCATTCTGCTTTTCAACTTGAGAAATGCAGAAAGTTGCTCTAGATTTTTTACCTGGAGCAGAGATCCGGGACATGCCACGTGGCATGGCCTGGCACCACTCGACGTGACTACTGATCCGGGAAGACTAGTTGTTCCGTTCAAGTGGCCAGTAACTTGATTTTGTCAAAGCCAATGGAGGAACCCTGTGAGCTGGCACTTTGGCAGGGCTGCTACAGAGACTAGGTAGATGTTTTAGGATTCTGTTACATAGATAACATGAAGACTGAGCGGTTGATGGCCTCTTGCCCTTGAGTATTTGTTGGATTAAGAGGAGGCCAGTACCAACATTGACCGTGCTTAGATGAACGAGAAAAAGTAATACTAGCACTATGGCCAAGTGGTTATAAAATGTATTTGCAAAATTTAAATATTTTCTGGTCCTTTTGATGCTGTATGGTATCTTATTTCATGAGTACTTGGTTCATGATTAACTCCCAGGTGAAGGCCTACAATACACACATGCATGTGTTTAGACAGAAATTACAGCATCATTTCCCTCCCATTTGTATGCAGACCAAAGTACAATCTTATGGAGCATCTAGCTTAGCAGGTAGTCTATGCCCCAGGATGACAACACACCTACCAGATGTTAAAGCTTACGTCACATTAATTTGAGTGCTAACTGTTCTCAACTTTTTTGCTCATAAACCTCTACCTATGTCCGAAAGCTTTGTGCTTCTATGGATATGAAAATTAATCAGATCTGATTGTTCTTCAGTAGAAAAGTAGAATTGAGTTTTTAAAAAAGTCTCTTTTGCTCATGTCATGTCAAGAACACTTGGCAGAAATGAGTCCTTTTTAGTGCATTCCTTTACCACTTATCACCATTGGAGATGATGTTTAAACGACTACCTCTGATTTTATTATTAAAATTCAGTTTGTGGGTATGGCATGGTTCTAAATTTTACCACCAGAAAAGAGGATGCTTTTAAAATATAATATCAGGGCTGGAGAGATGGCTCAGCAGTTAAAAGCTCTTGATTGCAAAGCCTGATGGCCCGGGTTCATTTCCCCAGTACCCATGTAAAGCCACATGCACAAAATGGCGTATGTGTCTGGAGTTTGTTTGTAGTGGCAGGAGGCCCCTGGTGTGCCCATTCTCACTCTATCTCTCTTTCTGCCTCTTTCTCTGTCTCTTTATGAAATAAATGAATAAACATATAAAAACATCAAAGTCAGAGTATAAAGATTGTTTTTTGTACAACCATGATCTTTGAATTTTTTTTTTAACCCAGATGAAAGCTGCCTAACTCTTAGCAAAGGACATTCAATAGCTTCCCCTTAATCAGGAACATATTGTGCTATGGAGTGATGAAACTTTTTGTGACTTTACATTATTTTTAAATCTTATGTTTATTTATTTATTTATTTGAGAGAAAGAGAGAGAGAGAGAGAGAGAGAGAGAGAGAGAGAATGGCCATGACAAGGCTTCTAGCTATTGCAAACAAACTCCAGATGCATGTGCCACCTTGTGCATCTGGCTTATGTGGGTCTGGGGAATCGAACCTTGGTCCTTTGGCTTGGCAGGCAAGTGCCTTAACTACTAAGCCATCTCTCCAGCACTTTATTTTTATTTGTTTCCTTTTTTTGAGAGCCTTAATATTTGCACATACAGTAATTTAAACACATTCCTGGCCCTTTATCCTTTTTGTCCCCTCTCCCCCATCCTCCAACCCGAGGGTCCTCTTTCAAGATTGTCCTCCCTCTGTTCTGTTGTTTCCTGCTTTTTGTTCGTCTCTGACCTTCATGTCAAGATGTTGATGGGCTCAGAACTGTGCTGGTCTTGTGAGGGTATCCATAAGCACTGCAGGGTCATAAACACACCCATCAGTGTATGTCTAGAAGGGCTGAGCTGAGGGGAGGGCCCTCTAGCCCTTACTTTCCACATGGGTTTTTTAGCCTCTCCAGCTCCCCACATGGCAGGAGCTCCTTGTACTTTGTTTTCTCTCTTCTTTCTGTGGGATCTCTAGCCACATGGGTGTCTTTCCTTGGCTCTGTACTTCCCTCTATAAATATAATAATTATCTTTCTCAGTCTTCTTTATTATTCAATTCTTTGATTAAAACTAGAAATGAACCTAGGATTTGGGGTTCAAGGACTTTCCTGGAATCCTAGCACCCTGTTACACTCTGGCCTCTACACACAGACACACACACACACACACACACACACACACACACGGAAGTCCTTGCTTCCCTGGAGTTTAGGGGTTCTCTCTCTCCCTCCCTGCCCCTCTCTTTTTTATATCCATAGATTCCTCCTTTTCCCATTTTCGTCCTGTCTTTGCATTCAGTGCTCTCCCATGCTGTCTCTGGCTCAGTGATATTCTTGTCCCTTATACCTGTGAAAAATTTTCTCATCTTTTGGGTTTCACTATTACTTCTTATTAAAACATGGGAGATCAACATCTGTTGCCAAATTCAAGCATACATTTCCCAATGCCTCCTAGGACACTGCTGTCTGCTCATGATTCTAAAAGTTACTCAGATAGAGTGGATGTTAATGGACTTCCATACTCTTCACAGTTCATCTTTCTCTTTACCAATGTTATGAGGTCATTCATTGTTCAATCAATTAATCTGGCTTAAAAAAACGCAAGGTCGTTGTTGACTTGTCTTTTCTTTAATTTCGTTGACATTTAGGAATCTCAAACACTAATTAAAACTGCCTATTGCAAACTTCACACATTGCCCTTTTATTTGCATTATCATGGACATAATGTTGGTCAGATTTCTCATCACATAAACTCTGGACCACAGAGAGGGTTTTCCATCAAGTTCCCCTGCGATCAGTATTGTTTCATGCTACTGTTCAAAAACAGTTTCTGAGACATCACTGTCGTCTACATTTTTCCGCATCTCTGGCAACCAAGATTCTCAGCTGTGTGTGTCTGCTTCACAATGCAGACCTGAGTTTTATGCTGCTTTTTATTCTTTTTGGCATACATCTTCACCGTGTCTGCTGCTGTCTCTGAGCTGCACCAGCCTGTGTTTACTTGCCTCTACCCAGGAACACCCACATACTCTATTTTCCCATTTCCAACTGATCCCTGTTCTTCCTGATGTGCCTAAGTTAAGTCCTACTTCATCTGGAAGGGTTTCCTGAAAACTTCAGTTCCTTCTTCAAACTCTGAAGAAAACACCATATTACCCACTCCAGGAAGTCTGAGGTTTCATAGTCTCTTTTTTTTTCTTTTGTACCTTTTTATTGACAACCTCCACAAATGTACCCTGATCATAATCCCTTCCTATCACCATCCTCTGTCCCCTACCTTCAATGAATTCCTCCTTCCTAAGCAGCCCTTCTTCCATTGTGAAATCATCTCTTTTTTGTCATAAGGATATCTGTTAACAAATTTTGATGACTTTGAGAATCACATATTCAAGTTATCTCCTTACTCCCAGCAACTGGCATCTCAATCAGTACTTCCATCGGATCTAGAAAGTTTTTTTTTTTTTCAAATTCCCAACTATAACTAATCCAAATAAGCATAAAACCCACACACAAAAAAACAGACTTAAGTGAATAAATGCCTGAAGCTTCTGAGATACGACTTATTTTCTGTTCTTAAACAGGAAAAAAAAAAAAAAAATACCATCCAGCCTTTGTCCTGCCTTGTTTATCTTACAAAGGGCAACTCAATGGAGAAGGTGCCCAAATGATCAGGGCAGCTTGACCAGGGTGGAAATGCTTGTTCACAGTGAGGCTGAACCCCTGCCACAACTTGTTCTTAGAAAATTATGGATTTTTAGTCACAAGCGATTATGAGAAAGTCTATCTTGGAAAAACCATGAGTAGAACTAGAAAAGTGCTGACAAAACACGAAACATTGACCATAGATGGTAAGACTCATCTATACGTGAGGGAAAGGTGTTATTTATTATGAAGTCAAACATCTGACATATAAGATTTGAGTCCTCTGTCAAAAAAGTCTTAGGTACAAATACAGCTGTCACCAGTTGGTTCTGTTGGACATCTAGTTATAAGCATGGGCAATAGATAGAGAACGAGCATTTCAAATATTTTTTTCTTTTCCTTTTTTTTTTCAAAGCAAAGTTTAAAAAGAAAAATCATAGTCATTTCAAAACTCTTCTAGGAATATGCAAGTTCATTAGCATTATCAGTCCCTTTCTCTAAGTTCACTTCCTTTTCTATTTTCTGGAGTGTGTCACTTCCTGCCCTTTGTCCATAATAGAATGTTCTGACATTTTGGGTTAGAGCAGAAATCAAATTTCTAAAGGTCCCAATTGTTCAGCATGAGATGGGACCATGTACATTTTATATGATTCCCTTTTACTGATCAGTTTCAGAGTTTCACTGCTATAGGACTTCATAATGTCAGTACTTTGATATTACTTCTTCCTAGTCATCTCTGAGTTTTATACTCCTTTTTCAAAACTATTTAATGCCAGGCATGGTGGCACATGCCTTTAATTCCAGTACTGAGCAGGTAGAGATAGGAGGATCATTGTGAGTTTGAGGCCACCGTGAGACTGTATGATGAATTCCAGGTCAGCCTGGGCTACAGTGAAACCCTACATTGAAAAACCTCCAAAAAATGATTTGTTTTTATTTAGACAGAGAGGGGCAGGAAGAGAGAGAGAGAGACAGACAGAGAGAGAGAGAGAGAGAGAGAGAGAGAGAGAGAGAGAGAATGGGTGTTTCAGGGCCTCCACCTGCTGCACATGAACTCCAGACACATACGCCACCTTGTGCATTTGGCTTATGTAGAACCTAGGAAATTGAACCCGGGTCCTTTGGCTCTGCAGACAAGCACCTTAACCACTAAACCGTTCTCTCCAGCCCCTCTCATACTCTTTTTATTTTAAATATTTTATTTATTTATTTGAGAGAGAGAGAGAGAGAGAGAGAGAGAGAGATACAGAAATAGGCAGGTAGACAGAGAGAATGGGCGTGCCAGGGCTTCCAGCCACTGCAAACGAGCTCCAGATGCGTGTGCCCCCTTGTGCATATGGCTAACATGGGTCCTGGGGAATCGAGCCTCGAACCGGGGTCCTTAGGCTTCACAGGCAAGCGCTTAACCGCTAAACTATCTCTCCAGCCCCCCTCTCATACTCTTTTCAATATCAATGCTTCTATCTTGGAAGGTTTCCACAAATTCACATCAGCAAGAAAGTAGCAGAAGGCAGCAACTTTGCAGATACTTCGAGTGCCTCCCTCATAAATAACGGAAAGTTTTATTCTTTTAAAAACATAGATGAGGGGCTGGAGAAATATTTTAGTGATTAAGGCATTTGCTGGTGAAGGCTAAGGACCCAGATTTGATTCCCTAGTACCCAGGTAAACCAGATGCACAGGGTGGTGCATGCTTCTGGAGTTTGTTTGCAGCGGCTGGAGGCCCTGGCACATCCATTCTCTATCTGACCATCTCTCTCAAAAATAAATATAAAAATATTTTTTGAAAAATAGATGAGAGGGTGGGAAGATGACTGGTGCACAATTCATTTGCTGCCTAAGCATGAGGACTGGCATTTGGACCCCCCAGCGGCCATATAAATACCAAGAAGGCATGGCAGCCCACCTGTAAGTCCAGTGCTGGGAGGTGCACATGGGATTTTCCTGGAGCCAAGGGCAAGAACTTTCTAGCTACGTCACCATCATTGCCTCCCTCATAAATCGAGAAAACTTTTCTACTTTTAAAAGCATACATGAGCTGGATATGGTGGTGCGTGCCTTCAGCCTTTGCATTTTGGAGGCTGGGGCAGGAGGATTGCTGGTTTGAGGCCAGTTTGGGATACTATTGAGACCCAGTCTCAAAAACCCCAACCCAGAAAGCAAGCAAGTAAGCCAACATCCTCATCTCAAAAGACAGACAGTATGCTTTGCTCTATTCAGTTCACGTATGTGAATAATGAGTCAATGGATAGGGTGTATTTTTCTGTGATGATTTCAGAGTTTGATGCCATATTGAAAAAACGAACAACTGGCTTTCATCCCTACTCATCCTCATCTTCACTGAGGTCAGGGTTTGTAGGTTTCAGTTTCCTCTCTGCACCTATATAAAACTTAGGAGATAAGTATTTCACAGCATTTTTATACACATTACATGTTTGTTTCACTCATACTTCTTGTTGATTTTAAAGTTTTCTTTAATCATCTGTACTAGATCTTTATTCTGAGCTTAATGACATTGAACTTCCTCAATTCCACTCTCACTGCAGTGAATTTGAAAGACACAAGTTCTAAAATTACTGCCATTCCCTTCCTGATCACTGTTGATTTGGTAACACCACTTTGGAATCTTATTACCCTACATTAGGGTTGGAATGGCCATTGGCTGGCTGGCTACCCAGACTTAAGCTAATCAACACACTGTATATCCTTGACTCTAGTACCTTGTTCAATCATATGTGTATGATGTAACCTGCATCAATATGAGCGTGCGCTCTAACAATTGCATGGAAGAGGTACCACTGTTTCCTTGGGCAGCATGATTTGAGATCTAGAAGTGATATGTGAGTCGTTTGCTATTATATTCAAGGACTTAGCACATGAGACCACGGTGCAGGTAGTGGAACAACAAGGAGAACTTCAGAATCAAGTTGTTCATGGAAACAGGGCAGTAAGAGATCCTGAGCTGCTGGGTTAAGTTTTACTTGAAGACAGTCCCATGTATGGGCATGTCAGTTTTGTAAATTAGTACGTTTCACATTTCTTTCACTCTTTCAAATCTTGTATCCCCAAGTTATATGGAAATTATTAATAATTACAGCTAACACAAGACAGAAAAATTTACATCTTGATGGGTGCCATTATTATAACATTATTATATTGTTAGTGACTTAAATTGATGGCAGCAGAACTGTAAAATGGGAATGGGTAGTATGGAAAATGACATGGATGTTCTTTTAAAAATTCACCATAATATTTAATTTATGAATATATACTTCAAATGAATGAAACTCAAGCAGATACTTGTATGTCCATTTTCATAATAGGAATATTCATAATATCTCAGAGGAGAAGCAAGTACTATTTTCAGCGATTGACAAATAGATAACCAAAATGTGGTGTATATATACACAATAAAAGATTATATAGTCTTAAAATGAAAGAAAAATATAACATGCTATATGGGTGGATCGTGAAGACATGTGAAGTGAAATGAGCCAGACACAAAACATGGAAAAGCAGTTGATTTCACACAATACCTAGATCAGTCAAATCTATACACAGAAAGGAGAAGGCAATTTCGAGGTGCTCAGGAAAGACATCAGGTGTTACTGCTTATCTACCTAGAGTTTAAGTTCAGGAAGAAGGGATGTGCTTGAGATATTAACCTTGTGGCAATGGTTAAACTCCCATGTGGATATATGTAACAATAGTGAATTGTGCACTTAAAACTATTTTGTAGTAGCTGGAGTCAGATGTGCTCCACGGTCGCCTCTGCTCTACCATCCTTTCCCCGCCATGCTGAAACTTTCCCTTGAGATTCTCAGCCTAAATAAACCCTTTCCTGCCACCAGGTGCTTTTTGGTTAGGTGTATTGTCCCAACAACATATCTGAAATGGTAAATTGTGTGTTATTTATATTTGATCACAATTAGGGTAAAGAGTAGTAAGCATTAAATATTTAACAGTGATTATTTCTGGAAGCAAAGTTCTTGAGGTCTTATCTATGTGTTTAAACACTTATTTCCTAAATGAGATGGTTAATTATGGAACCATACATTATGTTATTTGTATCTGTTATGTCTTTGTGTCTCAGTAAATTTGAAAAATTGGAAAGTGAAAATAGACTCTTCTGGCTCTTGTAACCTCAGAATAGACAGTTTGGATCAATCTTCCTTCTGCAAACAACCAAATCCCTGGAGGAAAGAGGGAACATACATTTTCTGAAGAGCATCAAAGAACTAATGTGATGTGAGGAATGACGTAGCAAAGATGTGAGGGACTATGTTGAATGTGGTCATCCCAATGTTTGGTGCTCCTTTTGTTGGGGCGTGGCCACTTGTTTTATGCTCTGCAACACTTGGCAAACAGTTGAATTGGGCTTAAAGAGAGCAGCATGAAGGGCAATGAATACTAGGGTTTGCACCCTAGAAATGGAGGTGAGCCAGAGAAAACTGAGCCAGCCTTACTACCAGTAAATAGGTCAATTAAGCTACTTTTGGTAATTAAGTTCAATTTCATGATCATAAATGCAACAATCCAGAACAAAATACTAGTTAATTTGCTTTCTAGTAATTGGTAAAAGGAATAACATATCAAGAACAATTTTATGCCGGGGAGGTGAGTCTAGATTAACATTTGAAATTGGCCAATGTAGACTGTCAATTATTATTATTATTATTATTTTGTGTGTGTGTTTTCACTTTTTTGAGACAGGGTCACTCGTTGACATGGAACTTGCCAAGTATGCTAGACTGGCTATTCAGCAAGCCCTAGGGATCCAAATGTCTCCTTCTGTTTAATACTGGGATTATAAATTGCTACAGTGCCTCTTTTTAAATTTTTATTTACTTTTTAAAAAAAGTAACATTGGGGCTGCAGGGATGGATTAGCAGTTAAGGTGTTTGCCTGCAAAGCCAAAGGACCCAGGTTCGATTCCCTAGGACCCATGTTAGCCAGATGCACAAGGGGGCACACGTGTCTGGAGTTCGTTTGCAGTTGCTGGAGGCCCTGGTGCACCCATTCTCTCTCTCTCACCCTCTTTCTCTGTCAAATAAATAAATAACTAAAATATTTAAAGTAACATTGGTCCTGAGGACTAAATGGAGGTCCTCATGTTTGCAAGGTAAGCACTTTACTGAGCCCAGGCTAGTTCTGAATTAAATTCACAGCAATCCTCCTGCCTCAGTTTCCTGAGTGCTGGGATTATAGATGTGAACCACTATATCCAACTAAGCTGTGCATTTTTATACATGTGTGGTATGTAACTATAAAATGTTTAAAAAAACAAAACAAATAAAAGAAAGAAAAAGTACATTGGGTTGGCTGGGCCTCTGTTTTAGCTGAAAAGTGCAATGGTCACATGCAAAATTCTCAGTAAATGAGCATGCTGTGAACATGTAGCTAAAGAGAAACAAACAGCACTTTTCAACTGAGTATCTAGACAGATAAATTCTGAAAAGGATAATTACAAAATGAAAATTCTATGCAAAATGACTTCACAATGAAAAATTTCAAGTTAAATTTGAGAAAATTGAGCTGCTGTTTTGAATAATTGGGAGATGGAGTTCAGTCTTTAAAGATTTGAATGTCCAGCTGCCTGATTTATTAGCTAGCAGCACTCAAACATTCAAGATCACACTATTGCAGAGTGGGTAGACCAAACAGTATAAGAAAGTGATGTAGATTAACCTGTGAGTGCTTGTCTTGGTGCTCCCAGGGCTAAGATGAGTTCTGCTTGTCTGGAAATGGTAAAGTGATGATGGGTTATGACTCGAGAAACCAGTAAGGCTACCAGTTCTGACAGGAAAGGGACTGGCCTATTTGTTCATGAGGGAATGGATGTGCATATCTATAGAACTTAGAGGAAAAGCATCTTTGAGGGAGCAGCACATACGGATACAAGGTGTAATGGTTAAGTTCTGTTGTCAACCTCATCTGTTTAGGAATCCACAGACATTCCTCTTGGTTAGGTCTCCAAGGTTTCTTCTGGGAAGGATTGATTGAAAAGGGACCTTTCCCCAGAATGAGCCCTTCCCCTAGAATGGGTAGTCCTCTTGGAGTGAGGTTTGCCTAAGGAAACTCTCAGAGAAAACCCTTCCTCCTGCCCGGCTGCCTGTGTTGCTTGCTGGTGAGAACCTTCACTCCTGCTCGGGTATCCTTTGTCAGCATTGGAACCAAGATTCCTCAGCCTTCCAGCATGGATTGAAGACCAGGAAACCTTCAGTGATGGATTGGGACTGCTGAGGCATCTAGGCACTGCTTCTGACTCTCAAGCCTGCAGACGTTTTGTGGATTGCTATAAGCTAATGCAATAAATTCCTTTGTTGATACAATTCATTCTATTGGTTCTGTTCCTACAGAGAAACCTGACTAATACAAGGTTTGCCGAGCATGTGACACCTGCCTGCTTCTGGCTATGTGACTTGTTCCATCTGCTTACCTGGCCCTGGCCCACGAGATGTTCTTTTGGGGCTGCAGTAAAATAATTCTCTTTTTTTCCCTTAATTTTGGAGTACAGATTGATGCTTCTTCAAGTGAAACCATCTACCTTTCATCGGAACTCATGAGAGAATACATAAAGTGGGAGGCACTAGAGGGTAGGGGAGGTTTAACTAGTGAGAGGGAGAGAAGCAGCAGGATGCGATAGCCTGCCGCGGTAGGGGACAAGTGAGCTGTCACTTAAGCAGTACTTCGTGAGAGCCAGAGGCTGGCATGGGTGTGGGCAATGCTGTCTTGTGGACAAGGCATGGCTGCTGTGCCATGAGCTCTCAGCGGCTGTGGTTACCTGCACAAGACCTGCCCTGTCAAATGTCATCATGGATGATGGTGGAGTGCCCCTAATCACAGTGAAATAGAAGAGTGACTAGTTTGAAAGAAGAAGGGGGTCACTGGGAGGCAATGGAGGAGGGGATACAAAAGAAAGTAATAAGAGGGGAGTATGCTTAAAAAACTATTAGGTACATGTATGAAAACTGCCAATAAAAAAGTTAAAATTCCATCGTGGATGGAGGGAGAGGGGACTTATTAGGCCCCACCCCCTCCCTCAGGAGTTATTGGCAGTAAATGGTTGCTAAGGGAGAGGGAGTCATTTTTTTCAGTGGGCTAGCCCTGCTGAGATGACAGTATTCAGGAAAGAAACCTTAATTGAACTCAGTGGGCCACATATACACAAAAAGACATGAAAGCAGGAGGGGAACTTTATGGGGTGAAGAAAAGAAGAGGTCCATTAGGAGTGGGAAGCGGGGAGAAGGTAGTGGGAGGATGAATAAGATCCAGATACAGTCTACACATGTAGGAAATAGTAAAGAATAAACAAAACAAATTTTAAAAAGAATTAGTCACTTCTGTTAGAGCAATGCCAGAACACCACACTCACCCTATGAAGAGATCATTTTAAAGCTGTAAGAAGAGAGACTTTTTGTCCCAAATAGGAGGGGTTTCTTCACTTGGGAATGGTTCTCAAGGGCTGTGAAGTACTCTTTGGTAGAAATGGGAGATAATTTGTTTTCCTTACAACTGACGTGCCTGTGACACTTTCCTAATAATACGGGGATACAGGTTTCTTAATTCTCTTTTTCCATTTGAGAGAGCTGGTTGCAAAGAGGAAAATATTCTGCTGAAAACTCTGGATCATGATGAAATTATTTAATTTAAATGAGGGATTTTAAGCTAATATTTTAGAGAACATAAGAATGCATTACCTCCACTGGTAAATATGGCTGAACAGAAACAACATTATAAATTTCAGCAAGAAGCAATTTTTAAAGGTCTACTTTAAAACAATATATTATCCCTCTGAACATACATATTTACTCTTGGGAGTTAAATTGCATTGGAAAGACAAAATATGACTCTACCCACTTAAGTGTTAAAGTAATTGATATCTGATCCAGAAAACTTTCCTATTAAACATTACTAAGCACAGATCTATTACTGAATATTTATTTATTTAGCAAATAAATCTTGATATTTTCATCAAGAGGAGACAGGATATGCTTATTGTATTACTTTATTATTATTAAAACACAACCACATACGAATAAGAAATGCAGAGAATTGCATTATTTCATTGGAATATATGAATAAAAATCACAAGCAAAATCTTTATAAATGAAAACATAATAATTCTGTGGCTGGTGAATTATTATCTGTTTTATGTACCCTGACTACTCTGCATTAAGCAGACTGGATTTTTCCTTAAATAAGAAAAATGGATTGCTTTACTATAAAAAAAATCAGTAATTTTTCTCCATGAAACACAATGCAATACAGCGCTATTATAATATGAGTCTAAGGTTTTGTGGGTCTTACCACATCCCTGAAATAGAAAAGGTACACCCTAAACCCCTGTGCACACGCAAGGAGATCTCACTTTAACCCTCTCACACCCATCTCATAAAAAGTGTAAGGGAAGTTCTAGTATGTGTCACTGAGTAGGATTTCTTGTGATAAATAACTTGTAAAATTAATTTCTGATTTAGTCAGCTTATTCAGCAAGAAAGTTTTTAAAATTGAACTTGAACTTCAAAATATTTCAAGTTGAACTTATTTATAGCCCCCCCTATTTGTTTTTCATGTGAAAACCCCTGGCAGAGGTGACTGACGATGCACTGGCTGCAGAGAACACACTGCTGGGGACCTCCCTGCTCAGGGCCGGCCAGCTGCTCCTGGGCTTCCTGCACTGTCACGTGACTGGGGAGTGAGGCACTCAGTCCTAGCGAGGCTTCATGAAGGTGACCCAGAGCTGGGCAGAGCTTCTTAGCCACAGGTCTGTTTGCCAGCCTCCACTGGCGGAATGAAATGTGCCGGTCTCCAGGTTTTAATGATTACAATTACTTCTCCAGCAAAACTTTCATAGGTAGACTCATCTTCCAAGATTTTTGAGGCACAGATATGATCTTAGCCCTATGGATTGTTTAGTTAGACAATGTCTATAATTTTGAAATCCTTACA
The DNA here is from genome assembly GCA_036346955.1 of Dipus sagitta. Lineage (NCBI taxonomy): Eukaryota > Metazoa > Chordata > Mammalia > Rodentia > Dipodidae > Dipus > Dipus sagitta. The sequence goes on from CM070781.1 coordinate 83,759,294, forward strand.
GTTCTCATTTCTCCTGTTGCAATGAAAACTTTGTAATTATATGTTATCTCCCAATAGTGCCTCTCTCCTGAAGCATTAGCTTTTGTAGGTAGGTGCAAGTGTGTTTTTGACAGTCTATTTGAAGCTGTCTGTGGAAGGGTGAGGATTCTGTATACATATCTAAAGAGTTTAGGAAAATACTAGGCACACTGCAAACTCTTATTCAAAAGTAGATAGAGAGATGGAGAGATCGAGTAGCTGGAGAGATGGTTTAGCACTTAATGAACTTGCCTGAAAAGCCAAAAGACCCAGGTTTGATTCCCTAGGATCCATGTAAGCCAGATGCACAAAGTAGCACAGGCATCTGGATTGGTTTGCAGCAGATGGAGGCCCTGGCATGCCCATTTTATTTCTCTGCCTCTCCCTTTCTCAAATAAATAAATAAATAAAATATTAAAACAAAAAAGTAAATGACAAAAAGTAGATGACTATGAAGAAAAGAAAGAGGGGTATATGTACAAATTGAGTGTTTTTTGAAGATGGAGTTGGCTGCACATAAAAGTGATAATTCAGTCATTAGAACTGAGTGATAAAAACCCACGTACAGTACAGAAGTATAGAGTGAGATGTCATAATACAGTTTTATGTTTCCACTTATCTGTTGTGTAGTCATCCCTGATGCACAAATGTTTGTTGAAAAAATAACTGAATGTTTTTTATCAGAATAGAAACTTCTTAAATTCCATGTACAAAGTTAAAGGGCACATCCTGGTTTTGGAGAAGTACCAAAAATAAAAGAAGAAGAAGTGAATGGGGGAAGGGACAGGGGAAAAGAGGGTACCAACACATGATGTATTCATATGAAATAGGCGGTTAATATTAATAATAAAATATTTTTAAAAATCCAAGGTAATGGCCCATTTTGTGTGACTCATTTCCTAGCTGCTACTACTTGTGGCTCTAATGATTGCTCTGAATATTTCTCTGCACCTCATGGGAGAGATTTCCAGTTGTTAAAGGAAACACTGACCTTCCCCCTTCCCTTACTCTATCCCCCGTTTGCCTCGGAAGTGCTGGGAAAAGACCCAGAGACAGAGTATACCACTAGTAATACGCTACAAAGACTCGCTTTACCTTCATCTCAACAAATGAAATTGAGGGAAATTCCTTTACTATTTGCAACACAGGTAAGCTCAAAGCATGATTTCCACATAGAAACAACCTTAATAGTCCTAAAGCAATTTAAATTCTGGGCTGCCTTGTGTAACTCACGTTCTCCCTTCAGAAGCTGTGTCTGCCCTTGCTAGGTTCTCATATCACACTGTCATACTCTACCAATTAGTAATTCTAAAATAATAGAAGCCATCATTAGTAATGTATAATTATCTTCCCTACAAAAATATAAGATCCTTTAGCACTGATTGTCTTGTCTACAGATCATAACTCAACTTGATAACAGGTTTGATGGAGTTACATGAGACACAAGTCTGGCTCATTAATATTATTATTGTTTTGAAACTCTTAGTGGCAATGATTAATTAATCATCATGGCTTCCCTGCTAAGTAGGTTAAATATAACCAAACACCCTGCCAGAAGAGAAATTGGCAAACTGGCAATCTCCTCAACGAGTCCCTCTTTGTTTGCAGAGGAGATGAAAGCAGAAATAGGAACAGCTGAGTTGAGCTCATTTTCCATGACACTAAGTAGCAATGACCTGCATGTGTTGCTAGTGATAGCCCTTCAAAACAGAAAATCCTTATAGCAAAAGTCTGAGTTCTGAGAAATATTTCCCAGCTTTTAAACAAAATGTTCAAAGTAACTAAATCAGCACCAGTGGGCATCATAATCCTTATTGCCCTCAAATTCCCTGGTTCTCCCACCACCAGTTGAGTTGATTTGGTATCTTCCTCTGAAGTGCTTGAGCAACTGTGGTTGAACATAAGGAACCCATAGGCCCACAAGGCTGGAGGGCAAGGACATGGGTCTAAGGACTACCATCAGTAATCTTGGATGAGTCTTTTAGACAGTCTTTCATCTTCTTTGGTTCCTGTTTTCTCGCTTCTAGTGAAACTCCCCTTACCTCATAAATTATGGGATAACAAGAGAACAAATGTGGAGTGGCTCTGGTACTTTAAAAACGATCAATGAAACAGCATGTTGTTATTAATCCTGCAAATCAATGAATCAGTCTCAAAGATCTGAAAAGAGCAAAGAATCATTCTTTTATTTATTTATTTTTTTTGAGGTAGGGTATCACTGTAACCAAGGCTGACCTAGCATTCACTATACAGTCTCAGGGTGGCTTAGAACTCACAGCAGTCCTCCTACCTCTGCCTCCCAAGTGCTGGGACTAAGAGCCTGTGCCGCCACACCAGTCTAAGAATCATTCTTTTTTTTCCCTTTTTAAAAAGATTTTATATTTTTTATTTATTTATGAGAGAAAGAGAGAGAGAGCAAGAGAGAGAGAGAGTGCACACCAAGGCCTCTAGCTACTGTAAACCAATTCCAGATACATGAGCTACCATGTGCATCTGGCTTACATGGGATGTGGAGAATTGAACCTGGGTCCTTAGGCTTCACAGGCATGTGCCTTAATCACTAAGCCATCTCTCTAGGCCCTAAGAATCATTCTTAATTGGAGGCTGGAATACTAACTGTGTGTAGCTCCAGATCGTTCTTACAAGGTAGTCATTGTTGAGTGGCTCATATATATAAATTTCCTGCTTATTCAAAATAACACTTGGCACACAGTGGGAGGGAGTCAGTTTGGAAACAGTGAATATAAAGAGATACTTCTAAAGTGAAGGAGAGAGATAGAGGATGTCAAGAATGCCATGCGGTGCCATGTTGTGATTTGTCTCCCATAGGCTCATGAGTTTGAGCACTTGTTCTCCAGCTGGGGGGGTGTGTGTGGGATTGTTGAACTTTTAAAGGGCAGGCCACAGCAGGAGGAAATAGGATGCTTCAGGGTGGACCTAGATGGGTATAGCCCTCTGGTTCCAGATCAGTTCCATGTGATAAAAATGCCCCACCCTAAGCTCCTGCTACCAAGATTTTGCCACATGCCTTCTGGCCATGGTGGAGGTGGACTGTAGTTCTTGAACTTTGCCTCAAAATAAACTTCTGCTCCTGGAAGTTGCCTGTCTCAGGTATTTTGTCACAATGATGGGAAAAGTAAATAATGAAATACCCTTGGCTATCTAGATCTCATTTGGTTACTGGTGAGTCAAGAACATAGAGCAGAGAGGTGAGACTGATGATGGGAGGAAAAGAGAAGCAGTAGACAGACACTATGAAAGAATCTATCTCCAGAAAACACTGTAATCTTCTATTAGGGATGAAGCATATGGGGGAAGGGGGCATTTTACTATAGGTCTTTCCTTCATTGTCTTATTTTTTCAAGGGAGGGTCTCACTGTAGCTCAGGCTGACCTGGAATTCACTGTGTAATTTCAGGCTGGCCTTTAACTTTCAATGATCCTCCTACTTCTGCCTCCTGAATGCTGGGATTAAAGGCATGTGCCACCATGCCCGGCTCGTTTTTAAACCTCAGAATTTCTGGGTTTTATTCCCCTTCTCTAAAACACAGGAAACATGAAACCCCTGGAACACTGTGCTAGAACGATAAAGGCCAACTCTACCTAAAGCTTTCAAAATAATTTCCCCCTTCAACTCAACAGATTAAAACAATATATCTAAAATAACAGGCAAATAAACCAGAAAGGGCCCCACACTTGCTCCCGTGGCAGCAGGAATCAGCTGATAACGTGAAGGTAATCTTACCTGTGTAGATATAATCCACATAAGCAGGGTGAGTTTTGCTGAACACCTCCTTTACTTTTTCTACTTTATCAGCTCTTATTTTCATTGCGAATGGTGTGTACATGACGGAAAAAGCTTCAGCTCTGGTGATGGCTTCTTCAATCATGGCCTGAGAGGAAACGAACCACCCACTTGGCATCAGTAACAATATATGACTCTTGGAGAATGTAAAAAGAATATAATTGCCTTTATGGATGATTTAAAAATCTATATACTGTACTGCAAAGATAAACATACTTTAGTCTTAAATATTCATTAGAACAAAATTTTAATTAGTTCTGGAAATACTATTTCATGTTAAGAAATCTAATTAACTGAAGTGTGTAAACAGCCACCTCTACCCATAGCTTGTCTTAAGATAAACAATAAAAATCCCATTTTTCAAGGTGTCATTTCTTTAGCAGATTTAAAAAAAGATCAAATTCTCAAATTCTTAAGTCCAGCAGTGTAATGAACTTATTGGTCAACAGACATTGGTGATCAATTTATATAAAACCCCTGCTTTGTAAAAAATGTATTAAACCATCTGGAGTTAGTTTTTTTTTTTTTTAACAAGAGGCATAGGGAGGTGGATAGACATCACATTTTTCTTCTTGCAGTATTTGGGAAAACCCTTTGGAGGAAGAATATTTCTCAACTTTCTCCCAGAAAAGTAAGCATCCCTTGCCTGCAGATAACAGGTGACATTTGAGATGGAATAGCTATTTAAGACATTTCTTCAAATTAGATTTGCCCATGTACCATTCCTATTCCAGCCCTGCCTTCCCCCTGAGCTTCCTGTTTTAAATAGGTCCATTACAACTTGTAACATACAAAAGTTATGTAGGAAGTTTTGCTTTTCCTACAACTTTTTCTTCTAAAGGAGGCTTGAAGGTTGAATAAAAAGTATGTCTACAGTTATCTCATTTTTTCTGAAAATAATACAAAGAGATATAATAAAAGTCCTCATGTATGTATAAAATAAAAAGTTCAGACAACTATGAGGGCCTACAACCAATGGGGTAAAAATTAGATGGAAGCTAATAGTGAACCTAACCACACAAAATGCTTAATGATTTATATCATCATAATCATTGCATTTTGGAAACATTAATAAGGTTGAAAGAAATACAGGGTTGACCTTAAAGCAAGCATCCTAACTGAATCTATGCAGTGTCCACTCCATCTGTCAGTGACTTCAAATGGCTACTATGATCACTTATGATGTCTATAGAAAGAGAGCTGTGTGTGTGTGTGTGTGTGTGTGTGTGTGTGTAAGCCAGAGTACAACCCCAGGTGTCATTAGTCAGACACCATCCACCATTATTTGTAACAGAGTTGTCTATGGCCATATCACCCTGAATGTGCCATGTCTCATCTCTCTCTGACATAGGGTTTCTCACTGGCCTGGAACTCACTGGATTATGCTAGATGGGCTGGCCAGCAAGCTCCACCTGTCTCAGCTTCCCTAGTGCTTGAATTTCAAGTATGGCCAGCTTCTTTCCTTTTTACCTGGGTTCTGGGGATTGAACCTAGGTCCTCATGCTTGTAAGGCAGGCACTTTATTGTCTGAGCTATCTGTCCAGCACTAAAGCTTTGCTTTTATGATACAAAGGGTCCTTCTCTCTTTGATATCAGCTTTAGAAAATTATGCAAAATGAATAATGGGACAATTTCTGAGTGGGCTTCAGCAAAGGCCTGAATGACTGAATGACAGAACTGACATTGCTAATAACATTGCCATTTCCAAGCTCAAGTTGCTGAAAGAGGCTGCAGAACAGAACTGCGAGGCAGCGCGCAGACAAGTGAGCCATGCGCTCAGGGCGTGTAGCAGGGTCTGAGGCCAAAGCCTGCGTGTTAGCTTTGGATCACCGGCCTGGACAATGCGGGCAGCGCATCCGGAATTCATGGATCCAGGTGAGGATGTTAAGCATGACGTTGAGGAGCCAAATACTGGCCCTCCAGCAAAAATAAAGACCCCCCCCCTCCATAATCCCAGCACTCAAGAGGCAGAGGTAGGAGGATCTTGAGGCCACCCTGAGACCTCATAGTGAATTCCAAGTCAGCCTGGTCTACAGCGAGATCCTACCGTGAAAAACCAACAAACAAATAAATAAATAATAAATAAATAAATAGAGACCCTTTGTCCTGAATAGGAGAGTGGTGTGCTTTTTGCTAGGTGCTCACTGCTAGGTGCTCTCTTCAGGGTGCTGACTGCTAGGTGCCCTCTGCTGGGTGCTCTCTGCTAGAGGCAGCCCTGAGATGGTTTGTCCAGGCCAAGCAGAAGAGAAGACATAGGAAAGTGTGTGTGGAGCCATGTGCTGGAGAGGAAGTCTGCCGCACACCTGAGTTTTGAGGTCAGGGCCTGGCTTTACTGTTTGCGTAAGCTGCTGGCTCCTGTATTGGTTGGCTAGTGCTGCCATAATTGAGTACTGCAGATTAAGTGGCTTAAATAACAGAAGTGTATGTTCTCACAATTCTGGAAGTTGGAAGTTTAAGATCGAGGCATCAGCAGGGTATTTCTTCTGTGGCTTCTCTCCTTTGTTTAGGGATGGCTGTCTCCTCCTTCCTCCTTCTGTCTTCAAATGTTTTTTTTTTTTTTTTTCCTACCTTTTTGGTGTGTATTTTGTTATTTTCTTTCTTCTTTCTTCTTTCTTCTTCTTCTCCTTCTCCTTCTCCTTCTTCTCTTTCTTCTTCTTCTTAACAACATATTGCGTAAGGATACATCATGTGTTGGTACCCTCTTTTCCCTTGTTCCTGCCCCCATTCCGTTGGGGATCCTCCTCAGTGGGGTTGCAGGTGTTCCCTATGGGGTTGTGGTTTACGCACTGTGGGAGCAACCGCCAGTTACTTTGGGGGGAAGGAATGCCTCTGAGCATAATGTCTCAACCTGTGGCTCTTACAATCTTTCCACCCCCTCTTCCACAAAATTCCGTATAAGTCATAATTTCTTCTTTGTAAGATACCACGAATTGCACTAGGGCCACTCTGAAGATCTCATTTTAACTTAACCCCCCCTTTTAAATAGCCTGTCCCCCAAAATCATCTCATTCTGAGGCACTTAGAGTTAGCACTTTTAATATATGAATTGTAGGAGAACTAAGATCAGCCTACTACAGCTCATAACTAAAAAGCGTTCTGAGTATCTTGACAGAGGGCATTTTGCCTAAATTTTTGGATGAAGAAATTTAGTGAAGGTATTTAGTTCTGTAGAATGCGTTCAGAAAGATGTTCACAGCATCCAAGTCAGGCGAGGATGGGAGAAAGCACTCTCTTCACTTCATTGTTTTCCAACTGCTAGTAGTGTGACTGCTGGCAGGGGAGTTTGGAGAAGCCATCTCATGGCAGGAAGGGTAAGGCTCATGCCCAGGAACTTTTACCAGAGTTTCGGCAAGTGGCAGAACTGTGGCTTTCATGTGACTGCTTGATCGGCAGCTCATTGTGGCATCTTCCCCCTTTCTTACTGCTCCGGATTTTGCATTCAGGACTCAGTGAACTGTAGGAGAGTGGGCTCCCTCTCTGCCCACTGGGGACTGGTTCTTGTCTTATCTACACCCTGGAGATGCCTAAGGACGTGGGTGAGGGAACAGATTGCATCATTTGTGAATGAAGACTGAACTTTCCAGCTGTGTAAGGTAGTACAAAACTATCATCCTAGCACTTGTGAGGTAGAAGCAGGAGGATAAGAAGTTCAAGAGCAGCTTTGCTATATGATATCCCGTCTCAAAAAGAAGATGCTTGTTTAAACAAAATCCCTATATCCCCAAGAAAAATTATTATTAGAGTACAAATGAGAACGTGGTTGCCCCTGATCCTGAAACATGCTTGCTGTGTTATTTTAACTATTTTATTTTTATTTATTTATTTATTTGACAGAGAAAAAGAGGGGAGAGAGAGAGAGAGAGAGAGAAGGAAGGGAATGGGCACACCAGGGCCTCCAGCCACTGCAAACGAACTCCAGACGCATGTGCCACCTTGTGTATCTGGCTTACATGGGTACTGGGGAATTGAACCTGGGTCCTTGGGCTTTGCAGACAAGCGCCCTTACCACTAAGCCATCCCTCCAGCCCAACTTGCAGTGTTTTAATGAATTGTTTAGTTGTTCTAGATATAGATACTCCCGAGATTTTGAACTTGTCTCATACTGCTCTTGTAAAGAGAGTCATATTATAAATACACTGTTCAATGCCATTACATTATTGAATAACTTGTTAAAGAAATAATTCAGAAAAAAATTATCCTGAACCATTAAAAGAGTGAGAATTATGGACTGTTTCTAGTTAAAGACAAAATATCAGATCTTTATTTTGTAATTATATTAATATATCAGTTTCATTACATATATTCTTTTTTATTTATTTATTTATTTTTATTTTTTTTCTTTATTAGATACTTTTGTATTCAGCAAATACAGTCAGTTTGGTACCATTATTAGGCTCATCCGTGACCTACCCCCTCCCCTTGGCCCCTCCTTGTTGAGGTATATGGGTCATGCATTGTGGAGTTAGCCCACAGTTATGGGTAAGATAAATGTCTCTGCATATCATGACCCAACATGTGGCTCTGACATTCTTTCCGCCCCCTCTTCTGCAAAATTTCCCTGAGCCATGTTGGGTTCATTTTTGGTCTGCTTCAGTGATGAGGTGTTGGGGGCCTCTGAGGCTCTGGCTCTCTGATTTGGTAGGAGTTGATTTTTCTCTGTGTTGATCTCCTTCCCTCTTGTGCTGATATCCGGTTCATCAGGAAAACAGCCCCCTTGCTTGTTTCTCCAATTTTTCTTAGTTGCAGCTGGGGCCCTTTTGAGGTATGATGGGGTGGCTCTCTCCTTAGGATCTACATCTATGTGAAAAAGAGAAGCAGATTCTCCAACGGAGAGTAAGTTAGCACCAGGACAAATGAGATAACCCTTACTTTTTTATAGAGAATTTAATAGGTATAGGCCCTCTTGTAGCCCATGATTGACGGTAGCTTGATATTGGAGAGTGGGCTTACGTTTGGATCTGGTTCTGACTTGTTTCCCAGCTCCAGCTATGGGTCCCATACCACTGAGGGGATCAGTTAGCCAAATTGAGAGCAGTTGGATCCCCACCATGGCTGTGTGCCACTATTGCACTTGTGTGGGCATCACAACAGGTTATTTGCTGCTAAGTAGGTTAGACCATGAGTTGCTTTGACAGATATTGGTCATTTTCCCCCAGTTGACCATGTAGCACCTTCTGGCACTAGACGCGCTGACTGTCTGGGGACTGACTCTCTTCCAACTTCCAGCCATGCCATTCTATTTTGCATGTCAACCACATAAAGTGTCTTCAGCAGTAGGGTCTTACCACTAACCTTTGGTGGGTCATCAAGTACTCTGACAGAAATCTGTCTGTTTTTTAGGGAACCTTGTAGGTCTCTCTGATCAAAAGCTCATTGTGGATGATAGCCGCATGCTGGTTCTGGGAGTTACAGGTCAGTGCCCACTAAGAAAATGAGGAAAAAGATAACTAATATACAAGAGTTAGAGAGAAGGGGGGGAGAGGGAGGGAGGGAAGATGTAGAAGATTAAGGTTAGTCTTGATCCTACCCTCTCCAGTGTCTTGTGGTTCAAGTGTTCCCTGTAAGGGCCTGGTGAAGGATCAGCCATTTGGCCTGTCTATTAGTAAGTAGAAAATTATGGTACCATTGTCGTTTGGGTCTAGATTTGTGTTTCCCACCCCTTTGATGCCTTCCCCTCCCTCCCCTTCCATCCTAGTGTCTAGTCCAGGAGATGCTTGCTGGGTATGTATGGTATCTTGGGTAGATTCAGGTTAGATGCTGTAGATAAGTGAGACTATGTGGCGATATTTTTTCTGTGATTGGGTAAGTTCACTGCGAATGATCTGTTCCAGGTTCAACCATTTTTTCTCAAATTTCATTGTGTCATTTTTTCTTACTGCTGTATAGAATTCCATTGTGTAGATATACCACATCTTAGTTATCCATTCTTCTAGTGATGGATATCTGGGTTGATTCCAGCTCTTAGCTATTACAAATTGAGCTGCTATAAACATGGTTGAGCAAATCTCTCTAGCCTGTGGTTTGAAGGTTTTAGGGTAGATGCCCAGTAAGGGAATAACTGGGTCTGTTGGTATCTCTATACTCAGCTTTTTCAGAAGTCTCCAAATTGCTTTCCAAAGTGGTTGTACCATCCTACATTCCCACCAACAGTGGATGAGTGTTCCTACTTCTCCACATCCTCGCCAGCATTTAATTTTATTTGATTTTTTGATGTTTGCTATCCTTATTGGGGAAAGGTGGAATCTCATAGTTGTTTTAATTTGCATTTCTCTGATGATTAGGGATGATGAACATTTTCTTAAGTGTATGTTTGCCATTTGTATTTCTTCCTCTGTGAACTGCCTGTTCAGTTCTTTGCCCCATTTTGTGAGTGGGGTGTTTGACTTCTTACTGTTTAGGTTTTTGAGTTCTTTGTAGATTCTAGAGATTAGGCCTCTATCAGTTGGATAACCCGCAAATATTTTCTCCCATTCTGTAGGTAATCTATTGGCTTTGCTTATTGTATGCTTGTCTGTAAAGAAACTCTTCAGCTTCATGTGATCCCATTGGTTGAGTGACAGTTTAAGTTCGTGAGCTACTGGGGTTTTGTTCAGGAAGTCTTTTTCCATTCCTATATTATGGAAAGTACTTCCTAAATTTTCTTCCAGTAGTATTCGAGTTTCTGGTCTTATATTGAGATCTTTGATCCATCTGGACTTGAGTGTAGTGCATGGTGAAATGTATGGATCAAGTTTCAGTTTCCTGCATATGGTTATCCAGTTTGTCCAGCACCATTTGTTGAAGATGCTGTCTTTTTTCCAGCCTATATTGTTTGGGCCTTTATTGAATATCAAGTATCTATAGTTGCTTGACCCAAATCCGGGTCCTCAAGTCTATTCCATTAGTCTATACTCCTGTTTTTATGCCAGTACCATGCTGTTTTTATTACTATGGCTTTGTAATATAGCTTTAGATCAGGTATGGTGATGCCTCCAGAGGTATTTCTTTTGCTGAGGATATGTTTGGAAATGCGAGGCCTTCTGCCTTTCCATATGAAATTTGAGATCAATTTTTCTATCTCTGCCTATTTCCCTGATGAATTTAGATGCAAAGATCCTAAACAAAATCCTCGCAAGCCGAATCCAACAACACATCAAAAGAATTATCCACCTTGACCAAGTGGGATTCATCCCAGGAACACAGGGGTGGTTCAACATACGGAAATCTGTCAATGTAATACACCACATAAACAATGTTAAACATAAAAACCACATGATCATTTCGATAGATGCAGAAAAGGCCTTTGACAAGATTCAACATCACTTCATGTTCAAAACATTGGAGAGAATTGGCATGGTTGGTTCATATCTTAACCTAATAAAGGCAATATACGAAGCTCCGAAGTCCCAAATAATACTTAATGGAGAGAGACTGGAGGAATTCCCATTAAGATCAGGAACACGACATGGTTGTTCCCTCTCACCTCTGCTTTTCAATATAGCACTGGAAGTCCTAGCTCAAGCAATAAGACAGGAGAAGGAAATAAAAGGGATACAATTTGGAAAGGAAGAAGTTAAGTTAGCTTTATTTGCTGATGACATGATCATATATGTAAGAGACCCGAGAGACTCCATCCCAAAACTGCTGGAGGTGATTAACTCCTATAGCAAAGTAGCAGGATACAAAATCAATGCACAAAAATCAGTAGCCTTCCTTTATGCAAATGACAAAGATACAGAGAAAGAAATAAAGGACATAGTCCCATTTTCAATAGCAACAACAACAACAACAACAAAAATACCTTGGAATAACGTTAACCAAGGAAGTGAAAGATCTATACAACGAAAACATAAAAACACTCAAAAAAGAAATTGAGGAGGACTTGAGAAAATGGAAAGACCTCCCATGCTCCTGGGTAGGCAGAATTAACATTATGAAGATGGAAATCCTACCAAAGGCAATATATAGATTTAATGCAATTCCAATTAAAATCCCTACAGTGTTCTTCACATATATTCTTTTAACTGCTATACAAATATACAAAATTGTATATACTAGTGGTCTGTCATGTGCCTTGGGTGCACATATACACTACACAATCAGGATGAACACATCTACCCTCTCAAACTTTAATCACTTCTTTATGGTGAAAACACTCAAGGACCTTCTAACTTTCTGAGAGAGAGAGAGAGAGAGAGAGAGAGAGAGAGAGTATACAACTGCTATCTGTAGTCACCTTTCTGTGCAATAACCTACTAGGACCTTCTTTCTCCCTGACTAAAACTTAGTTCTCACCAATCCACCTTTCCCCATCCCTCCCTCCCCAGTTCTCTACTCAGCCTCTAGGAGCCACATTCTACTTTCAGTTTCTATGAGATCGCCTTGTCCCATTCACATATGAGTGAGATGTACCTGGCTTATTTCACTTCTCATCAAGATATCCAGTTTCATCCATCTTGCCAGAAATGATCGCATATCATTTTTTTAATGGCTGAACAGATGCTGCTGCCTAAACCCACCACATTTTCCTTACCATGTATTGCCTGGTGGGTGCTTATCCTGCTTCCATTCCTTGGGCATTAAGCATAGTGCAGAAATGAACATGGGAGTGGAGCTGAGGAACACAGCTCAGTAAGAGTGCTTACCTTGCATTTGCAAGGCCCTGGTTTCAACTCTCACCACTGCAAACAAACTAAAAACAGAAGGCTGCAGATGTCTCTTCAGCACACTGATCCCATTTCCTGTGGCTATGTATGCAGTACTGGGCTTGCTGGATCATATGCCTGTCAGTTTTAATTATTAACCCTCTATGGACTTTTCCATAATAGCACACCAGTTCACATTTCTATTAACAACGTACACAAATTCTATTTTTATGCAACCTTTTAGGTGCCTTTTTTTTTGCACGTTCATGTTTGTGCGGTGTGTATGCATGTTTGTGTGTGTACGTACATGTGTGCATATGTGAGAATGCATGTAGAGGAAAGGAGTCCATATTAGGTGTCTTCTATGGCTGTCCACTTTATTTATTTTTGAGACAGGATCTCTAACTGAAGGTGGAGCTCACCAATTAGGCTGGACTAGCTAGCCAGCAAGCCAGAGGGATCCCCCTCTCTTGTACCCTTTTCCCCTCCTGCTGCTCCTTTTCTCCTCTTGATAATTTCCTTCTGCTTTCCTGTCATACATATGCATGCAAGCACACATGTACACATGTGTGTGTATTTAACAGCATGTTAAATCTAGATTTCACATATGAAAGAAAACATGCAATATTTGTCTTTTTTTCCGTCCATTACCCTTTTTTGTTCTCCTCTCTTTAGACCTCTTCATCTCCCAACAGAATCCTCTAGATTGCCCATATGAGAGAAAACAGATGATAGTTGTGTTTCTGTGTCTGGCTTACTAGATCCCAAGTCCCACCCAATTTCTTGCCAATAACATAGTTTCATGTTTCTCCACAGCTGAATAAAACTCCATTGTATGCATAGACATTTTCTTTATTATTTTTCTTTTGATTGGCATCTAGGCTAATTCCATATCTTGACTATTCCCTTCCCTTCCCTTCCCTTCCCTCCCCTCCCCTCCCCTTCCCTTCTCTTCCTTTCCTTCTCTTCCCTCCCTCCCTTCCCTTCCCTTCCCTTCCCTTCCCTTCCCTTCCCTTCCCTTCCCTTCCCTTCCCTTCCCTTCCCTTCCCTTCCCTTCCCTTCCCTTCCCTTCCCTTCCCTTCCCTTCCCTTCCCTTCCCTTCCCTTCCCTTCCCTTCCCTTCCCTTCCCTTCCCTTCCCTTCCCTTCCCTTCCCTTCCCTTCCCTTCCCTTCCCTTCCCTTCCCTTCCCTTCCCTTCCCTTCCCTTCCCTTCCCTTCCCTTCCCTTCCCTTCCCTTCCCTTCCCTTCCCTTCCCTTCCCTTCCCTTCCCTTCCCTTCCCTTCCCTTCCCTTCCCTTCCCTTCCCTTCCCTTCCCTTCCCTTCCCTTCCCTTCCCTTCCCTTCCCTTCCCTTCCCTTCCCTTCCCTTCCCTTCCCTTCCCTTCCCTTCCCTTCCCTTCCCTTCCCTTCCCTTCCCTTCCCTTCCCTTCCCTTCCCTTCCCTTCCCTTCCCTTCCCTTCCCTTCCCTTCCCTTCCCTTCCCTTCCCTTCCCTTCCCTTCCCTTCCCTTCCCTTCCCTTCCCTTCCCTTCCCTTCCCTTCCCTTCCCTTCCCTTCCCTTCCCTTCCCTTCCCTTCCCTTCCCTTCCCTTCCCTTCCCTTCCCTTCCCTTCCCTTCCCTTCCCTTCCCTTCCCTTCCCTTCCCTTCCCTTCCCTTCCCTTCCCTTCCCTTCCCTTCCCTTCCCTTCCCTTCCCTTCCCTTCCCTTCCCTTCCCTTCCCTTCCCTTCCCTTCCCTTCCCTTCCCTTCCCTTCCCTTCCCTTCCCTTCCCTTCCCTTCCCTTCCCTTCCCTTCCCTTCCCTTCCCTTCCCTTCCCTTCCCTTCCCTTCCCTTCCCTTCCCTTCCCTTCCCTTCCCTTCCCTTCCCTTCCCTTCCCTTCCCTTCCCTTCCCTTCCCTTCCCTTCCCTTCCCTTCCCTTCCCTTCCCTTCCCTTCCCTTCCCTTCCCTTCCCTTCCCTTCCCTTCCCTTCCCTTCCCTTCCCTTCCCTTAGTATACATAGTATATCCATGTAGCCAAGCAAGGTTTAATTTTTTTTTTTTTTTAGAAACTTCCATACTGACTTCCGCCAGCAATGTATCTTCATGCTGTTGAGTGGTTGTACCATGTCCATTGATTTATGTATGTTGAACCATCCTTGAATTCCCAGAACAAATATCATTTGCTTGGTGAATAATTTTAATGTGCTATTACAGTTAGATTGCTAGTGCTTTGTTGAAGATTTTTGCATCTATGTTCTTTAAGAATACTTACCTATAGTTTTCTCTTTAAAATACTTTATATTTATTTATTTGAGAGAGACAGAGAAACAGACAGTAAGTATGAGTGTGCCAGAGCCTCCTACTACTGCAAACAAACTCACTGCAAACAAACTCTAGACACATGTAGCCACTCTGTGCATCTGGCTTTGCTGTGGGCATTAGGGAATGGAACCCATGTTCTCAGGCTTTGGAAGCAAGTGCCTTTAACCACTGAGCAATCTTCCTAACCCTGGCCTATAGTTTCTTTTTTGTGTCCCTATCTCATTTTCATCTGAGAATAATACTGGCTTCATATTGGATTAGGAATAATTTCTTCTTCATTGTTTGGAATAATTTAGGAAGAAATGTCATTTTTTTCTTTAAGCATTTGGTCAACTTCAACAGAGAAGCACCTGGTCCTGTTTTTCTTTTTAATTGGAAGCTTTTTATTACTGATTCAGCCTAACTATTTATTATATATTTTCTGATTGGCAAACTGTATCTTTCTAGAATTTTGTCATTTCTTTTAGATTATCACATTTTATTGTATATTTATTCTAATTTGGTAATTTAGAGTTGAGGTTGTCTTTCATAAGACTTTCAATATGCCCAACAAAAAATTATACATTTTAAACATTCAAAAATTTAATGTAATTTAGACATCAAGATCATAAATTTGCATTCACTTTTTATGATAAAATACTTTCTTGGTGAAAATAAAGATTTTTTTTTTGTTTTTTTTGGTTTTCTGAGGTAGGGTCTCACTCTAGCTCAGGCTGACCTGGAATTCACTATGTAGTCTCAGGGTGGCCTCGAACTCACAGCAATCTTCCTACCTCTGCCTCCCAAGTGCTGGGATTAAAGGTGTGCGCTACCATGCCTGGCTTAAAATAAATTTTTTTTTGTTCATTTTTATTTATTTATTTGAGAGTGACAGATGGAGAGAGAAAGGACAGAGAGAGAGAGAGGGAGAGAGAGAGAATGGGCATGCCAGGGGCTCCAGCCACTGCAAACAAACTCCAGACGCATGCGCCCCCTTGTGCATCTGGCTAACGTGGGTCCTGGGGAATTGATCCTCGAACCGGGGTCCTTAGGCTTCACAGGCAAGCGCTTAACTGCTAAGCCATCTCTCCAGCCCTAAAATAAAGATTTTTAAAAATCTATTTTGCCCTTCTTTTGTCTTATTGAATTAGCTAAGACTTTGAAAACTATTTTAAATAAGAATGGAGAAAGTGGCACTCCTGTGTTGTTTTATAGATGTTTTCAGGTTTTCCCCATTCATAATAACACTGGCTGTAGGTTTGTTATACATAGCCTTTATGATTTTGAAGTATGTTCCATCTATTTCTAATTCACCCAGAACTTGTGTTATGAAGGCTTGTTAAACTTTTTGAAATGCTTTCTTTGCATCCCAGAGACGACCATATGATTTCTGTCCTTCATTTTATTTACATGATGGATTATGCTTATTGGTTTGCATATGTTGAACCAACTTTGCATGTCTGGGATGAAGCCTACTTAGTCATGATACATAATCATCTGAATGTATTCTTGGATTCTGTTTGCCATTTTTTTTTTGAGAATTTTTGTATCTATGTTCATCAGGGAAACTGGTTTGTAATTTTCTTGATTTTTTTTTTTTGGTGTGTCTTTATCTGACCATGGTATCAGAAGGCATGAGACCAGATGAAGATTTCCTATTTGTAAAAAACAAGTTCATTAAAATGGGGGTACATGTCTAGTTATATTTTTAACTTGACTTAAATGCTCTGCAGTGGAATAATTTTTCCCTAATGCATTTTCCTGATGTCAATAAATGTTGCTTGTATACAGAGAATGGGGAAAACAATCAGCCCTTGTGTCCTGTTGTTCAATGTTAATTGTTAGTTCTCTTTGCTGCTGCTCACGAAGAACCTTAGGGATCAGGTGTTTATAGTGTGGGCCTTAGCAACCATCCATTGTCACCCTCACACTTATCAGATTTTGAAGCTTACAGTTCCAAAGGCAAGAATGCTTTTTTGAAGTGCATTCCCTGTACAAATACTGACATAACAATTCCTTTTGGTTCTTTAGCTAAGTAAGAAGAGCCATTTACTACGCTGGAAATCAACTTACCCAGGATAATAATTGTACAGAGATGTCAGAAGAGAAAGGAGGAGAGACACTCTATCAAAGGTTAAAGAAAAGTAATAAAAGTATAGGAAAAAAAAAAACGAAAAAAAATTCATCATCTTTTTCCATACCTAAAAGGTTGGTTCTTCCTGGTAAAATTTTATGAGAATTCTGACTGGGAAGATGGCTCAATGGGTATGCAAGCATGGAGACCTGAATTCAGATCCACTGTATGTATGAATAATGCTGGGTGGGTGTGGTGGCATCCACCAGTGACTGCAGCCCTGAGGGGCAAAGGCTGGAGTATCCCTAGGGATTGCTGGCTAGCTTCGCCAACTCAGTGGACTCCAGGTTCAAGTGGGAGACCCTGTCCCAAAACAAGGTAGAGTGATATAGTAAGATGCCTGATATCACCCTCTAGCTTCCATATTCATATACATATACACAAGAAAATGCATACACAGATGCACACATACCACATACCTAAACACAACATTTTTAGGAGAACTGAAAGGATTAGAATAAAGATGGCAAAAATCTATATTCCTCCAATATTTTCAAGATGGTGGGTCTATGTGACTTTTCTCCCTATAGTTTTTGGCTCATGATAGTGGTTTGATAGTGGCTCAGGAAGTAGAAATTCTGTCACTACTAATTAGAAAATATAATTAAGTCATTTTAGGTTATCAAATTATTTCTTCAGTGCTCACAGTATTAGTCTTGACCACAATCACAGTAAGTTGATTTATTTAGAAAATTAGATCTGGAGGGAACCTTAGGAATTTCCCAGCTTAATTTGTTGAGATTTGGGAGGATTTAAGTGGCTTTCTAAGGACATACTACATTTAAATTGTACAAAATTGGGCTGGAGAGATGGCTTAGCAGTTAAGCGCTTGCCTGTGAAGCCTAAGGACCCCGGTTCGAGGCTTGATTCTCCAGGACCCACGTTAGCCAGATGCACAAGGGGGCGCACGCATCTGGAGTTCGTTTGCAGTGGCTGGAAGCCCTGGCGCGCCCATTCTCTCTCTTTCTATCTGCCTCTTCCTCTCTCTGTCACTCTCAAATAAATAAATAAAAATGAACAAAAAAATTTTAAATTGTACAAAATTTAGCATAAGACTTTCATATCATAATCCACTTCCTTTTGAAAAATTAGAAGTTTACCACCTGGACACTTGACAGGAGAGGGCTCGGGGGTAAAGCACTTGGGACATAAACACAAGGAACTGAGTTCAGATCCCCAGCACACATGCTGGGGGAAAGACTCTTAACAGGTGACTGTGGCTGAGGTGGGTCAAAGGACGGTAGACAGTAGGCAGAAATGATATTAACTTCTTCTGTGCCTACTCATGAACCTGTCCTTTGAATAATCTTCTACATTTGCCCCTCAGTGTGTGAAGAAAGGTCTCCCAGCCATGACTGCTAGTGCAGGCCTGTCATCCCAGATACCTGGGAGGCTGAGGCAGGAGAGCTGCAAGTTCAAGGCCTTGTTAAATTACAGAGTGAGTTTAAGTCCAACCTGGAAAGCTGAGTAAAACCCTGCCTCAAAAGAAACAGAAAACAAAAGGCTGCAGATATAGCTATGAAGACATAGCATTTAATATGCAAAAGGCCCAGGGCACATCCCCCCCCCCCCCTGCAATTTGATGTTTCCAGATGTGAGGGAAGAAGTACGGGCTCCCTACACTGACCATAGGAAAACCAACCTGAAGCAGCCACTTCAACTGCAACATGAGTGGTAAATTATATTTTATTGTCTTGTTGAAATTTTGGGGTTTCATGTTATAGTTATTAGTGTACTTGAACACAGAAAGAAATGAAAATTAGAATCTCATTCATAATACCTTTTTATCTATTAAGCCTTAGGTGTTATAAAATGGTAAAGAAAGTAGCATTTTAAGAGGCAAAATAACCTTTCACTTAACATTGCATCAATGCCTTTATAAATGTTATTTTCTTTAATCCTCATAAAATCTATTTAGATAGGTATTACTAGTGGTTGAATATTATGGTTGCATTGTTCTATTTTCACAGTTACTGTTATTAAATTAAAAAGGAAATTTACTATACTTGGAAGCTATATTATTGAGATGGGTACCTAGTCTTTAGTGACTAAAATTACTCTTTGTTATTACATGAATAATGATATAATTTTGAATGAAGACTATAATTTAGTAGAAAATGGGAAAATTTTTATAAGCAATATTTTTCAAGTTTAATCCTTATAAGTATATATTGGTTTAATTTGCAAGATTTCAATAACTGGAAATTTAAAAGAGCAGATTTTCCTAAATATCTTTCCTTATGACTTCTCTATAAAACCATTCACTGTATCATTTATATACTAGCTGGAACTGATCTTTGGATGATCATTTTTATTACTATAACAACACATCAGAATATAGTAGGCAGCAATGGATTAGTTGCCACTGCTTCAGTGATCAACAATTTTATTACTATTACTATTTTTTGTTGTTAATTTGAGGTAGGCTTGCTCTAGCCCAGGCTGACCTGGAATTCACTATGTAGTCTCAGGGTGGTCCCAAAATCAGGGCAATCCTTCTACCTCTGCCTCTCAAATGCTGGGATTAAAGGTGTGCACCACTGCACCAGTGTATTATTATTATTATTAAATATTTTATTTAGTTATATGCAAGGAAAGAGATAGAGACAGAAAGAATGGGCACCAAGGGCCCCCAACTGCTGCAAAAAAAAATAGCAGATGTGTACGCTACCTTGTGCATCTGGCCTTACGTGGTTACTTGGGAATTGAACCTGGGTCATTAGGCTTTACAGGCAAGTGCCTTAACTGCTGAACCATCTCTCCACTCCTTTTATTTATGAGTGTGTGTGTGTGTGTGAGAGAGAGAGAGAGAGAGAGAGAGAGAGAGAGAGAATGGACTTGCCAGATCCTCCAGCCACTGCAAACGAACTCCAGATGCATGTGCCACCTTGTACATCTGGCTTATGTGGGTCCTGGGGAATTGTACCAGAGTCCTCTGTCTTTGCAGGCAAATGCCTTAACTGCTAACCCATCCCTCAAGCCCTATTTTTTTTTAATTTTTTTGGAGAGAGAGAGAGAGAGAGAGAGAGAGAGAGAGAGAAAGAGAACTGGCATGCCAGGACCTCAGCGACTGAAATTGAACTCCAGATGCTTGTGCCACCTAGTGCGCATGTGCGACCTTGTGCTTGCCTCACCTTTGTGAGTCTCGCTTACATAGGATCTGGAAAGAGATTGAACAACATGGGTCCTTAGACTTCACAGGCAAGCAATTTAATCATTAAGCTATCTCTCCATCCCTCTCCAGTTCTTTAAAAATTATTTTTATTTATTTGCAAACAGAGAGAGATAGAAGACAGACAGAGATAACGGGTGTGTCAGGGCCTTCATCCACTGCAGACAGACTCCAGATATATGTGTCACTTTGTGCATCTAGCTTTACATGGTTACTGGGGAATTGCAACTGTATAGTGCCTCAGCCACTGAGTCATCGCCCCAGCTTAGTGGCCAACAATTTAATGCTGAAACATCTTGGCTTTGCAGAAGTTCTTCTATGAAAAACAATGACTCTAAGATCTTTAGTAATTTGTCAAGGATAAGGGAATATTTGCTAGTTTGCTGTTATGTCTGTCAGCCTAGTGATTTGAAAGTTAGAGATATCTTCATGAGGTATAAATAAGGTGTTTAAGTTTTATTTGCATTGAGCGGCAATCACTAAAGACTACATGATTAAGTTACTGGTATCAAGGTAAGCATATTTTTATATAGCTGTTTTGAATTCTTGACTTTGCAATTTTTATTGTTTAAAAAGTCATAAGAAATATTTTAAATCCTAAAACATTTTGATTCCTTCAGCTTTGCAGAATATGTGAATGCTATATAAGTTAGCATATGTATATATATATGTATATATATATATATTTTTATATATATATATTACTTGTATGTGTTTGTTAGGGTTAGAGATTTCTCTGTTTATTTTAATATCTATTTATTTATTTATTTGAGTGAGAAAGGGAGGGAGGGAGAGAGAGAGGGGGAGAGAGGGAGAGAATGGGCATGCCAGGGCCTCCTGCCACTGCAAACAAACTCCACACGCATGTACCACCTTATGCATGTGGCTTATGTGTGTACTAGGGAATTGAACCTGGGTCCTTTGGCTTTGCAGACAAGTGCCTCAACCACTAAGCAATCTCTCCTGACCATTTTGTTTTATGAAACAATTATTTATTTGTGAGGAGAGAGAGAGAGAGAGAGAAGAGGAGAGGAGACTTGAGGAGAGGAGAGGAGAGGAGAGGAGAGGAGAGGAGAGGAGAGGAGAGAAGAGAAGAGAAGAGAAAAGAAGAGAAGAGAAGAGAAGAGAAGAGAAGGGAAGAGGAGAGAATATGAGAATGAGAACATATGAGCATGCCAGGTCCTTTTTCCCCTACAAGCAAACTCTGGATGCGTGTACCACTTTGTGCATGTGGCTTTACTGGGGAATTCTACCTAAGCCAACAGGCTTTGCAAGAAAGCACCTTTAACTGCTGAACAACCTCCCCAGCTCTGTTTCTTTTTTTTTTTTTTTTAATAATCTGGATTTGGTCTGAGAGTCATGGCAATCCTCCTGCCTCAGCTTCCCATGTGTTGGGATCACATGAAACTTGTGGTTAGACTTTTGATTATATACACTTCAATGAATAATGTTAGCACTTAATACTTAAAATCTTCCCTGTATTAATTTTTAATCCTATACATTTTATAGCAAACTTTTATGTACATGTCCCTTTAAGTGTTTACCTGAGGAGATGGAAAGGACTAAGGTATTATTTCATAGTGGCCTGACTTTACAGCTAGGTGATTAGGCTGTGGTAGGTTCTGGTTGTTTATCTGAGGTCACACAGTTAGAGATGGGAGCAAGATGAGGACTTAGGTCTCCTAAGCCAATACTTTCTCCTGCACTAAAGGCCTTTCATCTTTCCAACTAGATTGTAAATTCATGGAAGATCAAGCACTAATTTCGTTTTCCTTTATCCATCAGTCTCTCACTTCTTTCTCCAAGGACAACTGAACATGATGCTAACAGTAGAACAAATGTACCACATCAAACCACAGCCAGATCGAGATCTTCATAATAAGCCTAACACAAAACAGAATGTCCATTATTCATGTCTAGTGGTCACACCACAAGATGGTTTGTCCATGAGCACCTCTGAGGATGTGTTATCAAGTACTATGCCCATGTCAAAGAGAGAAGTGTACAGATGCTAGGTGAAAGGCTTTTTGGCAGGGGAGCGTCTGTATGAATGTGCCTGGGTTGGTCTAGCTTATTCCGTGACAAAGTACATATAATCTGTAAACAGAATTTCAGTTGTGTTCTTGTTCTCAAGACTGAATAACTTTCTTCTTGCACCTTGGGGAAACACCAGCTGATAGAAATTCAAGTTACAAGTGTGGGTTTCAGCAGCCTCCACACTCTTTAGCATGCCACAGAGCTTTAATGCTTGATGATGGAAAATGAATCACCAAAAAGTATCACAGGAATAAATAGCTACATTACCTGCAATCATTTCACAGGGACAACTGGGTGTTACTTATAACACATGTTTTACCCTCTGTGTTCAGGGGTAAATATCAACAGTTTGAGACCCTTCTTGCCAGGTATTCTGCTTTTCAAGCAAGCATTCCTGTCCCTAAGTGGATGTTGTTTTACTTATTTAATTAACTTATGCTGAGGCTATATATTCTATGTGCCCTCAAACTTACGATCCTCCTGCCTTGTCTTATTGATGCTGGAATTATAGGTGTATGCCACCATAGCTTCTTAATGTACTGGTGTATGTGTGGTGTGTGTATGTATGGTGTTCATGTGTTCATATGTATGTGAGTGTACGTGTGTGTGTGCATGTGTGTGTGTGGTCAATGGTGGATATCTTCCTCAATCACTATTTTTTTTTTTTTTTTTACACGGGATCTCACACTAGAGCTCACTGATATGGCTAGACTATCTAGTGAGAAATTCCTAGAGATCCTTCTATCTTCACCTGTTTAGTGCTGGGATTACAGGTACATACTGCCATGCCTGGCTTTCATGTGGGTGCTAGGGATCGGTACTAAGGTCCACATGTTTGTGCTTCAAGCACGTTGTCCGATGAGCCATCTCCCCACTATGTTGTTCTGATTATTTTTCTTGGCTGATGGTTTCAGATGCGGGGGTATTGCTGGCTAGTGCACAGAGCTAATTAATGACAGGATTGGGACAAGGATCTCATGACCTGGTTAGGAAATCCATAATATTTTGTTGTTGTTGTTTTTTCGAGGTAGGGTCTCACTCTAGCTCAGGCTGACCTGGAATTCACTCTATAGACTCAGGGTGGCCTCAAACTCACGGCCATCCTCCCACCTCTGCCTCCCACATGCTGGGATTAAAGGCATGTGCCATCCCACTTGGTTTTTTTTTTTTTTTTTTCACAGAGATTTGTCTCATCGTTTGTACTACTTGGTGAGATGATTTTGAATGGAAAGGTCAGAGATGCCCTGGAAGAAGTATTGCTAAAGAACAAACAGAGGACATAAGGATGTTGAGGGTGCAGTGCGTGCTTGGACTTTGCCTGTATGATGGGCCCATTGGTTCATGGACACATCTGTAATACCAGTTATTATTTGTTGTTATTTTTATTTATTTATTTGAGAGCGACAGACAGAGAGAGAAAGAGGCAGATAGAGAGAGGAAGAGAATGGGCGCGCCAGGGCCTCCAGCAAACGAACTCCAGACACGTGCGCCCCCTTGTGCATCTGGCTAATGTGGGTCCTGGGGAGTAGAGCCTCGAACCGGGGTCCTTAGGCTTCACAGGCAAGTGCTTAACCACTAAGCCATCTCTTCAGCCCTATTATTTGGATAATGAATAATTATCCACTACACATTGGTTAAGTGCTACAAATAATTTACTCTTCAAACTTGTTAAGAAGCACAAGAAACAAGCATTTTCTTCCTATTTCATAGACAAGAAAACCTCAGTATTTATCCCATAGCATAGCATTCTGTAACAAGGAGACATTCACACAGCTCCTTCAGGAGAGAGGTAGGATTCCAACCAGTCATGTCTCAGTCAGAGCCTCATGCCCCGAGCCAATGAGGCCATGCCAAACAGTAGATGAAGTCTATACAGACTTGCTGATCTAAGACAAACGTGGAGTCCTTAGGAGGGAGAAAGCTTGAATAGGGTCTTCCTTACAAGGGAACTCTTCATTTTGAGGGTCACTGGCTCCTCACAGAGCTGCATGCTTGGTGGTGCACGCAGCAAGTGGCTGGCTGCCTGGAACCTGAAAAGGAGGTGACTGGCACCATGTTACTATTACTCCAAGTTTATTTGTAGTGGTTTCCTTCCCTGTAGTTTCTTTCCTGCTTTATGTTTCAACTTTGCTTGGCAATGGACATTTCAAGTGACAGTAAATGAACTGAAGTACTATTTTCACTTAGTTCCTGGTTATACCTGTGATTTCTTCATAGATTTATATAAAGAGCAAACCAGTTATGCCTCACTTTGGGCCATGAGGACATGCACCAGTTATAAATGAGGGCTATAGCCTTGCTGGCCTGAGATAGGCTTTTATGTGACAAAGCATGAACCAAATGAAAGCTTGCATATGAATTATGATGTGGTTAGTTGTTTTAGTTTTGGGCTTAAAATAATCCTTCCAAGTTTTTCTGGAGGTTATTGTTCCCCGTAGGCTGTTGACTCCTGGTTCATGCTGTACTACATATAACAGTACTTGTGCTTTCTTGTAAAAAAAAAAAATAAGCTAGCTTAATAGTTAATTTATGATCCCTAGAAAAATCAAATATGTCATATGTTAAAGGTTGACATTTGAAATGTCAAGCTCTCATTATTTAGGAGAGAATAAATTGTTATAAAAAAGAAAATTATTCAACCCAGGTATAGGTATAACAAGTGGTCTAAAAAAATGTATTAGGAAAATACAGTTACATGATTTCAATAAATGAGGACAATTTCATTTTAATTGGTATGCAATACTGCCAAAAGTATGGCTGAATACAAATAAAAACATTAAACTTTTTAGTTTTACAGATTATCTTATAACTGGGTGAACATAGCTGAAAAAATTTCATGTAATGGTTATTCTATGTGTCCAACTGCTAAAAATAGTGACCTCAATTTCTCTACCAGCCTGCAAATCAATAACCCATAAAAATCTATGGAAATAAAAAAGAAAACCGCCATAAAACCTCCAAATTTGGTTTTGCTCATAACAGTTTTTGATTTCCAGATACAAACAAAAACAATGAAGGAAATATCATGTTAGCAAATTGAACCTGGAAAAGTCTTTGTGTAAATAAAATAACCTTATGACAACCCAGAAGAATAGCCACAGGAAATCCCAGGACTCAAATAGCTAGACTTAAATTTGTTCAAGTAAAAGGGAGCCCAAATTGTCTCACATCTCTAAAACCTGTATCACTGTCAAATGAGAGAAAATGAAAAGAAATTTAGAGGTTATTTTTTCTTCCTTTAAAAATCCACCAGAAAAACCCCAAAAGCCTTTTAGAAGACAAAAAAATGTAAAAAAAAAAAAAAAGCGGAGTGTTATTTAAATGGCATGAGCTTCCTTCCTCTCCTGCTGATACCACTGCAAAGCTAGGCCATCGTCATTAAAAGCACACATTTCTGAAGGAGAGTATGAAGTGAATATTGCTTAGGAGTTGCTGAGGATTTGTTCTCTTGCTGGATGCTGTGTCACTGTTTTCTATGAAGTCTGAATTATCAAGGTGCAGCTAGAAGGCTAACACGTGAGGAAAGTCTGCTGCCCCTGCCCAACGCACTGTGAGGCACCTTCGGGGACTCATGCCCCCAAACTGTTGCAAGATCTGGATGTGGACACTGCTGTAGTAGGGCACAAGAGCAGAAAGCCTCTAGAGAGATGGTGCATTGGCTGGGGCAAAGTAACTGAATATTCCGCTCAGTGTTGGAAGAAGGCTTTGCCTCTTGGCATGTACTTGTGAGGATGAGGAGCGGGAATGACGTGTGGAGGAAGGAGGATCAAAAAGCCACCTTACCTCCCTGACACTGTGGCTAAATCAAATATATGTAACAATACTGAAAGATAAACATGAATTTATTTCTGCACATGGCTCATTGCCTGCCCCTATTTTTCCCCCTCCTTCCCCCTTCCATCCTCTTTCTCTTTTCCCCTTCCTTTTAACTCCCTACCTAATGCCTGGGATACTCTCAGTACATCACTGAAGAGCTATACACAAAATCATACAACCAGCAAATAATGTCACGGTCACTATCTCCTTCACGGGGACACTCAACCTTGGATCAAATACATGCCTCAATTACATCTTTCAGTTAAAAGTGAACCTCTCCTACTGGCATGCTACCTCAAATAGCATCAAAGCAAGATGAAACACAGACAGCATTTAACAACGCTGGTAACCATGGAAACATGTCATTAAAGAATATATAAACAGGAATGAATAATTAGATGAGAAATTCACTTCCACATCTATCTTTTTTTTTTTTTTTTTTTTTTCCAAGAGCCAGGAAAGGAAGCTCTCTTTTGCTTCTCATCTCAATCTGGACACCTCCTCTTTAGTCTGTCTTCCAACTGAAAAATATGAGACTTTATAAAAAGGAAATTTTATCATTGCCCATCTTAGTAGCTGAATCTCTTTGTAGGCAAGTGACTTACAAACATTGTAGTGGCCGTTGTTGTGTAGATGTGACACTGAGCATAGGTAAAAGATAGGGAAGTGTTAAAGAACACTCATGGTGAGAAGGGGACGGCTATTCACAGCTGTACGCACGAGATGCCTATCTCATGGGAGGCCATCATACTGTGGAAAGACTGAGTATCTGAGACTCATATGTCAGTTCATTGTCAGGTAGGTACCATTACCCGTCTACCCCAGCACAGGCCCAGGTGTGCTTCACGGTAGGTTAAACTGGTCATAAGCTTAACAACTGTGAACTGGGCTCATGCACATCTAGTCCAGGGGCTGCACATCAAGAAATCCCTGAAGAGAGGATTCTACCCAACCCTGGGAAACTAACA
The DNA here is from genome assembly GCA_036346955.1 of Dipus sagitta. Taxonomy (NCBI): domain Eukaryota; kingdom Metazoa; phylum Chordata; class Mammalia; order Rodentia; family Dipodidae; genus Dipus; species Dipus sagitta. The sequence continues at coordinate 83,786,139 of CM070781.1, forward strand.
TTAACACAATGTTTCTCCAACCAACTGTAATGTACTTGGCCCACGGAGCAGGATTTGAGAAGCACTGAGCTAGACCATCTTCCTCATCATAAAGAAGCAGAAACTAAGACCTATACTATGTGCAGATCGAATTGTTCTCGATCTACCCCACCCTCATAACATTATCATACCCACACATTATTCATGGCTTTGTGGTAGGCTCTTGGGTCCTACCACATAGCTTCCTTTGCTGTTATGACATTAGCATGTTATGAGCAGGAAATTAAAATGAGCCTCATATAGTTTGATTTTTTTCCCTCTGGAATCTTCCATTTCTTCATAAGAAGAAACAGCAGCTAAGTACTGGCCAAAGGAGGTAGAAAGATATTTGGAACACACTTGGACTCCTCTGAAGCTTGGAGCAAAGCCTGGCCAAGACTAGCCTCCATCAGTTAAATCTGGGATGATCTGTTTTTTTTTTTTTTTTTTTTTTGTAGTGAGCCACTGAGTTTGTTAGTGGTTTGCTGTGAAACATCATTATAGCCGTAGCCACTCCACAGAGCAATGAGAGAAAGGACTTGCCTAAGATTGAGCTCTTAACATCAGAACTAGAAGAGACCTCCTGAATCTCAGGCCTGACCAACAGGTTCCACGGGGGCTCCTGCCCCTGCTGCCTGCTTCCTTTTCTGCATGAAGCACGGATATGGATATCCACTGCTTTCACACGGGTCCTTCTGTCCTGCTAACATTCCCTATGTCTCAGGATATCCTGTCAGCTTTCTTCATCACAGAATACCTTTCCCTCACTCTTGTTCCTTAAGGACCTACTTTCACTTTTCCAAGGAGACTAATTTTCACAATGTATTCAGAGGTCACCCATTACTGAGTTAAGCACTTACAGATAAGATTTATTTTGCCTCTGACCTGAGGCTGACTAGAAACTCTGCCAAATGGTGGGAATTTAAAGATGATACATAGCAATTGATGGGGAAATATTTTTGGGTAAATGTCTCTGGTGCCTTTCAGATTACATCTGATCTGAATATTAGAGTGCCTGGGTGGCTTACAGACATTCGTCCAAATATGTTACCAAGATTTTGTCTGAAATGGCCAAGTAAATAAATAGGCCATAAATATTGGACATTAAGAGAAATGTTCACATGATATTTCTATTTTGTTTTTTTCTTTCCTGTGGAAAACTTTTCCACATGGAATCAAATATCTAGAGGAATGCATTTGTCTTCTCTAGAAAATGTAGGTGTTTTGTTAAAGACAATGACAAATGTTTCTGCTTCCTTGACCTCACCTTGCCTGTAATTTCATGTTGAAGATCTTATTTTTATTCTGAAGTTGAGAGAAGTTTGCACCAAGTAAATGACTAATACTGGTATGACTTTGCAATACTGAGAAGGAAAACAAAGAACAGGATGGAAAAAGTGAGTCTTTATATCAGCCTCGGCTCCCACCTCATATTCAGGGTTAAGTTACCCTGAATCAGCCTCCTGTCGGTGCAGGGCACTGACGAGCTTGCTGCTGTCTCAACAGTCCGTGCTGGGAAAAAGAAACAAATAGCCCCTACCTTGGGGCTTGCATGGAACTCCCCTACCACCTTCAGCATGGAAATCAATAGACTCAAAGAAGACCCCAGCCTTCTCCATATATCCTGATGAATCCTAAACACAGCTGAAGCATAAAAATTGCCTGTAATTTTGTGAACTTAAAATGTGTGTGGGCAGGCATGGTGGTGCATGCCTGAGTTCAGGGCCACCCTGAGACTACATAGTGAATTCTAGGTCAGCTTCGGCTACAGCCACATCCTACCCTGAAAAACCAAAACCACAATAGTAACAACCCCCTCAAAAACAAAACAAAAAACCCACACATGTGCACACACGGAGACACATGTTAGTTGATTTCATAACCACTGAAATTTTCTTTCTCTTCTATTGTGTTTCTAATTTTAAAGGCTTATTATGAGACTTATCCTCATTTTCCAGGGATATACTTAGTCTACAGCCAGTCAGACCCTCTTCTTTTCATATACATATGTATATGTGTGCAGGTATATAACTTTTAATGAATTCATAACTGCACATATCAATAGGGTATGGTGTGATAATTTGATCCATGTATACAATAATCACATCAAGGCTATCAGCATTTCTTCGTGTAATTACTTAATTCCTTAATTATAAAACAATGATGCCAAGAATATGCAGGCATTATTGGTTTTAGCTTCATGTCAAACTAATATTTAATTTAGATGACTGATTTAACAAGTAATTATCGAGCTTCATCTTATAATATATAGCTTATAACTTTGGTGGTGTGTGGAAGGAAGAACAAGACATGGGGGGCATCTTGGGCATTTCCGTCCCACCCTTACCCATGGGAGAGGCATTCGTTGACCTCAAATAGATGCCTGAAACCTGTGGAGAGTACTTAATGCTATGCAATTGATACTTCTCCTATGTGTACACATCTATGAAAAAAGCTTGACATAATTTAGACATGGAAACGAACAATAGTGACTAAGAACACATTATAACAATGTACATTAACAAAAGCTGTGTGCGTGTAGTTTCTCTCTCTCAGAACATATCACTGCGCTTTCACCTTTTCACTTCCATGAGACATTTGGCACTTTCTCTTTGACATGTCTGAGGTGCCAGCATCCTCACTCCTGTGTCTTGGGGCAACTGTTAAGGGCAAGTGTCCATGGAGTGCAAAGCACAGTGGCAATGTGACAGATGACCCAATCCCTGAGATGGTGACAGCAAGGGCTTTAGTGACTGGACAGCATATGCGGTGACACTCTGGACCATGGGATGAGGCAGTCTCAGCTGGGAAGGAGTGGATGGCATGGGATCTCACTATGCTATTCAGAATGGCATGAAATTTAACAATACAATTATTTACTTCTGGCCTTTTCCATTATTCCCTTCTTTTTTTCTCTCCACTCCTCTCCTTCCTTCTTCCCCTCTCTCTACCTCTCCTTTTCCCTTCCCTCATCACCGCTCCCCTCTCCTCTGATTCTGCTTTCTAAACATATGAATTTTTTTATTATTTTATTTTTAATGATGGGGAAAAAAGACACATCTAAAACTGAAGCTTCTGGAAGAACCACTTGTTCTTGCCCGTCTTGCATCTCTCCTCAAACTTGACCTTGGCCTCCCGTCTGGCCTAACGTTTCAGAGCTGGGTCTCTGAAGACATCTTTGTTGACAACAATTTTTTTCCAAGGGAATATCCACAGAGTATTTTGTGGGCATGAGGTGATTATAATTATAAACCTTCACAAAAGACTTGATCTTTGATCTTTTCGCAATTTTCTTCTTGCCCATGGCAGCTGTCACTTTGCGTGGATAGTGGTAAATTCCAGCCACCAGAGCACGGCTGTAGGGACAGTCGAGGTGCCATCATCAATATTCTTCACGATGATGGCTTTGCGTCCTGAGCAGCGGCCAGCCAGGACCAGCACCACTTTCCCGGGTTTCATGAACTTGCCCATTTCGGCAGCCAGTGGCGGGCACACGGCAGAAAGGCAGGCATGAGGTTTTTAATATTTACCTTGAAACTTTGATATCTATAGGTCCAGGTAGGCACTGAGTCACTTCACAGCCTGTAAAATTTCACTCTAGATAAAGGTATCCAAACATCAGGTGTTCAGTAACCCTGCTTTATGATGCTTGTAAACTAAACCTTATGTGAGGTATTTATATGTAGGACAATCATCAGGCTCTTATTTCTTACAATAGTGAGCATCATATAAGGAGAAGGAGAGGAGCAAGATTTTTAGGCCATGACTTGTGAACCCCTGAGGTATGTGGGAAGGCTTTAAAGGTCTATAGACCGTGCACTCTCTTCTTTGGGCTTGTAATTGGGAAAAAAAAAATCTTTTGTCTCTCAGATGACAGCTCCAGCTCCTGGTTCTGTCCTTTGAGAGTAGACTAATCACACTCAAAAATATTTTTTGGTGAGCTGCCTTTGGAAACCATATAGGCCATTGATAGTTTTGAGACTGGGAACATTTCAATGCCAAGTGCAACTTGAATTGGATGGTATGAGTTGGTGTTCTCGCGCAGATGGAGGACCTGCGAAGCTGGCGTTGTCAGCCTTTCTGCCTCACTGAAGAAGGAGGCGCCACATGCCAGGCTGTCTGCACGGGCGTGTGTTGCTGTCAACAGCTTTTGCACAGCCCCCAAGGAGGGCGTTCTCCTGCTGTGAACATCTTTGGCTTCCTGGGAGCCAAGAGCTCTAGTCAGTACCGTTTTAGGAGCTCCTGGTCCACATATGAACCACAGTGAGATTCTTTCCTATTCGTCAAGTTTCTTGGCAATTCAGAAAAGAGGCTTAGAAGTGATTTTGGGTGGTTAATGTTTTCCTTTTTTTTTTTTTTCCAGAAAGAAGAGAATTTAGAACAATTTAATAATGAGTTCATTCCAGGACTTAGCTATATGGTAGCTGGTATCTTAGCCATATTATTTGCCTCATGACAAATCTTTGGAGGGAAAATGCTGGAAGTGATGACAGCCTTGAGGGTTTCCATGGAGAGAAGTCCATAGATACTTGGCAAATGGTTCCTCTCTTAAGAAAAATCTCATTTTTTATATAACCTTAAAACTGCAAGAAACTAATGACACAGATATCAATAACAAGGATGTCCTCACCATCCTGAGGAAGGAGAGTGGTGCGATATGAATTCAAGTAGAAAATGATGATGTTTCCTGAGGGGTGCTTACCCATATGAGATGTTGTGAATTGTAGGAGCTCTCACACCATTTGCTATTAGAGATTTTGTGAGTCAGGGTTTTACAATACTGTTATTAAAATAAAACATTGAAATTGATGTCAAATATTTAAATTTCTTTTATCAAAATTCACAACAGGGCTGGAGAGATTTCTCAGCACTTAAAAGCACTTGTTTGCAAAATCTAAGGGCCTGGGTTCAAGTCCCTAGTACCCACATGAAGCCAGAAGCACACAGTGGTGCATGCATCTGGGTCTTGGCACACCCATTTTCATTCTCTCTCTCTCTACTTGCAAATAAACACATAAAATTATTTTAAAAGTCACAACTTTATGACAGCAACAAAAAAGTCATACTTCTGTGTAAAATACTGCTTTGGTTAATTTGACTATGTGTAGACCAACACAATAAGATAAGTAAACATTTTTTGTGTGTATGCATTTGCAAACATTGTTCTAGGTGGATCTTACAAATTGAATTAGATTCTCATGGGGTTTGAGATTGTGGGTTGAAGGTCTGAAGGTTACTGATGACCTAAGATCAGGAAAATAAATAATAATTAAGGTGAGGAGTGATTTGGTGATTAGTTTCTTCCTGTGTATGGGGTTGCTTTGGACTTGTTTTGTGGAAGTTCTACCACTGAAATGGTTGTTAATGCCTTTTCTTACTCCACTTTGTTGAGCACTGCAGGTCAGGGTTGGCTCTTTCATTCACATTGCAGAAGACAGGGTCATTAAAAACACAAACTAGAGCCCAGGAGACTACAAAAAAGAGACTTTAGAATGGCTTACAATTAACTAATGCTGGTCCAGGTTAGAAGCCAATAGGCTCTCAAGAGACCCTCCACTACTCTTTAACTAAGAAGAGTGGACACACACATCAATAAATTTCTCTAATAACTAGGCTTATCCCTTTAATTCAAACTGTTCTCACCTTTGATTGTAGAATCTGTTCTATTTCACAGATGGTGGAGGATACTGGGGAGAAACTGGTTTCATGAATACATCAAGAATACAGAACTGACTATTTGCCCTGAGATGTGTCACCTCCACCTCATCTGTCCAGGCCCAGAAGTCACTGCAGAGGAAGTGGTGACACAAATACTGCTCTCACTGCTAGCCTGAAAACCAGTTCCAGGGAGATGGTGACAGACACTGTGGTCATTCAAATCTTATTAAAACAGAGTTCCAGAATCTGCACAGAAAGCAACATTAAATCAGATCTCTATCTTGCCTGCCAAGGTTCTGGGAAGCTTGGAAGAGGGGCGGAAAGATCATAAGAGCCTCAGGGTAGGTGGGAATAGCCTGAGGCACTGTATCCACCCCCAGAGACTGACTGAGGCTTCTTGGTACCCACAACGAATACCAATAACCCCACCAAAGACCCTCAGCTGAATTGGGGTAGGGATGATGGGACCTAAGAATACAGACTTTTATTTAAAAAAAAAACAAGAAATAAAAATAAAAATTAGGCTTCAAGTCAAGATGGCGTCCACCTAACCATGCCTCACCTCTCGGGAAAGGAAAGATGGACGCAGATCCTGAGGAGAGAATCAGCCAATCACACCTCACCAGGGCCCCACTTGAAACCATAGAGTAATTGGGGAAATGAGCAAGAGTGCTGCTTTCTTGGTGAACCTGATACCAGCACAAGGGTGAAGGAGAGAGACACAAAGAACTCTCAACTCCTACCAAACCAGATACCCAGAGACACAGAGGCTCCCTAGATCTCATCACTGAAGTAGACCTGAAATGAACCCATCATGGCTCAGGGAAATTCGTGGAAGAGGGGGAGGAAAGATTGTTAGAGGCACATGTTGGGACATTATGCACAGAGACATTGCCTCCTCCCCATAACTGATGGCTACCCCACAATACAACACCCACATTCACCAATGAGGAGGGTCCCTGCAGAGGAGGGAGGACAAAAAGGAGGCTAACGGTGCCAACATGACTGCATACATTGTGTACAAAACGTAATAATAATAATAATAATAATACTAAGGTAAAAATAAATAAATTTAAAAAATTTAAGGGAGGATGTGGGGAACACAACAGATTGAGAGATGTTAAAGTAGAAGTGGGAATGCTGGAGGCCAAAGGGTACACAAAGGGAGAGGAAGGGGCAAAGAGATGAGGCTGGGAGGAGAACCAACCAAAACAAAGTAAGATCAAACCCGTCAGGAAACCTGTTACTTTCCAAGCTAATCTAAAAATAAATGAGAAAGAAAAACTTTGTGGTGAGTATCTGACTGAGGGTGGATGGAGGTGGGAAAACAGGACAGGGAAGTGGAGAAAGAGGGAAACTTGTTCATTTATACAATTCTGGTTAGTCTAGCTGTAGACTAAGGACTTGGGAAAGAGAATAGATTTTATAACCAGATATTACACATCCTGAAGTAATTGAGTATTAATATATTAATTATATAGAATATAACTGCTTTTATCTACTACAAATATAATATGTTTTAACATATTAATATATAATACAATATATAATATTAAAATGTAACTAAGAGCCTGAGGGCTTGGGAAGTAGAATAAAGTGTATAAGTCAATAAAATTTTTCCTATAATAGTATCACTTCAGTATATATATATATGTGTATATATATATACATATATACATATATACACACACACATATATACTATATATTATGATATATATTATATATACATCCTAGGAGATATCCATTGTAAAGTGATTAATTCTCAGCCTGAATAGGCAGTTTCCATTTTGCTAATTAGTTCAGTGTCATGATAATGGGTCTGCAGGTGCTCTCCATGGGGACGGTGGGTATCAGAAGACCGGCTATCACGCTGTGTGCGAGCGCCGCCATCACAAGGTTCTTCCAACCCTTGCTGCCTCTGCAGAGGTGGTGCTATTACAGAACAACATGTGCAAGCCCTTTTATTCCGAGGGATCCGGCCCAGAGTGAGCTGTCATACACTATAGAATGGTACACCATGTTTTCTCCCTTGCTGGGTGGATGATATTTAAAGTGTTTCTAATACAATTGAAAGGTGTTCTTGAGTTCACACACACACATACAAAATCAGCTCTTTTGCATTTGAGAGTTTGTAAGTCAATCTATGGAGTAGAGGCAAACTGCCACTAAAAGTTTTACATTCTGAAAGTTTCCATTTCTGTTTTAAGACCCCCACAGAGAATAACTAACCAGAGAAGTAGGGATTTTATGTACTTAGAAAGGAAAATAACAGATGCATCCTTACTTACAGAGGGGTTATGTACCAAGAGACCCATGTAAACTGAAAGTGCCTTTAATACATCCAACCTGTCAAACACCATAGCCTAGTGTAGCCTACCTTAAATGTGTACATCAGCCTACAGGAAAAATCACATAATGCAAAGGCTACTTTATAAAAAGTACTGATCATTTTATGTTAAAATTTTTATTGTTGAAAAGCAGTGACAGTGAAAAACAGTTGTAAAGTCAAAATTTAATATATCAAGCCATTTTAAATTAGGACTATATGTAATGTAACTTCTTTTTAAAAACAGTTTAAGTTAGCTTACAGAAGTAATGATTTTTTATGGAATTTTTGTCATTATATTGCTATGATGCATTCATAGTCCCACTGTCCTTTCCTGTATACAATGACTTCTTGTCAGATGGAAATAGTGTCTGTGTATTCTTTTTTTTTTTTTTTTTTTGAGCTAGGGTCTCTCCATGTAGCTAACATTATTCTTGGACTCATGATCTTTCCACCTTAGCCTCCTGAGTGCTAGATTATAGCCCTGTATCATCATACCAGGTTTGAGTACGTAGTGTTAATGGGTTCTTATTAATGTACATGGAGATGCAGTCTGCCCTCTGCGGTGTTGGGATCATTCCCAAACTGATCAGTGTAATTGTCAGGGTAGACTGGGTAATAGGGTAACCCTGACTTCAAAGACTGTCTGGACTTGCACTACATGACAAAGACTCCTTTCTTATTTCAGATGGGACAATGTTTGGGGAGGAGATTACACATGCAGATGAAGGCCTGGGAGAAGGAGGTTAGCAGAAGGACATATGTAACAGGTGTGGGATCAGCTGATGTTGGGTCTAGATGCAGGGTGGCAGCACAGGGAGTTTGTCAGCAGAATGCAATCTCTAAATATGTAGTTTCTTTTTTCCTGAAAAATTCTGATATCATTTTTGGATGAGTCTAAAATTTTGGATGAAGTTTAGTACTAAAATGGGCTTCAAGAACAGATCCCAACAATTCTGTGCCATTCACCCCTTCCTTCCCAGATGAAGTTCGTTTAGTTGAAGCCGGACATTAATTTTGCTTTGGATGTTATTATGAAATAGTGGTAGAACTTATACTGAATCAGGCCTGACTTCCAGACAATGGGGTCTATACATCACATAAAATATTCTACTTACATAAGAAAAATAATATGAAGAGGAGTGTGCTTTTCTTATTTGTCCAAATAGAAATCCAAAATAGAAAAATTATTTTTTGTTTTTAGTTTTCTTATTGAACACATGCATGTGTAGGCAAGTAGGGATTATCTTCTTAGCTTCAGGTAAATAAATAAAGATATTTGTATTCATTGAAAGCTAAAGGACATGAAACATTTTATTTACAAAAATTTCAAGTTGTAATTTCTCTAGTATTATTCCAATATTGGATATGTTCCTAGTTCAATATAGAAAACACAGCAGGTATTCAATACAAGTTTGCTTAATGAATGAGCTAAAACATTTACTGGGAACCTACTGTATGTCAGGGTTGCTGAATATTGTTAAAGATTAACTTCTTTCTTGTTTATCTCAAGATATCTTTGAAATCCTTTAATAAAAAGTTATATATATATGTACATATATGTATATATATATTCTGCATTGTTTGGTTATTTTTCACACCTAGTAATTCTTTACAATTCCTTGTTTGTACACACATATGAAATTGCCTTTAGGAAAATCTTTTTAGATTAAAACATAATCTGACAATTACTTTTTGCTTTTTTTTCAATACACAAATCTTGAGTACAGCAGGATAAATTTAACATTTTAACATTCCTTACAGCAGGTAAATTGAACTCCCATATTTAGATAAAAAGACAAAGTGTTGAGAATTTTACATAGTAAACCTAATATTTTACTTAATGACTGGTACATAGAGATAGAAAAGCAAGGGTCTAGATACAATAGTGAAAATGAGGGTGGGGTTCAGAACCTTATAAGGCTACTGAGGAATCACTCTCTCTTTTATTTTTTATTTTTATTTTTGGTTTTTAGAGGAGGTAGGGTCTCATTCTATCTCAGGCTGAGCTGGAATTCACTACATAGTCTCAGGGTACCCTTGAACTCATGGCGATACCCCTACCTCTGCCTCCCCAGTGTTGGGATTAAAGGTGTGTGCCATCACGCCCAGCTCTGAGGAGTATTTCTTACTTTACTGCTGCCAACTTTTATTCTAGTTGGTTCAAAAATTTCATATTCAATTAAGCTTAACCATCCTGAAACACTAGGATCCTCCTATCCTCCAAAATCTGGAGAAGACAAGATATGGAGAAAAAAGTTGGAAAGTATTTGAAGAGGTTTCATTCAGAAATGAGTTTCCACCTGGTCTGTTTGCTCCCTTGTGAACCACTGGATGAAAAGTTCTCAGGTTGTGAAAGTTACTTTTCATGGGGGAAGCAGTTCAGTAACTACCAAGTCCAATGTTTAAAATCATTTCAGTGGAAACTTTTTGTTTTGGTTTGAATGAAAAGGCATCCCCACAGGCTCATGTGTTTGGACACGTGGTGCCCTGCTGGCGGCAGCTGTTTGGGAAGGTGGTGACACCTTGAGAAAGTGGAGTGTTACTGAAAGAAGCAGGTTCCTGAGTGTGGGCCTTGAGGTTGTATAGCCTAGACCCATTTCCTGCTTCCGGACTGTGGCTGCTGTGTGACGGCTGACCTCTTGTTCTTGTTCCCACAACTTCCCAGGCATGATGGGATGCACCCTCTTGAAACTTTGCACATAGATAAACTGTTAAAACATTTCCATTTCCTTCCTTAAGTTTCTTTTTGTTGTTGTTATTTTCAGGGTAGGCTCTCATTCTAGCCCAGGCTGGCCTCAAACTCACAGTGATCCTTGTACTTCTGCCTCTGGGTGCTGGGATTACAGGTGTGCACCCCTTGCCTGGCTTCCTCAAGCTTTCTATTGTTAAGAATTTGGTCACAGTTATGAGCAAAGTAACTAATACCATTATTGACAATATTTGTAAGGGAGGATAGGGCAATAACAAATTTGGAGAGAAAACTAGTAAATTCTAAGTTCTCTTTGTAAGTTAAGAAATTGTGGCATTCTTCTTGGCATCAAGATATTTGGGGTGACTTCCTATTACAATTTTGAATAAATGAGAAAGGAAGTTATCAGTTTGCTGTTGGCCAAGGGTACCACACACAAATATCTCTCATCTTTACATTATTCTTAATTATGTAATTGAAATTATTTCAAACAAGATTTTACAAGTCACATATCAGCAAGAATCTATGAGACTCCAATATTCATATTTTTAAATATATTTACATTCAATATTCATACTTAAGATTATGTCATAATAGCAGCACGGCTGGAAAATAGTTCCTGGATGTCTGCAATTCTTAGTAAGTTGTAAAACTGAAGTATAGGCCAAGGGTTAATAACCTTGAATTCTGCCCTTAAAAACTAGTCTCAGAAAACTGACTTAATTATACATTACCACTGGACAGTGTCCTTCTGATGGATAGGCCCAGAGCTACCTCTTCAGCAGTCTCTTAAGCACCAATCCTTCATTTTGGTTCTAGAAATGAGATGCGCTCCTCCTGCCTAGTTGGGGCATCAATTTTTACCTGCCAATACAGTTTGATGAGCCTGCTTACACATGGTTCACTTCCCCCACAGAGCCAGAAAATGTAGTCAGCAATCATGGCACTCCTAGGAACAAGAACAGATTTAAAAAAAAATGAGCTTATAGGGCAGAAGGAAAATCATAACAGGCAATATGTACATATACTGTAGAAGGTTTTGTAATGTATAAATTTAACTTGAGTAAAATTAAGCAAAACATAAAACACATTTCAAATGTAGAAAGTAGGTGATTTTCTTTTGTAGCTATACTAAAACTGTAAGAGATGGTATAAGTCATTTGTCTTCTAGATGATTTTTCTATTTGTTAAGTTTGAGAATATTTAAAGATGATGAGGGAACTCTTTGCATGAAGGGTCAAGGCATTTACAGAACAACAGACCCTAATGGCTGAGATTTGCTGAGATGTATTTCATAAGTGTGGTGTGATATGTTTCTTTAAATGCTAGGCACAAGGCTATATGGGCTTTAAGATGTCCCTACTTATCATAGCACAGAGCTAACTATGAGGTAGGTATTTAATCAGATCTCAGACTTTACCTGAATTAAAGATTATTCACCTCTGATTATACTAGCCTTCTTATAGCTGAAAATCAAAAATCTCCAAGTCAACCAATAATCCTCCCCAACTTTCTGTCTAATTGAATTAGTTTGAGTTTCCAGTGCATACAATCACTGCATTAGTCTTATTAAGCTGAGGGGATATTAAAACTATCGTGGAATGGATATTAATGCATTACTTAGCACCCTTTGGAAAACAGTTTACTTTTATGACTGTTGCTTTGGTAGGCCTCTCTATTTCTTTTCTCTAGAGATTCCAAATCCAATTAAATGTGACTAGAAGTAATTTCGAATTGTCACGTTAGCCAATTAAACATATAATAATCCTGTGCTCCTAATCACTAGCACCAAAAGTTTATTTATTTAAGTAGAGCTATCATTGTGTACCCCTGTGTGTTTTTCTTATCTTTGCCTGCAGATACGTGTTGTTTCTTGACATCATTGTAAATTGAATTGGAAATGCTCCTTCCCTAAATATATGTTGTTTGAGGCACAGAAACTATCAACTTACCATAGCACTCTGCTGAAAGAATTAAAATGTTTACATTCTGACTCAGGATGGACAAAAATGAGGACTTTAAAAATTAACGATGGGAAAAAAATACCAGTATTTGAAGGATTACTCAACTCAGTGGTTTCTTCATACACATGTAGTATAACATTTTAACACTGAAAATCAATGACAATAATCTTTTAAGAATCCTTTCATGTTTTCCCAAGCCCATAATAATAGTATACAGCATGCTAGGAGATTTTGATGCTTTGTGACTACATATGGAATAGACTCAGGTTATAAAAGCCATAGACTTTAGGAGGTGCAATTGCATTTCACATGTTTGCATTTTGATAGAAGCACTGGAAATATTTACTTAGGACAACCTAAAAGAAGCTTGCTCGACTTGAAGGTGCCTGTTACCCAAAAGAAATCAATTTTATAAATTTTGTATTTAAGAAATTAATGGAACCCAAGACAATAGGGATGCAAGGGATTGGACAAGGGGAAGGGGAAGGTGGGGAAAAAACACAAAACTAAACCCAAAATAAACTGGCTCCATAGAAACCTTTATCCTTGAAGACAGACTAAAAGATGGAACCCTCAACAGGACTACGGAGGGAGCGCCTGCAAAGAAGGGCTCTGGAGAGGGTGGGATGAAGCCCAACCTTAAAAATGCTTTTGGCTCTGGCCTGCAACTTCCAGTACCAGAAAGTGGTTGCTACCCACAATGAGCTGCTGAGCAGAGAGACCTACGAGATCCCTACAATAAGACAGGGCTGCCAGCACAGAATACAGAGAGATATGGCTAGAATACAGAAGAGAGCCAGACCTCAGACAGCTAGCCTGTCTAGTGCTGGAAAACACTACATGAGCTACTGGGGGAAAGTGGCCAACAACGGTCTGAGCAACCAGGGGTCTAAGCTACTCAGAAGCAAACACCCTGACAAGATATACACACTAGAGCAAAAGTGACACACAGCCTTGGTGGGTAACCAATAGCTTTCTGATTGGTTAAGAGATCCACTCAGTGGAAAGGAACTATATCAGGAATTGGGAACCAGGTCAGAAACTAGTCTTTGGCTGAAAGAGGGGCTACATACCTCAAATTCTCTCTAAATTAGTAATACTTATCCCACTTAACCTATGCTGACTTCACTCTCCGTTGGAGAATCTGTTTTCTCTTTTTCAGAAGGTATTGAGACCTGAGGAGGTAAACTATCCCTCATGCTTCAGCCAAGCCCCAGCTGAAACCACAGAGGAATTGGGGAGATAAGCAAGAGTGCTGCTTCCACTGTGAGCCTGACAAGCAGCGCCAGGGTGAAGGAGACAGATGCTGAGGACACTTAGCACCTACCAAAGCAGAGATCCAGAGGCTTGTGAGAGCTCATCACTGAAGAAGACTTAAAATACACCCAACACAGCTCAGGGAATTTTGCAGAAGAGAGGGCAGACAGATTTTAAGAGACACATGTTGGGACATCATGCCCAGAGGCATTGCCTGCCCCAACAACTGATTGCTGCTCCCACAGTACATAACTGGCAACCCCAAGGGGAATGCCTGCAATCCCACTGAGGAACACCCCCAGAGGGATGGGGTTAGGGACGAGGGAAAGGTTGTTACCAACACGTGATGTATCCACGCTAAGAATGTCCATAATAAAAAAAAAAAGAAATCAATGGAGGGACTGGGAAGATGGTTCAGTAGTTAAAGATGCTTGCTTAGATAGCCTGCCAGCATAGGCTCAATTTCTAAGCCATCCATGTAAACCAGGTACAAAAAACGGCACAAGTGTCTGTTGTTTGTTTGCAGTGGCAAGAGGCCCTGGCATGTATGTCCACATACATACAAATGAGTAAAATTTAATATCCTTTATAAAAAATAAATCAAGGGGAAAATGTTCAAACTCTTACTTCCAAGGACAGTACATACTGTTTTAATAGAAGCTGGGCACTCTTTGGTGAATTCCTGTTTCTAATCTGATTCCTTCCTCACTGACGTATGATTATATAAATACAGCTCAACAAACACTGCCTAACCAAATATTAGTTATTAAACTAATTGTGGGCAAATTTTTCCTATAGAGGGTCATACAGTCAACCTTTTAGCTGTGGTCAGTCTCAGAAGTCCTAAACTTTGCATTTTGGAAGCAGTTGTACTATGTTCCAATAAAAGTTTACAAAAAACCACATAGTGAGCTGAATTTAGAGTAGTGTGCCTAACTCTATGATAAACAAGTCAACAGGCATTTGTAGAACTGTCAATCCATACTCAGAAGCCAGCTTCCACACATTAGAGCTCACAATCCTTCTTAACTATCTCACCTTACTGTTTTCTGTTTTGGAATAACATTAACACATTTTACTAAAATTATTGAGCAGAATTCAGTGAACAAACTCCACAATATGAAGCATGCGAAAAATATAAAAGGTAATCCCATGACACAGACATAATAGACTGGGCCCAGTAAAAGTAAGCTAATAGAGTTTCTATAATGTTACTGATCTTTTGGTTGAAGAATAATAAGTGGTTGATCTCTACAGTGGATTGCTAAAGCTTTCTGGAACTTTTTTTTAAAAAATAATTTGATTTCAAGGTCACCATCATAAAATTAGCAGTTTCAGCATTTTATTGATGTTTTTCAAATTACCTTTTCTGCAATGATGTGTAGCCAAATTGTGTGCTACCTTTGTAATGTGACTTTATTCCACTCAAGGGCTCTTTTCCCCAAAGAAAGAGAGCTCCAAATATATGTTGAAATAAGTGAAGAAATAATATGTATGAATTCATCACCTGCCACACCTCAGAGAAGCACAATTATTATGAGTGAAAGGCTGCTGGCATCAGAGAGTAGAATATGATGTCCTTAAGTCCCTTATTTGCTAACATATATTTCCCAAGTGTGATGTGTCTCATTCAGTGCCTGGAACATAGATGGATTTACATTAGGAACACAGGCTGGCATGTAATTTGTCCGACCCACTTGCTTCCCTGTGAAAATGGAAGCTATGCTGTTGCCACCTGCTCTCCTGAGCTTCCTTTCACAGCTCTGCTCCACAGCTCAGCTTGTAGGCATCGGCAGAAGTCTGAGGAGGAATGTGAAAAGTGCGTGGAAATGTTATGCCATGCAATATTTGTAAGGCAACATACTGGGGTTTTCATCATGTTGAATTTAAGAATGAGCAAAGACAATTAGCCAGTCAGCCCACCAAGTATTTCTAAAGGAGTCAAGTACCATGTGTGGACCCTGGCTATGGCACATATAAATCCAGCCGAAACATAACCCATAATTCTTACTCTTCACCAGGTATCTATTTACCAACAGTCCTGTCTCCTAAATGCCAGCCGGTGCCAGTCAGTGTTACTTCCATCTTCATTTTCTTGTCTGTGTTCTGCTCATCTTTCATTAAGATGGTATTGGCCTAGTCCCTTTAATTGACAGTTGGTGCTTTGCTATCTGCAGTTTTGAGACTTTACTAAATGCTACGCACCACGTTCAGCACTTTATATGTTGGGATGTAAAGCCAACACACCACTTCCACACCAGATCTCGTCCAACCTCGCCTACCAGTGGAAATTGCTCCAGCGATTCTCCCATTCTGGTTTCTCATCTTGCTTTCACATTCTTCTTTTCTCCTGGAGGTTTTTCTGCCAGCTCAAACAAATGCTGTTGTTTCTCCCATCATAAAAAGAGAACAAAACTCCTCCTTGCCTCACACCCTCTAGTCATTATCTTTATTTCCTCATAAAAAAAACAGTACAAGATGGCTCAGTGGATAAAGCGCTTGCTGCACATGCTGTGAGGACCTGACCTGAGCTTGGCTTCCTGCAACCCCAGTGCTTGTGAGATGGAGGGAAAGGGTCCCCAGGGCAAGCTGGCTAGCTAGACAAGCCCAACTGCTGGAAGGTAAGCTCAAGTGAGACCCTGTGCTCAGCAACACAACACAGGATGGTGATGAAGACACTGGAGTCAACCTCTGGTCTATACACAAACGTGTGTGTTCCTACACACATACACATGCACATTCCAGACACAAACATACACACTAAAACCAAACTCAAACCAAACAAAGCCACAAAAGCCTTGGACACTCTGTGTGGAGTTTCTCATGTGGTGCCTTCTTTGGAGCCCTTTCTAGCAGGCTCCCATCCTCCAGCTTCACGGAGATTGCTCTTGTCAGGCCCTCTCTGGAGTGATCTGCCCAGTGCTGGGGCTCACCCCTGTCCTAATGTTACAGGTGTCCTTGGTTGAAGGGATACTACTGGCTCTTCCCTCCTCCAGTAACACACTGGCCTCTGCAATTTCCCTTTCTGTTTTGCTGCTGGTTTCCAGGTTGCTCTCTTCAGTTTTCTTTCCCTGATACTTCTTCTCCCTACTTTTGGGTGCCTTGATGCTTGGTACTTTTCACTTTCATGGTTTTAAATACCAAATATATGTCTGTAACTCATACATTTACAACCTGAGTTTCAACACCTTTCTGAATCTCCAAAATCTTCTGGAAGCTTCTTAACCTCCATTACTTGACGTCTCTGTTGCTAGGCCCAAATAGGTACCTAACAGAACATAATCAGTCCTGGGACTCTGATCTTCCCTACTTTTCCTCACCAGTATCTAGTAGTCTTTCCACCTATCCAATTTACTTTTTTGTCTTTTCTCTTACTTTATTTTTAGCTATCCCATAATAATTGTATAAAATATGGAATGCAATGTGGTATTTTGATGCATATGTATGTAGACACCCTATAGTGATCAAATCATGGACACATCCAGCATCCCAAACACATACCATTCTTTGTAGTGAAACATTCAAAGTCCTTTCTTCTTGTGGCATTGAAATGCCAATACATTATTAGTGACTGCATTTACCATACAGCACAACAGAACATGAAAACTTAATTCTCCCTAATTGTAACTTTGTACCCAGTGATCAACTTCCCCATCCTTATTCCTCTCTGCACTCCAGCCACTGATAATCACTAACATACTGTACTTATAGAAGATCAACTATTTTAGCTTCTACAAATAAGAGAACACAGTGTATTACCTTTGTGTGTCTGCCTTACTTCACTCAATGTAGGGAATTTCAGGTTCATCCTGGCAGATGACCAGGAATCCATCTTTTTGTGGTAGAATAGTAGTCCTCTGTGTCTATGTACCACATAACTATTCATCCACTGATGGCTCATTTCATATCTCAGCTATTATGAATATTGCTGTAATAAACATGGGAGCATGGATGTCTCTTGATATACTGATTTCATTTCCTTTGAATATATACTCACTAATGTCATTGCCCGTAGTTCAGGCAAAAAGAAAAAAAACTTGGGCATCACCACTGACTTCTCTTTCTCTCACATTCTTTATACTATCAAAGATAAAATTCTGGTCAGGCCATCTTTAACCAATTTTAGAATCCTGCCACCCTTCAGTATCTCCAGAATTCAGATCTGGTCCACAATCTCCATCTGGCTTATTGCAACAGGCTCCAAGCTAGATTTCCTGTTTCTCCATTCATTTATTCTCAGCACAGCAGCTGAGAGACACCATTAAAACCACATGTAAGGGGCTGGGGAGACGGCTTAGTCAGTGAAAATCCCCAACACCCACATAAGTGCTGAGTGAATGTGGTGCACAGTTGTGATGTCAACACTTGTGAAGCAGACAGGTGATCCCAAGGGCAAGCCAGCTAGTTAAAACAAGCTGAATCAGGCTAGGTAGTATGGCCAACTGGAGTGAGGCACTGGATTAAGACTACATGAATCTAGGGTCTGAATTCATTGAAAGACTGTCTCAATAAAGGACAGAGTGATCCAGAAGGACACCTGACATCAACATCTTTCTTCACATGTATGCACCTTCACATGCATGCACATCCACACATACGTGTGTGCACACACATGAACACACACAGGCATGCATATCCACCACACCCACATCCACACACAAAACACAATATTCACATATCAGAACAGGCCTCTCTACCTGGCTTATAACCATCTTATTTAAAAATGTTTTATTTTTATTTATTTATTTATCATTTATTTATTTATGAGACAGGGAGAGAGAGAGAGAGAGAGAGAGAGAGAGAGAGAAGAGAAGAGAAGAGAAGGGAGAGAAATTGAGAGAGAGAATGGGTGCATCAGGGCCTCCAGCCACTGTAACCAAACTCTAGATCCATGTGCCACTACGGGTATCTGGCTGTTACATGGCCACTGGGGAATCAAACCTGGGTCCTTAGGCTTCACAGGCCAAGATCCTTAATTGCTAAGCCATCTCTACAGACTCAAACCAGCCTTTAAAATTACATTTTACTATTGCATTACCTCATCATTCCCCATGACCTTCTCATTCACTCTCCACCCTGTTCTTCAGAAAGAACAGGTACACTGTTGTCTCTGTGGTTTGTACTGGACAGTCCCTTCTGTATGTCATTAACATTACAAGCACTTTCCTGACCATGCACAACCCACCACCATGTTCTGACATGCTTTATCTCCTCTGTGGTATGCATTACCTCTGGACACACACACACACACACACACACACACACACACACACTTCCTTCTTACTATCTTTGCATGTTTTACTGCTGTCCGTCCCCAGCATGGGGTCAGCACACCGCAGTGTGGGCTATGTCTAGCCCATTTGCCTGTGTTTGTAGGTGAGGTTTGAAGGGAACACAGTGATGGCCATTGTTTTCTGCGTTGCTTATGTATCCTCTATGGCTGCTTTCTTGTCACAGTGGCAGGACTGAAGTGTAGTGACAGAGAGCCTGTGGCCCCAAAAGCTTCACCAATGTGCATGTTCCCCGGGGGAGGAAATTTGTCTGCTTTAGTCACTGCTGTGCCTCCAGTGCCTGTTTTAAGACAGTGTCTGGCATAGAGTCACATAACAAGTATTCACTGAATTAACAATAGCACTGTATCTTATTTATTTAAACTAAAAAAAATTAAATTCTATGCTACAAAAAACCCTGAAGCTAGCAGAGTTACAAACTCCCAGGATTCCAAGCCAGGCAGTCTGGCCTCAGGGCTGTTTTACTGTCCATATTTAACAGAATGATTTTGCAGTGGAGGTGCGTGATAATGTAGTGACAATCTCATTTGTCCAATACAGACTCCAATGCAAGCTAGCTCATATAAGAGCCTAATAAATGCTAATGGATGCTGACGTCTTTATTACATAAATTCAAGAGGGAAAGTACCAGAAAACACACTGGCCTAATGTGGTAGATTTAAAATTGTTTTCACCATAGTTCCTTCAGTCATGTGTCCACTATGATTGTTTCCCTGCAAGTGGATCAGCTATTGCTTTCTTATTATGGTTCAACTCATTTTGTAAAAGTGCCACTGAAGTTACATTTATTTACTTAATCCATCCGTTAGATGTAAAAAGGGTCAGAATTATATATATATATATATATGTATATATATACATATATGTATGTATATATGGTTTATATTATTTTTATGTCATGAACTCAGCTTATTGTGATTCAAATCCTGTTCTGTGGAATGGCAAATGCACAATCAAAGGAGCATCATTATTGATAAATGGCAATTAGTTTTCATTTTCTAAATTGCTGTCACAAAAGGATCATGACTTTAAGCACACCCATGCTGGCTGAGTTTTCAGATGGATTTTTTTTCAAATAGGCTGTGCATGTGAGCATGCAATCAACATTTCCCAAGGCCTCTGTTCACATTCAAACCGTGTAACATTTCTACTCATTGTGGCCACAAGGTGGTGTAAAACAATAAGATATGGGTAAACAAAAGAAAATATCCGCACCATCAGCTAGCTGTGTGGCCTCACTGGGTGACTGCCTGGGACCTTGAAAAGTCATTCCGTTCATCACCTTGCCTTTAGGCAGGATCACACTTAAACCTTTCAAATGAGACTGATGAGAATCTATTCTGTTTTAAAGACCTCCACAGAAGGACACTGCTTCGCTTTCCTCACTGAGGCTGGAGTTTCACAGCCATAAATAGCATCTTCAGAGATCTTAGTCTGTGGGCTTTACTTCTCATTCCAGGGCTAACAAGATCTAAGTGTACCTTGTCCTCAGAACAGCAGATCTAAGTATCTTCACAGCCACTTATTAATCTTCTTGCCCCCAGGATAATTAATTAACCCCAGTTGCTTTTATCTTTCTCCAGGAGTCACTATTCTTGGCTATTAGTTGGTTTCATGATTATCTTTTCAACTTGTGTAAGTTCTTCCTTTTCTCCCTTCTGCAATGGGAAATCGACTGTCTCCAACATCAAAGGATGATCATACAGTCTTTGCATGCAGGGAGGCCATTTATGTCTATTATTTGGAAGCTAAGAAGTGTGAACACTGGCTAGTTTAACCCCAGAACCAATGAATACTATCACCACACTTAAGAGGTTGTTGCTTCCTCAGGTCCACACACACATATTCATATACATATTTATTAATTTTAGATAAGTTAATATTTTTGATGTCAAATGCATATTCCTTTTGAATATAAACACACACTAACAAAACCAAGATGCTACTGAGATCAGAAGGGCTCAACTAGCAGGTTCACCCAAGCTACACATACACACACGGAGCATCTCCTTGTAGGCTCACATATATTCCACACAAGAGACAGCTCTTTACATATGTAAGTGATAATGACCTATAATGACATCCAACCTCCTGGGTTGCCCTACAGCTCTCAGATGCGGCCATTTCTCTCCTTAGTGGATTTCCTTCACCCTCAAGCCATACTCTCCTGCCTACCCTCTTTACCCCGAAACTTGTCCTTTTCTTGTATAAGCTTCACATTTTGCAATTACTTGTTGTTTTACTAGTTTATTGCCTTTTTTTTCTTTAGGCCTGTGCTGCCATGTGCCTGTCTCTAGTGTTTATAGGTGCATTCTGCGTTCTCACTGGCTACCTGTGGCTGGTGGCTACCATACCGAGTAGTAGAGAACACCTATTGTCACCAGAAGCTCTACTGGACAGTGTTGCTCTAGGCTGTAAGACATAGAAGCCTATGATCATAGTGCCTTATAAAATACTGGTTATCACTGGAAGCCCAATGATTACTAATTTAAAAATAAAAAAACATATCAATTTATGTGCTAAAGGAGTTTTTTGTGTTTTGGGGGATAAGTTTTTGTGGTCCAGGCTGGCATTGAACTCACCATGGAGTTAAGGATGATCTTCAATTTCAATCCTCTTTTCTCCACTTCCTCAGTGCTGAGATTACAGGTGTGTACCACCACATCCTGAGTGGTGCTGAATAACATAACTAACTGCTTTTCCTTGGGCTTCATATTGATCATCCCTCTTGTCCTCATTCCCTAATTCCCCTGTTTCAAGTCAGTAGCTGTTCATGCAGAGGCATAGGCTCTGCATGCTCCGGGTTCATGCATGTTGATATTTGGTCTTGGGGTTGTTGTCAATCTCTGTGCCTAATTTCCATAGCTGAAAGCTGTCCCTGAGATGAAGTTTCTACTTGGTGCAGCCTGAGCCTCCTTGTTTACAAGTTTCTGCCATACTCCAGATCTCAATTATTGTTGGAGTTCTAGCCACGATTGCTCCTGTCCAGCAATGGGTCAGAGGGTTCCCCGATGCTCACTACCTAGCTACTGGTTTGGAATTTTAAATGCTGTCCATTGCCAGATTCACATTTTGCAAGTACAACAAACAATAACAGGACAACCACCACCACCACCACCACCACCACCACTACTGTTTGAAACAGGAGTCAGTATGTTCTGGACCTTACTGCACCCGTAGCAAGTGCTTTTACATCCCATTTACTTCTTTTGTCCAACCTCTGGGAAACATATGTAGACATGTTACATTTCAGCATCTTTACCACAGTTCTGCATTGCTTCCATGTTGCTATTCTTTCCCTGGGCACCACTTTGTTGGATTTCCCCAATTCTAATTTCTTGCCAAACTGTAGACTGGTGGGATATAAAACCAGCTAAATTGTGTGGAGATCCTATTGCTTGCTGTTGCCTCATCCTCTTCCTTCATCTATATCCCATGTCTGTCTCTAAGTAAGGTACATTTTCTTAACAGGATGCTTTTTAATTTGACAAAGTAAATTCTTCCCTTCTTGGCTATGCCAAGAGAGACACTATTACATATATTATAAACAACATATCTGTGAAAGTAGAGGCGGGACTAATAGAGAAGAGGAAGAGGACTGAGAGATAAACAAGAGGCAAGTAAGGGGGAGATATAGGGGTAGATATGATCAAAGTATGCTATGTGCATGTATAAAAATGTTACAATGACAGTTATTATTTTATATGGTTAATATGCACTAAGAAAAGGAAAACTGTTTATGTTTGCTTGAAGAAGCCAAGAAGAATCAAAAACATTTCAGGTTATGTTTAAAGGTTTATTTATTTTTTCTGTGTAGAGCCCAAGTCTCAGCAAATGTTTGTTATTTTATCATAATAGGAAGGCTTGGAGCCATGGCAACAGGCAAAAATATAAAGACATGATGCTGACCTCAATGGCTCCTGTTTTGACTATTGGTATGACATCCATATTTGAAAAGCAGTAGTCATAACATAAGGTGTTTTAAAGGCATAAAGAGTTAAATATTAAGTTCAAAATGTTAATACGAATCACAAGTCTATAGAATTTAAAAGGGAAGAATGGTGGATTTTTTAAAACTTTTTATTGACTAATTTGAAAATTATTGTTTTTCACTGTAATGAAATGATTCAGCACTGAGAACTAAAGAAAGGTGTGCATGTGTTGCCAGTGTCATATCACATACAACAGCACTGAAGGTAAAAAAGCATGAATGCAGGATCTGAGGAGAGACAAAGGGTATGTGTAAAAAAAGGGTCTGAGGGGAGGTAGAGGGTTTGTGTAGAGGAAGAGAGAGAGAGAGAAAAGGCCAGAAAATTATACCAAGAACAGAATGAGATAGATATTATATCCCAGGCTGATAATTTTGGACTCTGTTCTATAAACATGGTCATAATTGAAAACTTTCCAGCAGGGAGAGTAACATTGGACTTCTAGCCTCGAAATTCTAACCCCTGATGTGCTAGGTTCAGTGATGGGAGAAGAAGGAAGTCTTACCAACCTGTTCCTCTCAGGTTTGCATTTAGCAGAGACAGTGATAGCCTCTGGCCACACTGGGATCATTCCAGGGGTGTCCATACTTTCTATGGGTTTATAAGCAGTGACTGTTGAAGAGATCAGAGGGACCCTACTTATAACTTGTACAAAATGATAAAAAAAAAAAAACATCGGGAATTGGTTTTGGGAGGGCCTTATGGATACTGAAAGAGAGCTGAGTACATATTTCTGATAGATTCATTTGCATATTTCATGAATTCATTAAGTGCACCAAGATAGGATTCTAAGATGAATAAGCCATTTCCTATTATTAAAGTCTAATGGGGAGGCAAACATGCACAAAGATAATTATATCACAATGAATAAAGGGGAATAATCAATATATGCATTAATGCAATTCAGAGAACTGGTGGTGTTCGAGTAGAGGACCTGCCTGGGTCAGTTTATGACGAGTCAGAGTCAGGCAAAGGAGGAATAAGGCTGAGAATCAGCTTCTGTGCTTAGGGCACTGCCTGGACCCAGGTGCAGAGGTTGGAAGGATAGGAATGCCCAGCGGTATCACCTGCCTGAGCTCAGGAAAATAAGCAGAAGGCAGGAAGGACTGGCTTTTGTCTTGAGGGCAATGTTACAGCTTTCATAATAGAGTAGCATGGGCAGTTCTGTGGTCTTGAGGCATACTGATAGTTCTTTGGGAATGCGTTTGAAAGTGAGAAGGATGAAGATGGAGAGGAGCTCTCTAGTGATAAAATGAACAAGCCTGAACTAGGGTATTGATAGCACAGCAGGAAGCTGGGCTACTGAAATTATTTAGGGACAACCTCAGGAGAGAAGGTACTTAAGACACAAGGTATGGTAGTTTAAATGTGAAATGTCCCCACAGCCTCATGTGTTTATGATTAATTTGGGAGGTGGAGCCTTGCTGCAGGAAGTGTGTTGCTGGGGTGGGTTTTGGGACGTTAAATCCCAGCTCCCCCTTGCCAGAGCCAGCTCACTCTTGCTGCTTCCCCCTAGCTGCTGTGGCCAAGGTGATGCTCATCCTCTGTTCTGCCATGATTTCTCCATCATGATGAAACTTCCTCTCAGGATTGTATGCTTGATTAAACCCTTTCCTCCCACGACCTGCTTCTGCTCAGGTGTTTTGTTCTAGTAATGGGAAGGAAATTGCTACACCAGATATGGCTTCAGGCCTTCAGGGATCCAGTCCCACATCAGGGGTGGTCTTCATAGAGGTGTGTGAAAAAAAAGTGAAACCTAAAATTGTCATGTGTCTCCTTTCCAATAAAAGAACTAAATCTAATGATCAAAGAATAAGGATAAAACAAGGACGAGCTGGGCCCGAGGTCAACAGCGTGACTCTTTAGGGTCACTGATTGGCATTATGGGCCACAATAAAATTAAATAATTTCTCTCAGTCTCTGTAAAGCATTGATGGAGCCTAAAAATCCTAAGAATAGCTTTGTTAGCATGGGTTCTGGAAGGACTGCTTTTGGATCATTCTCTCAGTGAATGTCCCTGCCAGCTACCTATCTCCGGCCCCACAATATACAAGGACTGATTCAGACTGGACTCCTGTCTTTGGAATGTTTCTCAGCAGCTGGAAGTACCTTTACTTCTGTGTGAGGGGAAACCTAGTGTTCAGGTTCTTTTGTCTTGAACAGGATGATGCAGTTTTATTTAACTTCTTATAGGAACAGAGACAGAATAGTTAGGATAAAATGACGAATGTCATTGTAGGTCATCCTGTAAAGAGAGAATGCCACAGGAGAATCTGGTTGGCTAAAGGAATTCTTGATGTAATTTTGCTTCTAGTAGTTTATACCATCAGATTTGGGAGCCAACATGACATGTAAAGCAGTTGGAGACAGGAGTGTGAAAAGCATAAAATAAACCAGTTCACAGTAGAAGGACAGCTCACAGTGGACGTGGCTTGAACTAATTATCATGTTACTTCTAGAAAATGAGAGGTTTATTTATTTATTTTCTGCTTGCCACTCCATCTCCTGATCCTTTCTTGGGCAGGAAAAAGGCTCAGAATGTTACAAGGATTATACAGCCTGATAAAACATCTTAATTATTTAGCACACTGTGGAAATCAATCATAGTCATAAACTCAGCTGCTTGCTTTTCAAGAGCCCGAGACCTCCAGGCAAAGAAAGGACAGAGAAAAGTGATTGGCGAAGACAAGGAGGCTGCAACAAAACACGCTGGTTCTTTGAAGCTTGGCACCCAGGTTCTAGGTTAGACATGCAGATATTGCTCAGTACATACTGTAGTAAGATTGTCTTGGCAGCCTACAGTTACCGTGTGAACCAAGGTTCTTGGAAGTGATATGTAGCCAACAGTTTACACAATATTTTATCAAGAAAACAAAACCAAATGGGAAAAAAAGCCCAAGTGATATAATGGCTCTGCATTTTCTCACCATACAATCAGGTTTCCTTTTCAGTGTTCTCAAGAGTGGTGTCTCATAGCAACTGTGGGTAGTTACACTATGTCCTTGGGACCATCCAATATATGGCAGGTGGCTCAGCATTCCTGGTACCTGCTCAGTGTTCCGGGTGTGCCTGGTCATCACTCTGGCAGCTGAAACACCCCTGCTCACTTCCCAGGAGATGGGAAGGGGCTGAGAATCATTTGAAGGTGTTTAGAGAGACTGATGAGGAGTCGTAAGTAGTGCAAAGGTAGAAGGAACAGATCTCGAGTTTGCTGAGGCTTAGTTTTACTTCACACCGTTCTGTATTTGGGATTATATTATCAGGAGTTTTCTTATCAGTCACAAGCAGCGTTAAGTTCTGGCTCTCAAGTGAAACAAGCCAGAAGAAAGCTGGCTGGTCCTGGAGATGTCTATCGATCTGAGAAAATTTTCTCTGAGGTAGAAATAATTTCACTCCAAAGAGAGAGAAAAGTCATGGAAGAAGCAGCATTTACGCTGTCCTGGGGAAGCCTGCACCCAGGCAAGGAGCCATGTGCCCTACTTTTAAGACACAACTTAAGTCACAAATCCAAGTGCACATGTGTGTACATGCATGTTCGCATATGTGTGGGCACATGTGTGGGGGAGTGTGTGTGTGTGTGTGTGTGTGTGTGTGTAGGACGGAGGTCAATGTCAGGGTTTTCAGTTGCTCTCCACCCTATTCTTCAAGACAGGATTTCTCACTGAACCCACTGCGTACTGATTTGGCTAAACTAGCTAGCCATTGAGCCCTAGGGATCCCCTGTCTCTATCTCCGTAGCCCTGGAATGAAAGGAGCATGGCACACCTTGCATTTTATGTGGGCTCCAGGGATCTGAACTCAAGTCCTCTTACATACTGAGCTGTCTCCCAGACAGCATGTACTGATTTTAGAATGATACATTTGCTCACACTGGATGGCAGATGTGCTCAGTCTTGCTTCTAGCACGTCCTACACCCCGTGAAAAGCCATAGTACCATTCTCCTTCTTCCCTTTGAGCTCTGCTTATATTCTGGTCACAAAGATCACCCATGGTGAAACCCACCTAGGATGGTCTGGCATTAGTACAACAGCACTCAACACTTTCTCAAAACCTTCATTCAGTGTCCATTTCTCAAGGTAACTGCAGATCTAGGGATAAACAAGTAACTTGAGAAGCATCAGAAAACACCCTTTGACTAAAATTTTTGTTCAGTAATAAAATGCCTGAAGTAACACATTTTTCTTCCTTATGAAATGGTACTGCACATTTGTTTCCTTGGAAAGCGAAGGCATTGTCACTCAGTGATAACTCTGAATCAACTGTTCATCACACTGACAGAAAGGCAATAGAGCGAGGGGCTGAAAACTCAGATGTGGGAGCTGGATTACCCTAGTTTGAATGTCAGCTCCCTCATTTGCTCATTGTGTGACATTGGGCAAGTTATGTAACCTGTCTGTGTTCGAGTTTGCTCATATTACATTGCAGATGAGTAGTAGGTGCCAACCTCCTCGTATTGTCAGGAGGGCACAATGCTCTGCTATAAGGAGTGCATGCCAAGCAGTTCTTGGTGCTTGCACAGCACTCAGCAAGTGTTAGCTCACTAATTAGTACTCTGCACAGGCATTAATGCTGGTAGATAAGAACATGAAACACACACTGTTGTGTTGAGAAGCATATACCCAAATGGGCTTATTTATACCACTTCAAACCTGTATTGATTTTCTTATTGTTATTAAGTTTTTTTTTCTTGGACTTAAAAAAGTTCCAGAAGCTTATAGCTAATATAGGTTAGCATAGGGTGAGACTACATGATAATGGTTTTCTTTGGTGTAGCTGCCACCGTCCTCCCCTCCTCCTTGCGCTCTTCTCTTCCTTTTCCTCCTCTTCCTCCTCCTCCATCATCATCATCTGGTGATTCTGGAAATCAAACCCAGGAACATGCTAGGCGAGCACTGTACCAGTGATCTACATCTGCAGCTCCGTTGCAGCCTTCTTTAACTCCTATTACATTTAAATGTTCTTGCCTTCTTTCCTGTCACGACATTTTGCTCATGCCTTCCCTATGAAAAGGGCTTATGTCCTTTCACTCTCCCTACACATTAGCTGCTGACAATTCCTAAAGGGCATCTTCAATGCACCATGGTTTTGTGGAGGCCAGGGATCAAGCCTCAACTACTAGGAATGTGCCAGACCCTGGCTCAGTGCAGTCACGTACTACATGACTAGTAAGTAAATGAATAGTTGCAAGCTCCAAGGGAGAAGAGTTTTCAAAGTTTACATCACTATCTGGATTCTGTCTCCAACTGTCTTAAATAGTGATTGCTCATAATAGGTGAACAGATATTTTGGGGGCTAATTTTTGCAAAGGAGGGAGGGACAGATGTGTTGTTAATGTGGGATTCTATACCCATTGAATTACATTAGACAATGATGTGTATTCTATCAAAAGAAAAGTGTACTCCAGAGAAGCCAACTCTGATATGCAGGATAGAATTGGTTTGTTCCTTTAGAGAGATTTCTCTTAGGTTGTGTAGCTGCAATCCATAAGCTCTGTTCTCCTGTCTCTAGCCATTGGTTCCCCTTCACTCATTCAACCAAAATCTATTGAACGCTTACTTTGTGAAGGCCGCTGTGGCTGATGATGGGTGGCACAAGCCAGGTAATATGCACAAACCTATTGATCACAGAGCTTATGCCTGAACAGTTGGGGTAGTTCAAATAAAACATAGTGCTCTCGTCACCTGTGAATTATGCGTGAGGGTCTGTCTCAGCTAGTCTACTTTGAAGAGAATGTCTTTACTCAGGCATCTACTGAAGAAATTTGTCTAGGCGGGCTTGCTCTATTTTCTTTCTGGGCCAGGGTAGGAGGTTGTTTTAAGACTGAAGAGTCCACAAGTCTTGAATGAAACTTTCATGGCCATGAATGCAGATTAATGAGCTGGATATCCACAGGGAAGCTGTCCAGCAAGAAAAGGGAAAAGAGATAGAAAGGGAACTCCATTCTCTGTTGGGTCTTTCTCTCTCTTAGATCGTCTTCTGAATTTGAGACTTCTTAGATGGATAATCACCCAGAGAATTAGGTTTGATGTGCTCTTGAGCAAATCTCTGAGGAGAGAGGTCAGTGTGATGACACATTCTTGGTCCTGAGCCAACAGCAAACACATATTTAGGTTTCCCCAAGATGGCCCTAGCCAGTTCCTATTGTACTGAAGTAACACCCTCTTTTACCACCAGGTTGTCAATGAGTAGACGGCAAGTTACCTAGTCTCCTGTTGTTCTCTCAGGGGTGATATACATGCATCTTGCACAGCCTTCCTCCACAGATCAATGTACCTGTTTAACACTGTAAAAGAATTAATCTTTTCTCTAATATGATTGCAAGCTCCTTATGGGCAGAAATCTCATTTTCTGTTTTGTTTTTATTATTTTTTTCTTTTTGAGGTAGGATCTCACTCTAGCCCAGCCTGACCTGGAATTCACTATGTAGTCTCAGGGTGGCCTTAAACTCA
The DNA here is from genome assembly GCA_036346955.1 of Dipus sagitta. Taxonomy (NCBI): domain Eukaryota; kingdom Metazoa; phylum Chordata; class Mammalia; order Rodentia; family Dipodidae; genus Dipus; species Dipus sagitta. The sequence goes on from CM070781.1 coordinate 83,815,786, forward strand.
TGGTGATCCTCCTATAACTGCCTCCTGAGTACTGGGATTAAAGGTGTATGACACTACTCCTGGCTTGTTTTTATTTCTTCTTCCTACCAATAGTTGATTATATAGTGAGGTGTAACAGATTCTTATTAAATTATTTTGATATTTCCACCTGACTTGGGATATTTAAAAAATGCATATACATGTGTACTTTTTCCTCTTACATATTTACTTACAGATGACATATATCCTCAGTCAACTGAACTCAATAACTTTCTTAGCATTTATCACATGTATTACATAGAAACTCTTATTTTTTATGCTGAGGTTGTGCTTTCTAAATGTATACTTTGTAGCTTTTAATTTGTAAATTTGAAAACAGAAAGCCCCTCAAAAAACACAAATGCATTTTTAGTGCCTCACAGATGATATAGCACACACACAAGTTTGGTGATCAAGGAAATAAAATTTATCAATGGTGGTCTTTGGATAAAAGGAGAAAATAAGCAAGATTAAAAGTATAGCAGAGAGAGGAAGGAAGAAGGAACAAAGGAAGGAAGGAAGAGGAGAGAACAGTAGAGGAAAAGAGAAGAGACAGAGGTTCAAAGAGAATGACAATCTCCAGATATTAGTGAACAGCATAAGCAAAGTTAGGGGCTAGGAATGCTGGGAGTGTGGGTCATGTCCTCAGTGGTGTAGCCACTGAAGAAAATAGTATGCATGTTAAGTACAATTAATTACTTATTTATTGGGGACTCACTACAGGTCATTTACAAGTAGTATTCATATTACTGTTGAGGTTTTCTGGCAGAATACATGGAAGTAGTTATATCTAATGCTGGACTCCAGAGCCACAGGTGTTGGATTTTCTAAGGCCATTGCTCTTTACGTCTTTGGAGAAGTCCTGGTGCCCTTGAGTTGGTTCCTGGTATTGGCTATAGGAAATGTCTGCATCCCTTCTGGGGCACAGGTCAACGGCCACCATATATTTAGGTGCTGCTTGAAGGCTTATGCTGACAGAGGGAATGCTCTTTCTCCCCCTGCCTTTTGTAAGTATTTTTTTATTTTTATTTTTATTTATTTATTTGACAGAGAGAGAGAATGGGCGCTCCAGGGCCTCCAGCCACTGCAAACGAACTCCAGATGCACACACCATCTTGTGCATCTGGCTCATGTGGGTCCTGGGGAATGGAACCTGGGTCCTTTGGCTTTGCAGGCAAATGTCTTAACTGCTAAGCCATCCCTCCAGCCCTCTCCTCCCTTTTTAACAACCACGGTATTCATGACATTTGTTTTATTTTTAAGTTGTTTTTTCAAACTTTGCAAATGTGTCCTGAGGTATTAGGTAATGGTGACATATTTATAGATTAAAATATAAATGGATAATTTTGGAAAGCAATAACAGTTGGCAGGTATTTTTTCACTTAGGTTGTTTGTAAGGAAGGAAATAGTTCTGTGGGCATGAAGAAACAACATACAGCACTTCTCAGAAGAGTAGATTGTGCAGCAAGAGTGGTCCAACACAATTCTAAAATTTTAAGAGATGTGAAGATATTAACCGTCTCTCTTGAATGAAGGATGGGTGGGGGGTACCCTTAGAGTATATGTTTCTTGGGGAGACCAGATATCTTACAGGGAAAAGCCTAAGTGTAAATGAGACTATACTCATCTAATTCAGTTTCTTCAGGGAGGAAGACTACACAGTGCCATGCTATTGTACTTCTGAGCAGCTGTTACCATCATGTGGAGGATCAAACATGGACAGAAAGTCTCAAGGCCTGTTCAAAGGGGATCCATTTCAACTCTTCCTGATTCAGGAATAGCATGGCTGCATGATACATGCATTTAGCTTACTTGATTCTAACATACATGTAAATGAAAAAGCAAAGGCAGGGATCTGGGGAAATGGCTCAGTGATTTCAGATCCCCAGCACTCACAGAAAAATCTGGGTATAAATCTTACACAGCCATGGACAACTGGGTACTTCACAACCAAATTGCCAGGCAAGATGTGCCCATTGGTGCAATAGTGATATGACTTGTGGGGGTAACCAACTGCTCTCTGATTGTATTTGAGGCACAACAGGAAGAAATTCATGTCTGGTATTGTAAATCTAGCCAAAATTCTGTCGTTAAGGACATAGGGTGTTCCCAGAGGGGAATCCGTTACTGTGGTTATACTAAATGGAGAGACAGCATGTCAAATTGTCTTCTAAATATATGTTTATTTCTATGGATTGGTACTCTTCACAGCTTAGATCACAGAAATTTCTTTATTCAAAGGGCAGTGGTTAATGCACAAATACTGAGCTGATCAAATTACCAAGGATAAGCAACTAGTATGGGCTCAGCCCTGGATATGCCATCTAAACCACCTCGTCCAAGGCTCAGGGAACCCTGTGGAAGGGGAAGCTGAAAGACGGTAGGAGCAGGAGGGTGGGAAAAGGGGTTTTGGAATGCTATCTTTTGGATATAGCATGGCCGTTACACTCATAAACTCTCACGGTGGATATAGCTTCCTGCACAAGGTTGAGTCTGCCCATATTTTATCATGGGCGAAGGAGGAATTGTGGGTCCCCACACCTCCCAGAGTATCTAGTGGTTGCTGCTGATTGATGGGAGAGAGGGAGCCATGTCCTCAGTGTTGTAGCCATTAGTGGGATGTTCATTCTCCAGTAAATAACATCCCACTCTTGATCACGCAAGCCACCCTAATTTACCTCAGTGGATTAAAAATAAACCCCACCTAAAACACAAGGCATGAAAATAAGATGGGGATTAAATAGGAAGAAGAAGGGATTTAGGGTTAGGTTTCATCCTACTCTCTTCAGGGCCCTTCTTTTCAGACACTCCCCCTAAAATTTTGGTACTGACCTGTAACTCCCAGTACTAGAAATTGGTGCTACCTACATTGAGCTGTTGATCGGAGAGGCTTGGTAAATGAACTGCTTGAGGTTAATAGGGAATGTTTGAAAATCAAGGCAGGAGCTCACAGTCAAACGTTTGCCTTGAGTCTTAGCAGCGACTTTGAACTTTTGAACAGTGTTAGAACTGTGTACTTGTATGGCAGTACAAATATAAAAGGCAGGTGTAGTGGTGCATGTCTGTAGTCTTAGAGCTGGGGAGATGGAGGATCTCTGTGATTTGCTGGCTAGCTAGTAGAGCTGAATCAGTGAGCTCTGGGTTCAGTAAGAGATGCTGTCCTACAGATGTGTATTACATAACAAACTGATCATAGTAGTATTTCATATGTTTATAATAATCAAATCAAAATATTTAGCCTCTATTGTATTTGATCTCATGTAAAAATAAGATTGTGGTGACTACTCTGTGTCACTCACTTAAAGGAACATTGTATTAAAAGGGAGAAGCATAAAAAATAAAATAAAGCCGGCCGTGGTGGCGCATGCCTGTAATCCCAGCACTTGGGAGGCAGAGGTAGGAGGACCACTGTGAGTTCAAGACCACCCTGAGACTATATAGTGAATTCCAGGTCAGCCTAGGCCAGAGTGAGACCCTACCTCAAAAAACCAAAAATAAATAAATAAATAAATAAATAAATAAATAAATAAGGGGGGGAATATTGGGGAAGACACCTGACACAGATAGAACTCTGGTCTCCATGTACACAAGTGCACCTGTGTCCACACACACGAACATGCATACACATTCTCTCTCTCTCTCTCTCTCTCTCTCTCTCTCTCTCACACACACACACACACACAAATAAAAAAAGGGGAAAATGAAAATTTAAGCAGTGGCAAACAACAACTTGCCCTTCTATTCAGTAAGCTTAAGCCCATAGGCAGTCAAGTCAGGCAAATCACCATGAATCATGGTAAGTTTGAAACTTATTTTAAAAATATGAGGAAGATGTTAAGGGTTTCCTGATCAATGGTAAAGAAATCAAACATATGTCTGACAAATTGGTATCTATTCAGGACTTCCAGGAAAAAAATTCATAATTGATTTTGGGCCAAAGAAGAAGAGCTGGACAGATAAGCCTCTTGTCAATGATGAGATAATGACTGCGGAAATGGAGGAAAAGCAGAATGGAATTATTAATTTGCTTAAGCATTATAAACAGAGAAGTCCTTGAGTGATAATTTCTGAATTTAATCTCCCTGCAAAATTAAATATTGGGAGTTACAGTAAGCTTTTAATGTTTGAGTGCATGCATCTGTACTTCGATTGGATGAACACACCATGCACATACCGATGCATGATGCAAGGACTTTTCAGGGTATTTCTGATATTACTTTTATCTTTCTATTTCTGTCTTTTTGTTTTGTTGATATTGGAAACCTCAAGGTTCCACTTGATCTTTTCCTTGACTGAAGTACATGTGAGCTGGTTCCCAAGAATTCCAGAGGTGTATATAGGAGGGCAAGATGCATGTCTTATATTACAATGATGGGGCATTCAAATGATTACATTAATATATTGCAGTTACTGCAATTTACTTTGTATCTAATGGTTGATAAAGTTCAGGGAAGTTGAAGTCAGGTAAGATTAAAGTAAAAAAAAAATCAACATTTCATTAATGGTGTGTTAATACTTTTGTTGACTCTTAACAAAGCTCAGGAATCAAGAGCTCCCTTTTAGTTTGTATTTTCATACACTGGCATCAGTGTTAAGGGAACATTACCTATTTTACTGGATTTAAAATTTAGATGCCTAGATGTTAATCGGTGTAAGGAGTTTCTTCCCTATGTTGACATAAGACGTGTTATTTTATTCTATGAATTAAAATAATAACAATGTCATCTTTCATTTCAGTGCACTATTTATGGTGCACCAGACACTTTCATTTGTGCATTGATTTCAGTTCCACAAATATTTATTTTGCAACTAACATGATTGAATCATAAAAATTGGTGCTGAGGAGGAAAAAGGTGAGGTGGTCAATTCTCCATTCTCAGGAAACTCATGATTTCTTCAGAAAGCTGCATAGATAAGACACAGAAATAGTACAAAAAGGTTTGCTTAATTCTATTGGGAGCCAAGAAACCTTCCCATGAGAGGATGAGTCCTGAGGAAGGCATCACCATTCTCAAAGAGGAAGAAGCTGTCTTGAACAGAGGCAAATGGGCATGACGCAACAGGCTGTGCTTGGGTACTGAAGTAAGTGAATGTGTGTGTGTGCGTGTGTGTGATCAGAGAGGACACCAAAGAGACAGTCTTAACTCTTAGATACTTAACTTTTATTCCAGGATTTATTGTATAATTATGGATGGCCATTTAAGGTAATAAATCCAGAAAGAGGTATGTTCATAATTATTCTGTAAGTGAAGCAGACTCCATATACTTTTTATCCTGCTTTTAAGAAGTTAACAATATGGTGAGGATGTCTATTACATTAGTATTAATTTGTAGTATTAATTAAAATTGTTGCCCTTTATTCTGTAAGTCTTTCATTACTTAATCAATCCCCTTTACTAGACAATTTAAATATTGCAGAGCAAAGTTTGAGAGCAACAGATGGTTCAGCTTTTCAGCATGTTTTTCTCTGTGTGAGTGTGTGAGTTTGTGTGTGTTCATGCATGAGGAGGCCAGGGGACAACTTCAGTTGCTGTTCCTCAGGTGCTATCAACCTGTTTTTTAAAATATTACTTGTTTATTTGAGAGAGAGAGAGAGAGAGAGAGAGAGAGAGAGAGAGAGACATAGAGAGAGACAGAGAGGAACAGAAAGAATGGGCATGCCAAAGTCTTTGGCCACTGCAAATGGACTCCATATGCATACATCACTTTGTGCATGTACTGTGGAATCAAACCCAAGCAGTCAGTCTTTGTAAACAAGCACCTTTAGCCACTGAGTCATCTTTCCAGTCCATATCAACCTTTTTTTTTTTTTTTTTTTTTTGAGGCCAGGTCTCTCATGGGCCTGGATCCTGCCAAGTAGGCTGGACTGGACTGGCTGTCCAGACAGGTTTAGGGATACATTGTCTCTGCCTCCTCAGGGCTGGGATTACAGGCATGTATCAGCACACTCAGCTCTTTTTTTATTGTGGGTTCTGGGAATTGGAATTCAGGTCCTTGTGCCTGCAAGCCAAATGCTTGAGTTAGTGAACTATCTCCTCAGCCTTAAAAATGTGTTTATGTTATACCTAAATAGGAATGTCCAGAGAAGGTGCTTAGATTTATACATATGGAGCTTGATTACAACATCTGAGAACACAACCATATGATTAGGTATTGTAGTCCCCTTCTCATTGCTGGTACAAAACACCTAGCTGGGTGTGGTGGTGCACACCTTTAATCCCAGCACTTGGGAGGCAGAGGTAGGAGGATCGCCGTGAGTTCGAGGCCACCCTGAGACTCCATAGTGAACTCCAGGTCAGCCTGGGCCTAGAGTGAAAGAGACCCTACCTTGAAACCCCCCCCCCGAAAAAAAAAAAACTGACCAAAATCATCTGGTGAAAGGAAAATATGGCTTGTAGTCTTCAAGGGAAGCTTCATGTTGACAGGAGAAAGCATGGCACAAGCAGAGGCTGGACATCACCTCTGCCACAGCAGGTGGAAAACAGCAGCAGGACAGTGAGCTGAGCTCTAGCAAGGGAGGGGGGGGCTGGCCATTAACACCCCTCAGCCCATTCCCAGCAACACACCTCCTCCAGCAAGTCTCTATGTCTGAAGTTACCATCCTCTAGGGATCAAGCATTCAAAATGCAGGGGTTTATGGGGGGGGGGTTCTGATTCAAACGACCACAGGTGTCATTAGTGTATTGATTACTTAAAGTCAGGAAAGGGACTTTATGGCTCTGGAAACGTAAATGCACAGCTTTTTTTTTTCTTTTCAAGCAGAAAGGGGAAAGACCTTTAGAAATACTAATTTTAAAGCACTGAGTTGAGGGATAAGTGATTGGGAAGGAAAAGTCAAGGGTGTAGGGTGAGATCAGGAGATCAGAATGTCAGAAAGCCAAGAAAAGCAAGAGTTGAATCTAAGTACTAAGTTGAGACCAAATACTACGGCTGCTGTTATTATTATCCCCACTTCCCAGAGGTTGTCTGGTGAAGGCAAATGCAGTATTAAGTGGTGATGCTTGACTCTTGGTCCTGTAGCTCCAGTTTTAAGAGTTAGCATTAGGCTTTGCTCAGGTAATTAAAGAAGGAGAATACAAAAGAATAGCAGAATGAGCTTCAGAAGCTAAAATTAAGATGGAATCTGTAGGAGATATAATATACAGAAAAAGAACATGTTCTTAAATTATAGCAGGCAAAGAAGGATATCCCAAAATAGGCTAGGAGAGAAAGCTGATAAAAATGTCTCGAAAATGTTAAGTCTTGGCTTTCAAATTTGAGAATATGGTGGATAAAATGATTAGAAAAACCCTGCTGAGTACAGTACATACTGAAAACAAACATGTTTTCTTAAAAAAAAAAAAAACGCTCTTTATTTTGTAGGAATTTCAAAGTTGTAGAAAAGCTACAAACACAGAACTTAGTTATGTTAGTATTTATCAGAGTTCTTAACTATACACTTACCAGTTACCTTACTGTAATTGATAAATAAGTGGGGGGGGGATTTTGAGACCATGCTATATCTCAAAATATTGCCCAACTAATTTATTTATCTAAAATCAATAGGCTTTATTAATTAGAGTAGCTACAGGTTCACAGAAGAACAGCAGAAAGTAGAGTTTCCTTATGCCCTCTGACTTCCCCATTCACTGTTACCAGCACTGCCTTAGAACGGCACACTGGTTACAGTGGATGAACCCATACCTATACTCGCTCACCTCCCAAAGCCCATAGTTTACGGTGAGACTTACTCTCAGTGCTGTGCATTCTCTGGGTTTTCAATAATGCATAATGATAGTGCTCACCATTCAGCACTGTAAAGAACAGTCTCACTGTCTAAAATCCTTTGCCTCCCTACTTATCCCTCTCCTTCTCCTAAGTGTTCGTCAACCATTGAACTTTTCCTATCATTTAGCCTCTTACAAAATACCATATCGTTGGAGTTATGCAACATAGAGGGGTTTGGACTGGATTCTTTCACTTGGTAATATTAATTTAAGTTTTTTTTTTAAATCTTATCTTTTCATGTCAATAGTGCATTGGTGTTTAGCACCTAGTAGAAGTTTATGGACTGGATGTAACACAGTTCTTACCCAGCTGCCTATCCAAGGCTATTCTGGCTGCTTTTGAGTTTCATCATGCCATGCTGATTGCCCATAAGCAGGGAGAAGGATGCCTCTTATTCTGTTCTCAAATATAACAGTACTTGGGGGTGTCAGGGTCCTGGTTTTGGCCATGTTCATTCTAATGTGTGTACTGCTATCTCACTGCTGTCTTGGTATGCTATTTTCTCACGATACACAGAGGGAAGCATCTTTTCCTCTGGTTACTTGTCACCTGGGACTCTTTGATGAGGTGCTGGTTAAAAGTTTGGGCTAATTTTTAAATTGGATTATTTGTTTTCTTCTTATCATAACACCCTGTATGTTAGTCCTTTCTTAGGTTTGTGTTATGTAAATATTTTCTCCCAGTCTGAGTCTTTTCTTTTTGTGTGTGGTACTGGGGATCAAACTCAGGGCCTTGTGTGAGCACTTTACCGCCAAACAATACCACTGGATTCTCTTCTTATTCTTCTAACAGCATCTTTTATGTAATAGTTATTTTTACTTTTAATTGAAGTCCTGATTATAAATTATTTCATCGATGGCCTTTGGTGGTGCACCTAATGAGTCTATCAATTCCCAGGTTTAAGAAATATATTATCCCCTAGGAGTCCATAGTTTTGCATTTTATATTTAACTCTGTGATCCTTCTGAGTTAATTTCTGTAGTGTACAATAACTTTGCTAAGATTATTTTATAAATGCACATGTCTAATTGTTCCAGAAGCATTAGTTGAGGTGATTGTATTTACTTTACTGAATTGTTTTTGTTCTTTTGAAAAAGAAATATCAGCAAACAGGGAGAAAGAGAGGGGGAGAGAGAAAGAGAAAGAGAAAGAGAGAGAGAGAGAGGCCTTTCCAATAGAACAGGAAGAAGTAAAATTGTATCTATTTATACACTTATAAGTAGATACACCTATATTAGGTGATAGGATTCCATACTTAAAAGATCCCATAGATTCTACCAGAAAACTCTAAGATGAGAGAAGAAAAACAGTCTGAGCAAAGTAGGAGGGTACAAAATGAACAGAGGAAAAAATCAGTAGTTTTCCTATATACCCATAAGAAGCTTGTTGAGAAGAAGTCAGAAAAGAATCCCATTTACAGTAGCCTCAAATAAAAAAAAAAAACTAATGAAAAGAAAACCCCCATGCAATAAAGCTAACCAAGAGACTAAATACCTCTACAATGAAACGTATAAGACACCAAAGAAGGAAACTGGTGACACATGAAGGTAGAAAGACCTTCAATGTTCATGGACAGGCATAATTAAAATTAAGGAAATGGCTATTTTACTGAGAAAGATCTTCAGCCCATAAAAATTCTAAAGTTACTTCTCACAAAAGCCAAAAACATTGTCACAATTCATATAAAAGCATGAAAGACTCCAAAGAGCCAAAGATATTATGAACACAAAATGCAATACTATAGGTATCTGACTTCAAATTATACTAGAGCCAGAGTACCAAGACTATGGTTGTGGGCCCAGAACAGACATGTGGATGAGAGGAACAGAACTGAGGTTGCAGAAATGAAACCACACAACTGCAGCCATCTGACACTCAGCAAATGGACTGCAAGCACGAATTGGAGCAAAGCCAGTATCATAGCAGTGTGCGGAGGAAACTGAATATCTATTTGTAGACAACTTAAGTCAGATCTGCCATTTTCCACTGCATGAAAATCAACTTAAAAGGGATCCAAAGATTTAGTCTAAGACCTGAAATTTTGAAAGTATGAAAGGAAAACAGATAAAACACTGCAAGATACAGGTAAGGGGGCTGGGGAGGAGGTTCAATTGGTAAAGTGCTGGCCTTGCAAGCAGGAAGATTCAAGTTTGGATCCCTGGTAGCCATGTGAAAGCTAGATGTGGTGGCATGTGCCTATAATCTCAGCACAGGGAAGGTGGAGACAGTAAGATTCCCAGGTTTGTTGGCTAACTAGTGTCTAGGTGAGCTCTAGGTTCAGTGTGAGACTTTGTCTCAAAAAAGAAGATGGAGAGCAACTGACTGATGCCATCTGCCTTTGATCTTTGCATGCACAAATACATGTGCTCACACACATACAAACAAGGGTATAATACACACACACCCACACAGATATAGGCAAAGGCAAGCACTTCCTCAATAGCTTAGGAAGTGACTCTAGTAGTCCAAGAAATAATAGCAATGATCAACAAACGGGATTGTACCACATTAAAAAGCTTCTATAAAAAATGAAGGAGAGAAAAAATATATAAACCAAAAAACTTTAATATAATATAAACCTGAGTGAAGAGGTCAGCTAAGGAATTATTCATCTGGCAAAGAATGAACATTTGGAATGAAATACTCAAAAAACAAAAATTAAACACTGATAGAACAAATGTATAAATGGTCAAGGGGACTGAACATTTAAAAAATGAGTGAAAATAACTGTAGAAAACAATGAGCTCCATTTGATCATTTTATTTATTTGCAAGCTCAGAGAGGAGGGAAGAGGAGGAGAACATGGGCTACTAGGGCTCTTGCGGCTACAAACAAACCAGATGCGTATGCCACTTTGTGCATTTGGCTTTGTGTAGGTATGGGGAAATTAAACCCAGGCCGGCTGGCTTGTGCATTCCTATTTTTCTGGGATCTTGTATAATGAATGTGTGTTGGAATTTGTCAAACAATTTGTGTATATGTTGATATAATTATATCATTTTTTCTTTTGCTTATTGATGTGACAGATTATGTTAATTGATTTTCTAATTTTAACTAGCTTTTGACACCAGGATGAATTCCTCCTGACCATAAAGTACAATTCATATATCATGTGTTTGATTTTCTAATATTCTGTGGACAGGTTCTACATTTATGTCCATGAATGATGCTATCCTGTAGTTTTTCTCTTATTGTATCTTTCACATAATGAGTTTGAGACTAGTCTGCTATGTGTGAGATCCTGTTTCAAAAAATTGTTACAGTATACTCTATGATCTGATTGTGCATCTGTTGATATGATCATATATTTTTTCTTTAGCTTATTGATGTGACAGATTATGTTTACTGATTTTCAAATGTTTGACTAGCCTTTGACACCAGGGTGAATTCCTCCTGGCCAAAGTACAAATTTATATATAATTTTTTATTTGCTAATATTTGCTGTGGACAGGTTCTACATTTATGTTCATGAGTGATACTGGTCTGTACTCTTTTTTATTGTAGCTTTCACTCATTTTGGTTTTAGGGTAATGTTTGCTTCATAGTAAGTAAGAAATATTCCATGAGTGATTTGCAAAAATGTTTATTCTGCTATGGTTGAATAAAATAGTTTATAAATGTTATGTTTAGTTGATTGAAGATGGAGTTGATCTTTACTGATTTTCTGCCTTCTAGAACTATACATTGCTGATAGAAGTGTCCGAGGTAATGAAAAATTCATCTAATTTTACTTGCGGGTCTATCAGTTCTTGCCTCTCATATTTCACAGTGTTGTTAGATGCATACATTTTAAAGGCCGTTATGTCTTTTGGCAGAACTGATTATCATTGAACAATGTTCCTTTTTATTCAAGGCAACTTTCCTTTCCCCTAGCTTTTTTTCCTTTCTGAAATTAGCATAGCTACCCTTGCTTCCTTTTGAGTATTGTGATCATGATATATATACGTATGTATATGTATATGCATATATATCAGTGCATGTATGCAATCTAGCTACCAATCATTTATCTACAATTCTGTTCCTTCACTTTTTATACATATATGTCATTGTGTGGAACTTTTATGGGAAGCAAATGGTTGGATTTTATCTTTATCCAGTCTGAGAATCTCTGTGTTTAGAGGAATGGTATTTAAAACAATTATTCACATAAATGAACAAATATCTACATTTATTCCTGTTTTTTGTTTCTTGCCCTTACTCTATATTCATGCCTCTGTTTTCCATACTTTTCCTACCTTTTGTGTTTCTAACCAAGCATTTAGACTAATTTACTTTTCTCCTTTTAGCATGTAGCTCTTCTTAGTTAATTGCCCTAGAGTTTGCAATATATAATTACAATGAAACAAAGTCCATTTTCAAGTAAAACCCTATGATTTCATGAGTAGTACATGTAGATTTATAATATAAAAAATCTCCTAATCCCTTTCTTATATTTCTTTCCTCACTGCTATCATTCATTTTATTTATGCATAAGCATACAATAATATACATAAGCATATAATAATAAAATATATTTCAAAATGTTGTTGCTAGTATTATTTTGAACAAGTAATCTTTTAGCTCAATGAAGAATAATAAAAATAAAACCATTATATCACCATCACATTCATTTCTAGTGCTCTTCCTTTCCTGATAGAGGTGATTTTCAATCCTAAGTAATTTTACTTTTCTCTGAACAATTTTTAGGCGTTTTTTTGTAAGGCAGATCTGTTGGCAACAACTTCCTCAGTGTTTTGTTTGTCTGAGGCTTTTTGTCCTCTTCTGTTTTGAAGGATAATTTTACAAGTCCCAGAATTCTAGGTTGGTTATTTCCATAGTGTTAATATTTACTTTCCTTTAAAATTTGTGTTAAAACTTAATACGCAGTCTAATAGTCTTAAGAGGTTCAACTTTTAGAAAGTGATTGAATCTTGAAGGTTCTGTCCTCTTGATAGGATTTGTGCTCTCATAAAAGCATTGAACCTGTAGATTACTTTTGGTAGTACAGCCACTTTCAAAATATTAATTCTGACAATGAATTCATGAAAAGTCTTTGTTTCATCTGGTGTTTTCTCTAATTGATTTTTTTTCAGTGTCTTAAAGTTTTCCTATAGAAGTCTTTCTCTTCTTGGTTAGGTTATTCCTAGATGTCTTATTTTTTGAAGCTATTAGGACTAGAACATTCTTTTCTAATTTCATTATTGGCATATAGAAAAGCTATTGCCTTTTTCATGCTCATTTTGTATCCTGCAACTTTTCTGGAAATACCAGATTCAGAAGTTTTCTGGAGGAATATTTAAGTACAGAATAATGTAATCTGCAAATAAGGGTAGTTTAACTTTTTCTCCTTTTTTCTCCTTACAATTTTATTAGTTTTGTATCTGTCTCTTGTCTTACTGTTCTGGCTGAGACCTTTGAGCATTATATTGAATAAAAGTGGGCACCATCATTTCAATCAATGTTAGAGGAAATGCTCTCAGTTTTCCTTACTTAGTATGTTTGCAACTGCTTTTTCATATATAGACTATGTTTTGTTGAGGCACGTTCCATTTGTTCCTTGTTTTTTCAGGACTTTTATCATGAAAATGTGTTGGACTTTGTCAAAGGCCTTTTTCTGCATCTATTGAGATGATCATATGACTCCTGTTTTTATGTCTATTAATATAAGGTATTATATTTATTAATACACATGTTGATTCAGTCTTGAATCCCTGGAATAAAACTATCTTAATTGTCATGCCTATTTTTCATAATATGTTCTTGAATGTGGTTTTCAGGTACTTTTTGTTTTAGAATGTTTGCATCTATGTTCATTAGCACAATGGGTTTGTAGTTTTTCTTGTTGCTGCTGCTGTTGAGTTTGTCCAGGTTTGGTATCAGAATAATAATACTGGCTTTATAGAATAAGCTTGGTAGTATTCCTTCCCCTTCTATTTTGTGGAGCAGTTTGAGAAGTGTTGGTATTAGGTTGTCTTTAAGTGTTTGGAAGAATCCGGAAGTGCATCAGTCTTGTACTGAGCTTTTCTTGGGAGTGTGACTTAATTTCTGCTTCAATCTCATTGCTATTTAAATTACTTATATATTCGGGCTTTAATTTTTGTATGTCAGCATTTAGAAATTTGTTCATTTTCTTCCCTTGTTGGAATAAAAGATTTCAAAGTATTCCCTAATGATCTTCTAGATTTCACTAGAGTCTATTGTTAACAACTCCCCTTTCATCTTTTAATCTCTAATTTTATTAATTGTGGTCTTTCCCTTCCTTTTGGTTAGTTCGTCTAGGGGTTTAGTTTTTCAACCTTATTTTTTTCAAAGTGCCAACTCTTTAATTAATTTTGCGTATTCTTCTTTTAGTCTCTATTTCTTTAATTTGTGCCCTAATCTCTTGTATTTTGTGATATATGCTATATTTAAATTTGACTTCCTCTTGTTTTTCTAGAATCTTGTGATGCATCATTAGGTTATTTATTTGAGACCTACCTGATGTTTTAAAAATGCAAATACCTAGAACCCAGTTGTTTGCTTCTAGGACTTTAAAAATTGTTCCCTATTACGTAGAATGTTCAGTCTGTATCTATTAAATCCACTTGATTCATGGTACAACTTAGCTCTGAAGTTCTTTTTTGTTCATTTTCAGTTTGTAAGATCTAGTTAGATGTGAAAATGGAATACTGAAATCTCCCACTATTATTGTGTCAGGATTTTTATGCCACTTTAGTGTTTGTTTTCAGAAATTGGGGTAATATTTGCTATATGAATGTTGAAAACTGTTAAATATCTTGATGAAATCTTCTTTTTATTAATATGTAGTAGTCTTCATTGTCTCCTCTGACTTGCCTTTGTCTGAAGTCCACTTTATCAGATAGGATAATCACCAGCCAGGTTTGTTTGCAGCTTACATTTGCTTTGCAAGTTGGTTTCCAGCCTTTGACTCTGTTTTTGAAGATCTTCATTAACTAAGTACATGTCTTAGAGACAACAGTAATTGGATATTATTTTTAATACAGTCATTTAGCCTGCATATTTAAACATAGTTTTATTTGTATGAAAGAGAGAGAGAGAGAGAGAGAGAGAGAGAAGAAGGAGGGAGAGACAGACTATGGACACACTAGGGCCTTTTGCCACTGCAAGCAAACTCCAGACAAACGTACCACTTTCTCTATCTGGCTTTATGTGGGTATTGAGGAACAGAACCTGGTCAAGCAGACTTTGCAAGCAAGTACCATAGATTGCTGATCCATTTCTCTCAGTCCACTTTAAAAAAAAAAAAATATTTTATATATTTATTTGATGGAGGGAGGAGAGAGAGAGACATAAAGAGAAAGAGAGAGAATTGGCATGCTTGGGCTTACTGCCACTGTAAATGAACTACAGGCCCATGCATTAATTTGTGTGTCTGGCTTTAAGTGGGTACTGGGAAATCAAACCCAGGCTGGCAGGTTTTGAAAGCAAGCATTTTTAACAGCTTAATCATCTCCACTGCCAATCCTGCATCTTTTATATTTAATTAAGAATATGCCTTGGTCAGGCTTGGTGGCACACGCCTTTAATCCCAGCACTCGGGAGGCAGAGGTAGGAGGATTGCTGTGAGTTCGAGGCCACCCTGAGACTCCATAGTGAATTCCAGGTCAGCCTGGGTAGAGTGAGACCCTACCTCAAAAACCCAAGAAAAAGAACCCCCCCCCCAAAAAAAAGAATATGCTTTGTATGGACACATCATGTGTTGGTACCATCATTTTCCTTCTCCTTGCCCCCAATCAGCTGAGGGCCCACCTCAATGGGGTTGCTAATATTCCCCATGGGGTTGTGGGTTATGCACTGTGAAATCAGAAGTCAGTCACTGGAGGCGGGGGGGATGCCTCTGGGTATGTCCTCCTGACCTGTGGCTCTTACAATGTTATTGCCCTCTCTTTTGCAAAATTCCCTGAGCAGTGGTGGATGAGTTTTAAGTCTATTTCAGTGTTAAGCTCTCAGGAGCTTCTGGATTTCTACTTTGAAATGTGTTGAGTATCCTCAGCATCTGTCTCCTTCACCCTGGTGTGCATATTGTCATGCACACCATGGAAGCAGCACTCTTGCTCATCTTACCAAATTCTCTGTAGTTGAACCTGGGCCTTGTATGAAATGTGAGTGGTAGTTTATCTCCTTGTCTTGCTACCTTGTGAAAAAGAAGAATGGATCTCCAATGGGGAATGAAGTCAGTATAGCTAAATGGAATAAGCATTGTTAATTTAGAGAGGTTTGATGGGTAGATGTAGCCCCTCTTTTGGCTAAAGACTAGTGGAAGCTTGTCATTGGAGACCATAGTCTTGGTCTCCATCTGCATCTTTTAATCGGTGAGTTAAGGCCATATGCATTCAGTTTTGACTGATGATTGCTGTTAATGATGATCTTGTTGGTTGATGTTCTGGGCAATGAGTGGTGGGATGATGGGCATTATGGATTCCTCAACTTTAGTGCCCCATGCCCCTTGTTTTGAGCTGTTTCCGTGGGTTGCTGCTCAGTCAGTGGATTCAGTCTCTGCTAAGCTTTATTTATCTGCAGCCCTAAGGTTCTGTAAGCTCCAGAACTGTGAAGCTTCCAATGTGTGATTCTACCCTGCAGGTTTATACTGTAGGGTCTACACCCAGTAAAGTCATGGGAATAGAATTTCTTGGATCATTAGGGGACCAACTCCACTTCAGCGTTCCCAGACGGTGGGACATAGAGTAAAAAAATATCATTTGGGAGCCATTTAATGTTTGCCTAGATGTGTTTTGGGCTTACTTGGGACCCATTATCTTTTTCTTCTTTCCAATTCCTCCCTTTTGAAATGGAAACAGCATGTCTTAGTCTTTCTTGTCACTGTATTTTGGACTCATGCTTTCTTGTTCAACTTCATAGGATCACAGTTGAAGGAGAATCTGCCTTACAACAAATCCTACCTTGAGTCTCACCCATATCCAATTTAGATGATATTTAGATAAGACCATGGAAAAAAGATTTTTGAATTGATGAGTTAAGAATTTTGGGGCTACTTAAATGAGCATATTTTGCATGTGGAAAGAATATGGGATTTGAACATGGTTACAATGCTATGACTTCAGTGCTTGTGTCTCCTCAAAATTCATGTTAAAACTTAATTCCCAATGCAAAAGTGTTCAGAGATGGAGTTTTGTGAGAAGTAATTAAGTTATAAGGGTTTTGCCCTCCTGAATGTGATTAGCATCTTTATGAAAATGTTTGAGGGAATGAGTTCATCTCATTTTGCCCTTTCTACAATGTGAAGTCACATTTCTATCCCTTTTTCTTTTTTAGGTATTTCCATTACACATATTTCCATCTTTTGTAGTTCTACAGTTCTTAAATATTTTGTGCCAGTTTTTATTTTTAGTCTTTTTAAAGTATATCTTTTCAGGTTTGGAAGTTCTTATTATATTCTTAAACTCAGAAATTCTTTCTTTGGCCATATCTAGTCTACTAATGAGCTCATGAAAGACACTATTCATTTCTCTCACAGTGTTTTTGATCTTCCGCACTCATTTTTTATTCTTACAGCTTCCATATCTTTGCTTATATTATTGATCTGCTCCTGCATGTTGGCTACTTTGTCCATTGAAGACCTAGCATATTAATCATAGTTAAAAAATTCTGGTTCGATGATTCCAACACTCAGTCCATATCTGATTCTGACGTTTGTTTAGTTCTCTGGAAACTATTCCTAACCTTTTCATACTGCCTTGTGATTCTGTATTGGAAGACAGAATTCATGCATATGAAAGGAACTGCAGTAGAGAGGCCTTACAAACCTAGCAATAAGTCATGAGAGGACCGAGCTGGCCTATAGTCCTCTGAGGCTCCGTCTTTTAATGAGCCTATGTCTGTGATGAAATGTGATCTTCAGCCCTGCTTCTCATGTGTTGAGTTCTTTCTGTTCACCCTTAGGTGCAACAGAATGGCTACAGAGATCTGAAGTTGGATATTTCCCTTCCCCTGGGTAAATGAGACTCTGATAAACTCCCAGCAGATTAGGCTCCGACTCAGCAGTATCTTTAAGACAAATCTTGTTAGGAGAAGAATACTGTTCTGTATTGTGACCTTATGTACTTGGTAGATGTACGAGATGCTGATTTTCCAATTTGATAGTGTTTTTCATGTTACTAGTATGGAGTGGAGCCTTCTAAGTTCTGTACATGTTAGCATGGGTTATTATTAGTTAGAGTTGCATGCACACTGGGCAGGAAACCAGCAGTCCATTAGTGAGTCTTGCCTGTAACAATTATTACTGTGCTGTTTGTTCGTATTGATTTTCTCTCAGACTATGTTTATTAACTGGCACTCTTCAGTAAGGAAGAGTTTTTCTTCATGCCCCATATATTTATTAAATCATTTACATATTTCCATGGTATCATGGATATTAATTTAATGCTAAGGGCTACATTTTGATATATCCAATATTTACTACAAAACTCAAATGACTCTGCTTTGACCACTGTGTACTCTTTCTGCTTAGTTCCTTATGTCTAACAGGTATTTAAAAAAATCTATGCATTGAGCTATGTGAACAAAGAGGGTTTAGTGAATGAACACTGATGTTGCTGTTTCTTACTGAAAATATTTGTTAAGTTTTAGTGTTTTAGTAATTATGTGTTTAAAGGACAGACAGAGAAGGCAAAAGGGGCAAAGCCTACAGCTTGTATAAAATGTTTTATCACAGATGTTTAGACCCATAGCACCTTTAAAAATGTGTGTGTGTGTGTGTGTGTGTGTGTGTGTGTGTCTGTGTGTACACACCAGGTTGTCTTGATGCTAGAAATCCAGATAGAGTGGCTGGGGGAACGGAATTTGGACTGGAAGACTTTGCAAGCAAGCACCTTTAGCTGTTGCACCATCTCCCAGTTTCTATCCATCATACTTTTAGCTTCTTCAGTCTAAACTTATATTTCCATGACAACAGGTATAAAATATCACAGTGTGAGGTCAAGATAGCATCCGCCTAATCATGCCTCACTCCTGGGGAAGGAAAGGCAAGATCTTTAGGGTTCACTGGTGTTTTTAGGGGTTTGCAGATCCTAGTAAACCTCCAGTGTGAGGGTGTGGAGGAGCAAAGTAGGGAATCCTCTGATTTTCACACTTTCGGGTAGCCCACCAAGCCCCCAATCCCCTCAAGCAGCTTTCCAAGCCGCAGGTTCCTCCTGCACTAACCCAGGCTAAGTGGGCCCAGGCCAGCAGGCTAGTGTTCTCCCCACCCTAGGCTTTCCTGCCATTGCAGAGCTCCACGCATGAACACTGTCCCATTCATTGCTGCATCTCCCCCACCCCCATGCATGGACCTAGGCCAGTAGGCTAGCATTCCCCCATCCTAGGCTTTCCCACCGCTGGGGTCCTCCACATGCTACAGCCCCTCCATGCATGGACCCAGGCCAGCAGGCTAGTGTTTCCCAGCGGACCTCCACCTGCGACCTGACCGTCATACCACTCGCCACTCCTCCAAGACCAGCAGGCCAGCGTTCCCCCATCCTCTCCCTCCACCTTTCCACCACCCGACCAGGACCAATCACCCCCTGTGCATCACCTGACCCAAGCAGTTCCATGTCACCACCCTGCCTTGTCACAGGACCTGGCTGTCCAATCTACCTCCTGCTACACAGTCCAGACCACTGTCCCATCCCCTCAGCATCGCAGAACCACCATGCATTCCCATCCCTGCCTCTTACAGCCTAGCTGCAACACCAGTCTGCTTTGACCCATTCCCTCCTACCCAATCTCCCATTGGGCCACCTGACTAGGCAGTCCCATACCCCAAAGCACTGAACAACAAGCCCCTTCATCAGGTCCTTTGGCCCCCACCTGAGCCTCACAGGCTCCTTCCCTCTGAGCAGGCAGACCCCGTTACCATCAGAAGCCTAGTGGAAGCAAAGATAAAAGGGAATAATCACTGAAGACACTTCAAGGGTAGACTACAGGTTCCTCCTAAATTAAATAAGATTCCTACACTGTGTTGGGCAGACCACAGCACAAAAGGAATAACATGAAAAATCAAATGCAAGTAAATCCAACAAGATTGCCTGATTCTAAAATGCATGTCTCTTATCAAAACACAGAAGAGACAATAGGATCAGAACCCTAAAATAAAGATATAAGATATGCAACCCTGGCCAAGCAAATAGCATAACTCCCATAAAATCAATAGAGTCAATAATTGTATGAATGCTGTCCTCACCAGATTAGATCTAATAGGAAAGAACCATGAAGGGTTCCAAAGACAGTTAAATGATCTGAAGGAGAGGAAAAAAAAAAAAAAAAAAAGAACCTTAATAACCAGCTGGCTAAACTAAATGAAGACATAAATAATAAATGCAAGGATGAATTCCAAGAAGCATTAAGAAAATCAGAAAATTATGTGAAAAGGGAACTCGATAGAAGGATGGAAACTACATATAAAAGAGCAGTAGAAAATACAAACAAATTGAACAAGCCCAAAACGCTGTAGAAACTCTCAAGAATAGAGTCAGCCATGTGGAGGATAGAAACTCAGAACTTGAAGACAAAACAGAAGAAACAGTTCATGAGTCCAAAAGTTTCAATAAGTTCAAAAATTTCTGTAAACAGAACATAAGGGAACTGTGGGATACCCTTAAACGTCCCAACATTCAGATCATGGGAATACCAGAAAGGGAAGAAATCCAGACAAAAGGCATAGAGAACTATTCAAAATAATTATCAAAGAAAACTTTCCCACTCTCTCAAAAGAAAGTCCCATCAAGTTACAAGAAGCTAACAGAACTCCAAACAGACTGGACCAAAGGAGAAACTCTCCAAGACATATTATAATTAAGACTCTAAACATCGATACCAAATAGAAAGTCCTAAAAACAGCTAGGGAGACACAACACATAACATATAAAGGTAACCCCATCATAATTACTTCAGACTTCTCAATGGAAACCCTGAAGCCCAGAAGGGCCAGGAATGGAACACTGCAAAGTCTAAGAACTTATGGCTTCCAACTCAAACTACTCTACCCAGCAAAAGTATCCCTCATAATAGATGGTGAAAGAAAAACTTTCCGTGATAAAACTCAGCTTTACAACTATAAGAACAAAAAGCCAAACCTACAGAGAGTACTTCAGGGAATTCTCCACACAGAAGAATCAAATACCCAACCTCAAATGCCTGTAAGAAGCAGATCCCAATAACCAAACTCAGAGAAGGCACAAAAAACTACAAAGTCCAAGAAACCAAACCACATAAAACACCATAATATGGCAGGGATTAAATCAAACCTTGCAGTTATTACCCTAAATATTAATGGCCTTAATTTACCCATCAACAGACATAAGATAACTGGGTTGACCAGAAAAGTAGACCCCTCAATCTGCTGTCTTCAAGTAACCCACCTTACCACATCCAAGCAAACATTCCAAGCAAACAGAAATAAGAAAAAGCAGGCATGGCTATACTAATATTGGATAAAATAGACCTCAAACCAAAGTAATCAAAAGACACAAAGAAGGCTACTTCTTACTTATCAAGTGAACAATCCAACAAGAGGATATCACAATCGTCAATCTTTATGCACCAAACACAGGTGCACCACAATTCATAAAACAAAACCAACTTGACAACAAAGCAGAAATAACCACCAACACCATCATAGTTGGGAACTTCAATACTCCACTATCTGTAATAGACAGATCATCTAAGCAGCAAATTAACAGAGAAGTAAGAGAGCTCAATAAAACCACAGATCAATTAGACCTAACGGACATCTGCAGAACATTCTACTCCAAATCCACTGATTACACATTCTTCTTAGCAGCCCATGGAACCTTCCCTAAAATACATCATATACTGGGTCACAAAGCCTGCCTCCATATACTTAGGAAAATTCACACAATTTCCTGCATGATATCAGATCACAATGATGTATTGTTAGAAATTAACAACAAAAGATTCACCAGGAATCCCCCCCTCCCTGCTCCTAGAAACTGAACAACACACTCTTAAACAATAAATGGGTAGTGGAAGAAATAAAAAATGAAATTGCAAATGAGACAATGATAATACAATGGACGAAAACTTATGTGACACATTGAAGGTGGTCCTCAGGGGAAAATTCATAGCACTAAATGCCTTCATAACAAAGACAGAGATCCCAAATAAATAACCTAACTATCCACCTAAAGGCATTAGAAAAACGAGAAGAGTCCAACCAAAAAGCTCCAGATGGAAAGAAATATTTAAGATCAGAACAGAAATTAATGAATTGGAAAATACGAAAACAATTAAGAAAATGGATGAAACAAAGATCTGGTTCTTTGGAAAAAAAATAAACAAGATTGATAAACCCCTTGCCAAGTTGATCAAGTGAAAAAGAGAGATACTTCAAATTAACAAAATTAGAAATGAAAAAGGAGAGATTACAACAGACATAATTGAATGGGATAATCATCAGGACTTATTTCAAAACCCTCTACTCCACAAAACTGGATAATATGGAGGAAATGGATGAATTCCTGGACACATACCACCTGCCAAAGCTCAACTCTGAGCAGATTAATCTCCTAAACAAACCTATCACACCCATTGAGATTAAAAAGGTAATCAAAAACCTCCCCCAAAAGAAGAGTCCAGGACCAGATGGCTTCTCAGCTGAATTCTATCAAACCTTCATGGATGAACTAAAACCAATTTTTCTCAAACTGTGCCACATAATCGGAGAATAGAAAAAGCTCCCCAATTCCTTCTATGAAGCTAGTAGCACCCTAATACAAAACCAGGCACAGATGCCACAATAAAGGAAAACTACAGGCCTATTTCCCTGATGAACTTAGGCTCCAAGATTGTGAACAAAATCCTCACAAACTGAATCCAACAACACATCAAAAGCATCATCCACCTTGATCAAGTAGGATTCATCTCAGGAATGCAGGGTTGGTTCAACATATGGAAATCTGTCAATGTAATACACCACATAAACAAGGTTAAACACAAAAACCACAGGATTATTTACAGTGATACAGAAAAGTCCTTTGACAAAATACAACATCCCTTATGGTCAAAACATTGAAGAGAATATATCTCAACATAATAAAGGCTATATATAAAGCTCCTAAAGCCCAAATAATACTTAATGGGGAGAGAGTGAAGGAATTCCCATTGAGATCAGGAACAAGACAGGGGTGTCCACTCTCACCTCTGCTCTTCAAAATAGTACTGGAAGTCCTAGCTCAAGCAGTAAGACAGGAGAAAGAAAAAAAAGTGATACAAATTGGAAAGGAAGAAGTTAAGTTAGCCGTATTTGCACATGACATTATTCTACACATAGGTGACCTGAGAACCTCTATCTCAAGACTATTAAAGGTGACTAACACCTTCAGCAAAGTAGCAGGATACAAAATCCATGCACAAAAATTAGTAGCCTTTCTATATGCAAAAGATAAAGATACAGAAAAGGAAATAAGCGACACTGTCCTATTTTCAATAGCAACAACAACAAAAATACCTTGGAATAACATTAGCCAAGGATGCAAAAGACCTTTACAATAAAAACATAAAAACACCCAAGAAAGAAATTGAGGAGAACTTGAGAAAATGGAAAGACCTCTCATGCTCCTGGAATTAACATTGTGAAAATGGCAATCTTACCAAAGGCAATATACAGATTTAATGTAGTATCAATAAAAATCCCAACATTTTTCTTCACAGAGATAGAAAAAATGATCTCAAAATTCATAAGGAATAGCAGAAGGTCTTGGATATCCAAGCATATCCTCAGCTAAAGAAACACCTCTGGAGGCATCACCATACCTATCTAAAGCTATATTACAAAGCCATAGTAACAAAAACAACATGGTACTGGCATAAAAACAGGAGTATAGACCAATGGAACAGAATGGAGGACCAGGACTTTGGGTCAAATAACTACAGCTACTTGATATTTGACAAAGATCTTAACAATGTAGACTGAAAAAAGATATCATCTTCAACAAATGTTGCTGGACAAATGGGATAACCACATGCAGGAAAATGAACCTCGATCCACACATCTTGCCATGCAAAAAAAAAAAAAAAATCAATTCCAGGGCTGGAGAGATGGCTTAGTGGTTAAGAGCTTGCCTGTGAAGCCTAAGGACCCTGGTTTGAGGCTCAATTCATTCCCCAGGACCCACGTTAGCCAGATGCACAAGGGGCGCACGCATCTGTAGTTCGTCTGCAGTGGCTGGAGGCCCTGGCATGCCCATTCCCCCTGCCCCTGCATCTTTCTCTCTGTTTGTTGCTCTCAAACAAACAAATAAATAAATAATAAAAAAACCTTAAAAAAATCAAGTCCAAATGGATCAAAGACCTCAATATAAAACTGGAAACTCTGTGACTACTGGAATTAAAAATAGGAGGAACTTTCCATGATACAGGAGTGGGAAAAGACTTCCTGAACAAAACCCCAGTAACTCAGGAAATTAAACAATCATTCAACCACTGGGATCTCTGAGGCAGAACAGTTTTTTCACAGAGATACATTCAATAAGCAGAGCCAATAGATTACCCACAGAATGGGAGAAAATTTTTGCTGGCTATACAAGTGATAGAGGCCTAATTTCTAGATCTACAAAGAACTCCAAAACCTGAACAATAAAAAGGCAAAGAATGCACTCACAAAATGGGGCAAAGAACTGGACAGGGAATTCTCAGAGGAAGAAACACAAATGGCAAACACACACTTAAGAAAATGTTCAACATCCCCAATCATCAGAAAAATGCAAATTAAAACAACTATGAGATTCCACCTTAACCCAGTAAGGATTGCAAACATTAAAAAATCAAATGAAAACAAATGCTGGCGATGATGTGGAGAAACAGGAACCCTCATTCACTGTTGATAGGAATGTAAGATGGTACAACCACTATGGAAAGCAATATGGAAACTCCTATAAAGGTTGACTATAGATCTACCAACAGAACCACTTATTCTCTTACTGGGCTCCACACTTCAGTTCAGACAGATTTGCTCAACCATGTTTATTGCTGCTCAATTCATAATAGCTAAGAGCTGGAATCAACCCAGATGTATCATCATTAGATGAATGTATAAACAAGATGTGGTATGTCTACATGATGGAATTATACATAGCAATAAGGAAAAATTACACAATGAAATTTAAAGAAAAATGGTTGAACCTGGAACAGATCATTCTCAGTGAACTCACCCAATCACAGAAAGATAATCGTCACATGGTCTCACTCATCTGTGGCTCCTAACCTGAATCTGCCTGAGATGCTGAAATACCTAATAAGCACCTTCAGGACAAGATAATGGGTGGGTGGGGCAGGACAGGAATTAAGGGTGGGGTGGGGCACAAAACTGGACCCAAATGGCAATGGTACCATAAAATTCTACATCCTAAAAGACAGACAAAATGGTTGAACCTTCATCAGGTCCTTAGAGGGAACACCTGAATCACAGGGTCCTGGAGAATGTATGATGAAGACTAACCTTAATCTTCTCCTGTCTCTCTCTCTCTTCCCTCTATCTCTTTTATTTTACCTATCTTTTTCTTCCTTCTTTTCCTTGGCGCTGGCCTATAACTCCCACTACCAGCATGTGGTTAACATCCACAGTGGGCTGTTGATCAGAGAGACCTACAAGGTTTCCCAAAAGAAGAAAGACTTCTGTCAGAGTTCTTGATGACCTACCAAAGGTTAATGGTAAGAAAGACCCTACTTCTGAAGACACCATATGTTGTTGGTATGGAACAAAGAGAGACCTGGCTGGAATCTGGAAGAGAGTCAGTCCCCAGACAGTTAGTTTGTCTAGTGCCAGAAGGTGCTACGAGTGATGGCAGGAAAATGACTAACATCTGTTCAAGCAACTCTTGGTCTAATTTACTCAGCAGCAAACAACCTGATGTGATGCTCACACAAGTCCAATAGTGGCACACAGCCATTGTGGGTAACCATCTGCTCTTGATTTGGCTAAAGGATCTGATCAGTGGAACACAATCCATAGCTGGATCTGGGAAACAAGTTAGAACTATATTGAATAAACCAGCCTGCTCTCCAATATCAAGCTCCCACCAATCGTGGGCTACAAGAAGGCCTACACCTATTAAATTCTCTAAAATAATAATGGTTATGCCATTTATCTGGTGCTGGATTTACTCTCCATTGGAGAATCTGCTTCTCTTTTTCAGATGGATGCAGAACTTGAGGAGAGAATCAGCCCATCACACCTCACCAAGGCCCCTAGCTGAAATGATAGAGTAATTGGGGAAATGAGCAAGAGTGCTGCTTTCTTGGTGAACCTGGTACCAGCACAGGGTGAAGGAGATAGACACAGAGATGACTCAACTTCTACAAAACCAGGTATCCAGAGACACAGTGGCTCCCAAGACATCATCTCTGAAGTAGACCTAAAACAAACCCAACATGGCTAAGGGAAATTCGTGGAAGAGGGGGGTCGGAAAGATTGTTAGAGCCACAAGTTGGGATATTATGCACAGAGACATTGCCTCTTCCCCACAACTGATGGCTAACCCGACAATGCATGACCCACATTCCCCAACAAGGAGGGTGCCCTTTGGAGGGAGGAGGACATGGAGGAGGCTAATGATGGTACCAACATGGCTGCATACACTCTGTGTACATAACTAATCAAAAAAAAAAATCACAGTGCTTTTAAGAGTTAAGCTTAGCCATATTGGGCTAAACTATGCTTCTGTATAGTTGGTTCTCTCCATTTCATTTCTGTAAAAAAATGTGGAATCAAATGGACATCTAATTGAAGAGGGGAGTGCTCAGAAGACAACATAAGTTCTTCACATTTAACAAATGATATTTTGGATACAAAATAGATGAGTTGAGAAGAGGGGATTCCTGGAAAGGGGTTTAGGAAGAGGCACAAATAAAGTAATAGGAGGGTATTATGATTGAAATACATTACATGGAACTGGAGATATTACTTAGTGGTTAAGTCACTTGCCTATGAAGCCTAAGGATCCAGGTTTGACTCCCCAGTACCCACACAAACCAGATGCTCAAGTATCACATGTGTCTGGAGTTCATGTTTAGTGGCTTAAGGCCCTGTGGCATGCCCATTGTCTTTCTATCATATGCTTCTCTCTCCCTTCCCTCTCTCTCTCAAATAAATGAATAAATAATTTTTAAAAATTAAAAAATACAATACATATGTATGAAAATCGTCAGTAAAAGTAAACAAAAACCCCATGATATTCTGTGGTGTTCCCTGTTTTATTAGCTTTTATTGCTTCCCCCCAGTTTTTTAAATTAAATTTTATTATTTATTTTTACATAAGTGTGTGTGTTGCATGGGTACATCAGAACCTCTTGCTGTTGCAAATGAGCACCAAACACTTGTACCATTTTGTCATGTCACGGCTGATGTGAGTACTGGGGAACTGAAGCCCACAGGCTTTGCAAGTAAGCACCTTAACCACTGGGCAATCCTCACATCCCTCCAACCCAGTGTTTCTTCATGAAGATTCAAGGCTAAATGTATAGAAAAAAAATCTTTCTCTGGACTCTGAAACAGTTTTTGAGACCAGTACTTGCAGGAAGTATACACAGTCCAAGAGTGTTGTTTATGTTATTTTAGAAATGCCCAGCAATGACAGGAATTCATAGTATGCCAGAAAAAAGGAGCAAAGATAATTATTATAAGTGTCAATGAAAAGAGGAAAAATTCACAAAGTCAATATGTTTTGTTTCCTCTGGTAATCTGTGGATGCCTTATTTACAGTCTTGGTTTTCAAAAGGATCTTTCTATACATTTATAGAAAAGAATATGTACTCTTATAATAATAATTTACTTATACTATGGAACACGTCCAAAAAGCCCAGCATTGAAGGCAGCCAAATTTTCTTTCTTTTTTAAAAATTTATTTGTTTATTTATTTGCAAGTAGAGAAAGATGGAGAGAAGAGACGGACAGACAGAGTGGGCACACTAGGGCCTCCAGCAGCTGCAACTGAACTCCAGATGTAAGTGCCTCTTGGGGAATCAAACCTGAATTTTAGGCTTTAAAGGCAAGTGCCTTAACCTCTGAGCCATCTCTCTAGCCCAGCTGGCTTTCTTTATCTTACCTGTTACCTTTTATTTTTCTTCCGTTTCTTTTGAGGCAAGGACTCATTCTAGCTCAGGCTGACCTGGAACTCACTCTTTAGCCCCAGCCTGGCCTCAAACTCATAGGGATCCCATTTCAGTCTCCCAAGTGCTGGGACTAAAGGTGTGTATCACCATGTCTGGCTTCTACTTGCTATCTTAAAGATTATAAGATTATCCATTTATGGGACTGAGAAATAGTAACTTCAATAAAGTGTTTGCTTTGCAATAATGAAGACCTGAGTTGGCTCTCCAATGCCCATGTAAAATGCTGGGTGTGGTGGTATACACCTGTAATCTCAATTCTAGGAAGACAGAATCAAGTGGATCCCTGGGCTTTGCTGGCCAGCTAGTCTAGCCTACTAGGAGAGCTCCAGGCCAATGAGAGACCCTATCTCACAAAACGTGAACAAGATTACTTGGGATGGCATGTGAGGTTGCCCTCTGGCCTCTATACATATCCAAACATATATAAAAATAAAAAAAAATAGACATTGACAATTCTGTCTTTTTAAATACTTAAGAAAAAAGAACTGGCCTAAAGAATGAATCTATAGTTTTACTCTATTTTAAGCTTCATATTTCTCTTTGAAATCACAATCAGGGAACCTGTATTCCTTATATGAAGACTGAGGGAATTTTGGTTGAAAAGCAAGATCTCTGACTTATACCATGGAAATGATGAAATCTGTCCCCATTCAAGTAAGTTTAGAAATCATACACCAATGAAACTTTTTTTTTTTCTTGATAGGGTCTCACTCTAGCCCAGGCTGACCTGGAATTCATTATGTAGTCTCAGGGTGGCCTTAGACTCATGGTGATCCTCCTGCCTCTGCCTCCCAAGTGCTGGGATTAAAGGCATGAACCACCACGCCCAGCTCCAAGTGAAACATTTTGGCAATACTTAGGATATGGTTCATACAGCCCTGTGATACACAATGGCAGGCAAGTCACTTGATAGTGGAATTATGTTCACCTCCTTTCATGTGGTCTTCCAACATATTTGTTTCCTATGATTAATTCCAGACCACATAAGCTTCCCTAGCAATGGCAAAATGTCCTCAATAATGAGTAAAAAGGTCCTTACAGCAGTTTATGAATACAAATCACCCTTCATGTTCTATTTACCCTATTTCTAGGCATAAATAGGAACTAATTTGAGCTTTGAAATCAGCTATATTTCTAACACCTTGTGTGGCAAATGAATGGGTTTTACACTTCGAATTGAATGAGAGCTAGGTTCAAATAAACTCCCAACACTACCATCATCTCTTCAGAATCACTTGTCTGGAGTCTACCTGTCAGAATATTCTCCTCCTTTGCAAGCTACATAATAATCTCACTGAAAATCACAGTGTTCCATGACACCGAGAAAGCTGATGCAGTCTCTCTCTGCTTGCCATGGTGACACTGTGCCTGAGCCATTGCTTATCCACAGAAACGTTACTGCTTTCGAGTACTGGCTTCTCAACACTTCAGTTTATTTCTGGAACACTCTTTTGGCAGATTTTGATTTAGATATGCATTTTTCCAGTAGGATAAACTTTGAAGAAAAGAACAAGAAGAAAGAGGAGAAGGAGGACAAAAGAGGAAAGAAAAATTAAATAATACTTCTGCGGTTGTTTGATTCAGGGGTCCCCTAAAAACTTAGGTGTTCTGAGTGCTAGTCTCCCCAGCTAATGGCAATTGGAAATTAAAGCCTCCTGGAAGCAGAGTATTGTTGGGGGTGGGCTTATGAATTTTATAGCCATTTTCCTTTGCCAGTGTTTGGCACACTCTCCTGTTCCTGTTGCCCACCTTATGTGGGCCAGGGGCTGATGTCCACCCTCTGCTCATGCCATCATTTTCCCCTGCCATTGTGGAGCTTCCCCTTGCACCTGTAAGCCAAAATAAACCCGTTTTTTCCCACAATCTGCTCTTGATTGGGATTTCTACCAGCAATGCGAACCTGACTGCAACAGTAAAGAACCAAGACCTGCTGAGGTGCTTGCTGAAGGTGGAGGAAATACCTTTGAATGGGTAGTAGAAGGTATTTACCAATACCAGCTAAGGCCACATGACCACTTATAGAAACGAGGACTGTACTTACAATGTTTCTGTCCTAATTTGATACAGAGTGTTTGTACCTATCTATAACAATATTAAGATTATATCATTAGCTAAGTGTTGACTTTATATTAGACCTATTATATTAGAGACTAAGCATTCCTTAAGGAACCTTGTTTGTGTTGGGGGGAAGAGTTTGCTTTTTCAGTTGTACATGGGATAGGTATACCATGTAAGGTGGAATTATGAGCTTGTTACTGTTTTCATTTGAAAATTAAGTATGATATAAGGAGATATGGTTTGGTGTCAAGTTGACAATGCGTGGACTTGTGATAGTGTTGTCAACTTGATTTGTTTAGTAATCCACAGAAATCCCTTTTGTATGGGTCTCCAGGGTTGCTTCCAGGAAGGATTAGCAGAAGGAGGAAGTCCTTCCCCCAGAGTGAGCCCTTTCCCCAGAGTGGGTAGCCCCTCTCAGAGGAGGACTTTATATAAGGAATCTCTGGGTGAAAAGAGCCCCTTCCTTTCTTCCTTCCTTCCATTTGGCTGTCGTTGCTGCCTGCTGCCTTCCAGGGTGGATTGAAGACCAATGCAGACTGAAGACCAACGTCCACTGAAGAACAGGGTGGATTGAAAACCAGAAGCTCCTCAGGAAGCCTCTAGGCCTTCAGTGCCGGATTGGGACTGCTGAGGCATCTGGCCATGTGGACTGAGCAGCTACTGGGTTCCTTGATTCTCAGGCCTGCAACTGCTATTGGAGTATCGTAAGCTAATCCAATAAATTCCCTTTTTAATATAATTCATTCTAGCAATTCTGTTCCTCTACAGAACACTGACTAATACAATTTCATGTTACCTCTGGCTCTCATGAAAGCCATTGACTCCATCCTCTGATAACCTCTACTATCTACCCTGTTGGTGAGGGTAATTATGGACGAATGCATCTTAAAGTATTATTATTTAAGAGAGGCATACTGCTTGGCAAAGGATTAATAGCTCTAGGCTATCTTGATGCTTAGACACAAAGTCTTTGCCAATTATATATCAGACAGTATATTATTATCTAGAATCCATAAGAGGTCCAAAACTAAACACAGAAAACCAAATCATACAATCACAAGTGGACAAAACTAATTACACACTTTTCAAAGGAAATACAAACAGTGAATTTTTAAAAGTGTTCAACATTCTTAGCCCTCAGAGAAATGCCAATCAAACACATAAACAGCTGAGATTTTCCACATATATCTGTAACCCCACTCCTAGAATCAGTAAGAGACTCCAATTCAAATGAGGATAGAAGAACTTGTCATTGGAAACCATCAACCATCATCTTGGTCCCCATAGGATTCTGACTTGGTTCCCAGCTCTATCTATGGGTTTCTTTCCACTGAGCAGATCTCTTAGCCAATAAGAAAGCCACTACTTGCCAATCAAGGTTGGGTGCCACCATTGCACAGTGTGTATGTCTTGTCAGTCTGGTTGCTTTTGAATAGCAGTGTCCCCTGCTTTCTCACAAAGTTGTTGGCCACTTTCCCCCAGCAGCTCATGTAGCTCTTTCTGGCACTATATGTGCTAATCATCTGGGAACCGACTGCCCTTCTGGATTCTAGCCGAATCTCTTGGTGGGCTGCGTCAGCAGCATGTGGTGTCTTCAGCAATAGGGTCTTACCTTTTATCTCCAGCAGGTAATCAAGTGCTTTGGCAGAAGCCTATTTTGTTTTGGGGACTTCGCAGCTCTCTCTGATCAATAGCTAATGTGGGATGTAACTGATTTCTGGTACTGGGTGTTACAGGCCAAAGCCAAATGTTTTAGGGTTAGTTTTCATCCCATCCTTTCCTGGGGCCTTCTTACCAGATGATGTCCCCATATTCCTGTTGAGAGTTATATCTTTTAGTCTACTATTCAGGACAATTGCTTTTATGGTACCAGTTCATTTTGGATTTAGTTTTCTGTGTATCTCCCTCCAGCCTTCCACTCCTCTACCCCAAACCCTTCCATCCTATTGTCTGACCCTCAAGTTGCCTGTCAGGTATGCCAGCAACTCAAGCTGTTCCAGGGTAGAAACCACAGATGAGGGAGAATATGCAGCATTTGTCTTTCTGTGTTTGTATAAGTTCAGAGTATGATCTGCTCCACATCCATCCATTTTCCTACAAATTCCATTACACCATTTTTCCTTACTGCTGAGTAGAATTCCATTGTGTAAATGTACTGCATCTTCATTATTCATTTGTCAAATGATGGCCACCTGGGTTGATTCTAGTTCTTAGCTATTATGAATTGAGCAGCTATAAACATTGTTGAGAAAATTTCTCTGCAGTGAAGCATGAGGGGCTACATCCATCAAAATCTCTCTAAATTGACAATGCTTATCCTCTTTGACCTATGATGACCTTATTCTCCATTGAAAGATGTTTTTCTTTTTCAGAAGGTAGCAAAAACTGAGATAAACCACCCTTCACACATCAGTCAGGGCGCAGGTGAAACCAGAGGGATTGGTGAGATGAGCAAGAGTGCTGCTTCCATGGTGTGCCTGACAACCTGTGCCATGGTGAAGGAGACAGACACTGAGGACACTCAAAACATACCAAAGCAGAAATCCAGAAGCTCCTGAGAGCTCAGCAATGAAGAAGACTTAAAATATACCCACCATGGCTTGGGGAATTTTGTGGAAGAGGGGGGGAAGAAAGATTTTAAGTGCTGCAGGTTGGGAGGGCATATCCAGAGACATTGCCCACCCCAATGACTGATGGCTGCTCTCGCAACTCATAAACCACAATGCCATGGTGAATACCAGCAATCTCACTGAGGAGGGACCTTAGTGGAATGGGGACAGGGAGGAGGAAAATGAAGGTACCACCACATGACGTGTCCATGCAAAGCATATACTTAATTTGAAGAGAGAGAGAGAGAGAGAGAGAGAAAAGATAGAAGAGCAATGTAGTGGGACACCTGATGTTCTGCTCTGGCCACAGAAGGTGAGTGAGATGCTACACTGGTATATACAGGGTGTGCATATACCACACACACACACACACACACACACACACTCTCTCTCTCTCTCTCTTTCTCTCTCTGACACACACTGAACACACATCACAAAAGCAAAAAAAAAAAAAAAATGAGTCAAATGATAAAAACTGGTAAAGATACGAAGAAAGAGACACCTTACTATACTGTTGGTGGGAATATAAACTGGTTAAGTCACTATGGAATTTGGTATGGAGGTTCCTCAAAAAACTAAAGTAATCTACTGTCTAATCCAGCTATACCTCTCCTGGGTATATACCTAAAGGTTTCCAATCCATCACATCATAAAGAAACTGGAACATC
This sequence comes from Dipus sagitta, assembly GCA_036346955.1. Taxonomy (NCBI): domain Eukaryota; kingdom Metazoa; phylum Chordata; class Mammalia; order Rodentia; family Dipodidae; genus Dipus; species Dipus sagitta. Next base: position 83,849,030 of record CM070781.1, read on the forward strand.
TATGCTTATTGCTGCACTATTCACAATAGCTAAGATAAAGAACCAGCCTAGAGTTCTACCAACTGAATATTTAGCAATGAAAATGTAGTACATATGTACCCAATGAAATTCAGCCACAGAGCTAGATGCTGGGAGAGTGTGCTCCCTGGGGGTGGGGGCAGGGAGACACTGGGGAAGTGCTCCCTGACGGCAGGTAGACACCAGGGAAAGCCTGTTCACTAGGAGCAAAGAGCTGGTGGGGAAAGCTTGCTCACTGGGGTCAGTGAGCTGCAGTGGAAGCCTGCTGGCTAAGGGTGGCTAGGTACCAGGGAAATGCTCACTGGGGGCAGAGTGCTAGGGAAGTGCTCACTGGGGGCAGAGTGCTAGGGAAGTGCTCACTGGGGCAGCCAGTCATGGGGAAAGTCTGCTCACCGGGGGCAGGTAGGAACAGGTGAACTGGCAGTTGGCCTTGGTAGTATCCATGGATTGGTGCCAAACCATGCCTCCATATTCATATGTTCTTGCCCCAATCACCTCCACAGATCCATGCTCACACACCAGACACCTCCTGGGGACCCATGGTAGGCAAGGTCCATGGAACCTGGCTCCATCTTTCCCTTAATCCTTTCTTAACCCTCTGCCTGCATCTTCAGACAGGCGTCCCCCCTGTCCTTGGCTCCTTGCTTCTACCCCAGACCAGGAGCACAGGAGTATCTGGCAAGTGCCTGCCAGGGGGTATCAGTGCACCTCTACAACCTGTTCAGTTGAGGTGCAGTGGGGTTATAGAGCAAGTATTACTGCTTCTGAGCCACATAGGCATGGCACAGCTTTGATCAGGGGCTGAAAAGATTCTGGACTTCCAATCCAGCTCTCCTATCAGCTACCAGCCCAGAGCTGCTGGCATACTTGCAACCTCCACAACTGTACATCTGCAGTTATAACCACATCCCACTAGAGTCCAGTTCAAACCAAAAAAGAACACTCACTGAAGATCCTACAAGGGCAAATACTTCTTTCTTTATGAAACAAGACTTTAATCCTGAGATGGGTAGATCCCAATACAAAATAAACAATGAAAGACAACAAACAGAGATCTCCAAGAGGTTGACTAGTTCCACATTGGAAGTCTTCAATGAAAACATAGAGGAAACAACAGAAATTGAATCCCAAAATGAAAACACAATAAGCTATGTTACCCTGACCAAGCAAACTGCTGAACTGGAAGCAAATAACCAAAAAAGCAACAACTGCATAAATGAAATGCACACAGCCTTCAACACTAGGCTTAATATAATTGAGGAAAATCAGAGAGACCTTAAAAGAGAGATAAATGAATTGAAGGTGAGTATTCAAATAGAGGATCTCAATAACCAGCCGACTAAATTTAATGAAGACATGATAACATGCAAAACTGAATTCCAGGAAGCTTCAACAAAATAAAAAGTCAACTTTAAATTGGAATTCAACAAAGAGATGGATATGATGCAGAAAAATGCAACAAAAATCAAGTAAAGATTTAAAAAGCCTCTTTAGAAGCCTTTACTAACAGAGTTGATCTTGTGCAGGATAGAACTTGTGAACTGGAAGTAAAGCAGAAGAAATTGACCAGGAGTCCAAAAACTTTGATAAGTTCAAAAATTCAAGCAAACAGAATATGAGGGGATTGTGGAATACCCTAAAATGAACAAACATCTGGATCATTTGTATACCAGAAGGGGAAGAATTCCAGGCCAGAGGCATAGAAAACATTCAACAAAATTATTGAAGAAAATCTTCCTAACTTTGCAAAAGAGAGGCTCATCCAGATACAAGAAGCTCACAGAACACTAAATGGACAGGACCAAATAAGAAACTCTCCAACGCACATCAGAATTAAAACTCTAAGCAATGAAAACAAAGAGAGAGTGCTAAAAGGAGCAAGAGAGAAACAACTCATTATGTATAAAGGCAATCCTATTAGAGTTACCTCAGTTTTTTTAATAGAAACCATGAAAGCCAGAAGGGCTTGGAATGCTATAGGTCAAAACCTAAAAAACTATGGCTTCAAACCCAAACTACTGTATCTAGAGAAAATATCCCTCGTAATAGATGGAGAAAGGAAAACTTTTCATGACAAAATCCAGCGATGTAATTATATGAAAACAAAGCGAAACCCACAGAGAATATTTCAGGAGATATTCCATACAGAAGAATCAACCAACCAACCTCAAGAGCCTACAAGAGTACAAACACAATAACCAAAATGAGAGCAGGCATAAAATAATACAAAGTACCAAACCCTGTAAACCCTCCAGCATGGCAGGGATTAACTCAAACCTCACAGTTATAAATCTAAATGTTAATAGATTTAACTCACCATAAAAGGATGGATTATCAAAATGGAGTCTTCCATCTTTTGCTTTTACCTTACCATAAAAGATAGACATCTCCTCACAGTGAAAGGATAGAAAATGATTTTCCAAGCAAATGAAAATTAGAAACAAGTGGTTATGGCTATATTAATATCTGACAAAATGCACTTCATACCAAACATAATTAAAAAGGACAAAGAAGGTCACATTTTTTTAAACAAAGGAAGGACCCAACAAGAGGACATCACAGTCATAAATCTGTATGTGCCAACACAGGTGTACCATATTTTGTAATGCAAAACCTACTTCACAACAAATCAGAAATAAATCCCAATAACATCATAGTAGGGGACTTCAATACACCACTTTCATAATTAGACAAATCATCCTAGCAGAAAATCAACACGGAAATAATATATCTTAATAACACCATAGATCTATTAGACATAACAGACATCTATAGAATATTTCATCCCAGTACTACAGGACACACATTCTTCTCAGCAGCCCATGAAACCTTTTCCAAATTAGATCATATATTAGAGCAGAAAGCATACCTCCATAAATTTAGAAAACAGAAGTAACTTCCTGCATCATATTGGAGAACAATGCATTAAAGGTAGAAATTAACAACAAGAGAAACAACAGAAACACACCAGCTCCTGGAGATTGCTATTAAACAATGAATGGGTGGTGGAAGAAACCAAAGAGGAAATCATAAAATTCCTTGACTTAAAATGATAACAAAAACACAACATACCAAAACTTATGAGACACAATGAAGGTAGTCCTAAAGGGAAAACTTATAGCACTAAATGTCTTCATAACAAAGACAAAGAGAGCCTAAATTAATAACCTGACAATCTTCCTAAAGTTGTTGGAAAACCAAGAAAAATCTGAAGAGTTCCAAATGGAGAAAAAATAATTAAGATTAGAGAAAAATTAATGAATTGGAAACTACTAAAATAAGAAAATTGACAAAACATAGACCCGGTTCTTTGAAAAAATAAATAAGATTGATAAACCCCTGGCAAATCTGATCACATGTTTAAAAAAAGAGAAGTCTCAAATTAACAACAACAACAAAAAAAAAAAAAAGAAAAGAAAAAAGGAAAAGGTGGCGATCACAGTAGACATCAATGAAATTGGGAGAATCATGAAGATATATTTCCAAATCTGTATTCCAAAAAATTGGATAACCTTCAAGTAATGGACAAATTCATAGATACATACACCTGGAAGAAATGGAAAAAATCCTAGATACCACCTACCAAAACTAGGTCCAGAGCACATAAATCAATTACATTCTTTTAGATTGAAAATGTAATAAAAAACTATCCAAAAGGAAAAGTCAGCTGAATTTTACCAAACCTTCATCAAAGAACTGAAACCTCTTTTTCTCAAGCTATTTAACATAATGAAAGAACAGGGAGTGCTTGCCAACTCCTCCTATGATGCTAGGATCACCCTAATACTAAATCCATACAGAGATACAACAAGAAAACTATAGACTTATATGCCTGACGAACTTGGATTAAAATATCCTGAACAAAATCCTCACAAACCTAATTCAACAACACATCAAAAGCATTATTCACCTGGATCAAGCAGACTTCATCCCAGGGATGCAGGGATAGTTTAACATACGGAAATTGACTGATGTAATACATGACATATATAATCTTAAACAAAAGAACCACATGACCATTTCAATAGATGCAGAGAAGGCCTTTGACAAAATACAACATCACTTGATGATCAAAATGCTGGTGACTAGACATTGAGGGTTTATATTTCAACATAGTAAAGGCTATATACAAATCACCTAAAGTCCAAACAACACTTAATGGGGAAAGTCTCAATGAGTTCCCATTAAGACTGGGGAAAAGACAGGGGTGCCCACTCTCATCATAGCTCTTCAACACTGTACTAGAAATCCAAGTCCAAGCAATAAGACAGGAGAAAGAAATAAAAAGGATACAAATTGGAAAGGAAGAAATCAAACTCGCCCTATTTGCAGATGACATGATCCTATACATAAGTGACCCTAAAGACTCTACTATAAAGCTTCTAAAGATGATAAATTCCTTCAGGAAAATGGTAGGATGCAGAATTAGCACAGAAAAATTGGTAGCCTTCCTATATGCAAAAGGTATATATACAGAGAAAGAAATTAGCAAGGCTGTCCCACTTTCAATAGCCACAGAAAAATCAAATACCTTGGAATAACACTAATTAAGGATGTGAAAGACCTATATACTGAAAACATAAAAACACTCAAGAAAGAAACTGAGGTGGACATGAGAAGATGAAGGACATTCTGTTTCTGGATAGGTAGAATTCATATTGTGAAAATGGCAATCCAACCAAAAGTAATATACAGAGTCAGCACAATACCAATAAAAATCCCAGCATCATTCTCCACAGAGATAGATAAAAATAATCTCAAAATTCGTATGGAATGGCAGAAGGCCTCAGATATCCAAAAATATCTTAAGCAAAAGAAAACACCACTGGAGCTATCACCATACCAAATCTAAAGCTATATTACAAAGTCATGGTAACAAAAACAGGGTGGTACTGGCATAAAACCATATACAGCAAAGGTGTCAATAATGCACACCAGGAAAAGACAGCATCTTCAACAAATGGTGCTGGACAAATTGCATAAGCACATGTAGAAAAGTGAAACTAAACCCATTTCTCTAACTATGCACAAAAAATCAACTCCAAATGGATTAAAGACCTCAACATAAGATCTGAAACTCTTAAATGCCTGGAAGAAAAGTAAAGCAGGAACACTTCACTATATAGGAGTGGGAAAAGACTTCCTGAACAATACCCCAGTAGCTGAGGCAATTAAACAATCACTCAACCAGTGCATTTCATACAGACAAGCATACCATAAAGAGAGCCAATAGATCACCCATTGAATGGGTGAAATTTGCTATCAATACCATTGAAAGAGGCCTAATATCTGGAATGTACACAGAACTCAAAAAAATTAAGCAATGAAAAATAAAACAATCTACTCAAAAAAATGGGACATAGAACTGAATATGGAATTCTCAATGGAAGAAACATAAATGGCTAATACTCCCTTAAGTAAATGTTCAACATCCTTAACCATCAAGGAAATGCTAATTAAAACAATTATGAGATTCACCTTCTTCCAGTCCGGATGGCAATCATTAAAAAGTCAAATGACACTAAATGTTGGTGAGGATGTGGGGAAAGGAGAGCCCTCATTCACTGCTTATGGGAGTGTAAACTTGTACAACCACTATGGAAATCAATATGGAGACTCATGAAAAAGATGAAAATAGAGCTATGAAGTGACCCAGCCACTCCTGTATTGGACATCTACCCTAAAGGCTCCATGCTTCACTGTGTTGATATTTGCTCAACTATGCTTATAGATACTCAACTCACAATAGCTAAGAACTAGAATCAACCCAGATGTCCATTATTTGATGACTGGATAATGAAGATGTGGTGTATATATACAATGGAACACTTCTCAGCAGTAATGAAAAGGATATAATGAAATCTGTAATAAAATGGACACACTTGACACAGATCATACTAAGCAAAATCGCACAAGTACATAAAGACAAGTTCTACATATTCTTTCTCTTCTTTGGTTCTTAACCTGGAACAGCCTGAGTTTCAGGCATACCTGACAGACAGCACAGGGGACAGATAATAGGGATGGAAGTGTTTGTGGGAAGGGAAATGGGAGGGCAGGGGGAGATACACACAAAACTAAATACAAAAGTAACTGGTACCATAAAAACCTTCCTCTTGGATAGCAGACCAAAAGACATAACCCTCAAAAGGAGTGGGGGGGGGTGGTAGGAGGGGTCATCTGAGAAGAAGAGCACTGCAGAGGGTGGGATGAAGCCCAAACTAAACATTTGGCTCTGACCTATAACTCCCAGTAGCAGAAATCAGTTACAACCTACATTGAGCTATTGATTGGAGAGATTTATGAGGTCTCCACAACAAGACAAGTTTCTGTCAATGCAACTGATTACTTGACTGAGGTAAAAGGTAAGACCTTATTGATGAAGACACTACATGCTGATAACACAGGACATTGAGAGATCAGCTGGAATCTGAAGGAAGCCAGTTCCTACATGGTTAGCCCATACAGTGCTAAAAAGCAGCCCTACATAGCTGTTTGTGAAAATGGTCAAAATGATGTGTGTTAGCAGGTGACACTGGTATAAGAAAGCAACCAGCACCTGTGCAATGATGGCACCCAGCCTAGGTGGGTTACCAATGCCTCCTGATTGGCTAAGAGATATGCTCATTGGAAAGGAAACCATAACTGGAACTGGGAACTGAGTCAGAATCCTGCAGAGATCAAGATTATGGACTCCAACAAAAAGATTCTACTAATCCTTGACCAAAAGTGAGGCCACTCCCATCAGAATCTCTAAATTAACAATGCTTATCCCATTTAATCTATGCTGACCTCAATCTCTGTTGGAGAATCTGTTTTTCTTTTTCAGAAGGCACCAAGAACCAAGGAGATTAAACCATCCCATGCATGTCAGCCAAGGCCCAGGTGAAACCATAGAGGAATTGGTGATTGGTGAGATGAGCAAGAGTGCTGCTTCAATGGTGAGCCTGACAACCAGTGCCAGAGTGATGGAGACAGACACTGAGGATACTCACAATATATCAAAGCAGAAATCCAGAAGCTTGTAAGAACTCAACACTAAAGCAGACTTAAAGCACACCCACCACAGCTGAGGGAATTTTGCAGAAGAGGGGATGGAAAGATTTTAAGAACCACAGTATGGAAGGGAGTATCCACAGGCACTGCCTGTCTCCCACAGTGACTAACTGCTGCTCTCACAACTCATAATCCACAACCCCATGGTGAATACCGGCAATCCCACTGAGGAGGGCCCTCAGTGGGATGGGGACCGGGAGGAAGGGAATGATGGTACCAACACATGATACGTCCATATCAAGTTTCTCCTTAATAAAAAAAAATAAATAATTAAAAAGAAATGCAGCCACAGAAATTATGGAATTATGACATTTTTCAGAAGACTAGACAAAACCAGACATTATTATTTAAAGTGAATTAAGAGCCGGGCGTGGTGGCGCACGCCTTTAATCCCAGCACTCGGGAGGCAGAGGTAGGAGGATCGCCGTGAGTTCGAGGCCACCCTGAGACTCCATAGTGAATTCCAGGTCAGCCTGGGCTAGAGTGAAACCCTACCTCGAAAAACCGAAAAACCAAAAAAAAAAAAAAAAAAAAAAAAAAAAAAAATAAAGTGAATTAAGCCAGACTCAGAAACACAAATAATGCATGGTTTCTCTCATATGTGAAATCCCAACTTAAATTTATATATAAATCAAGAGGGAAGAGGAGGGACAGAAAGAAACAAGAGAAGGTAATGGGATATATGTGACAGGAACACAGGATGAATAGTTAGGGTAGCAGTGGGCCCAGCAAGGGGTGTAGGTAAGATGGGAAGGGGCAAGGAATGTTGCAGAAGAAAGAGCAGAAAGAATGTAGCAGACAGGGACTAGGGAGGAATACTTTGAGACACTGTCTTCTGGCTTCATGTTTGTTATTTCATGACCTCACAGTGCCTGCCATTATTCCCTCAGGACCTCCATAATATTTTGCTGCATGGTATACCCCACAATGCTGTGCTTCTTAGTTTTACATGGATGAGGGAGGTGGGAAAATAGTTATCAGAATAGAAGAGGGTCTAGTTAGAAAGATGCTGAGTGGAAGGGAGGAGAGGCAGAGGGACAAAAGAAGGTAACAGGAGGGGATTACGACTACATTACATTATGTTCAATTGTCAATTAAAAAAGAATATGCCCAGCATAGTGGCATATGCTTTTAATTATAGCACTTGGGAGGCTGAGGTAGGAGAGGATCACTGAGTTCGATGCCTGCCTGGGCTATAGAGTGAGTTCCAGGTCAGCCTGAGCTAAAGTGAGATGCTGCCTCAAACAAAACAAAACAAAACAAACAAAACAAAACAAAACAAAAAATTAAAAGCAAATAAAAAAGAACAAAGTATAATGAAAACGTCTCAGTAAAAGTCATTACTTTCTAAATACATTAAAAGGAATATATGCGTAAAGAAATGTATTCACATTATTTATTCTAAGGTGTCTTTTCTCCCTGACCCCCACCTTTTTTTGAGACAAAGTCTTGCTCTGTAACCCAGGCTAGCCTGTCGTTTATTGTGTTATCCAGAATGGTTTTGACCTCATGGCAGTTCTTCTGTTTCAGCCCCCGAAGTGCTGTGACTACAGATGTGAGCCAGCACACCCAGTTAAGACCATTTCTTTTCCAAAGGGGCCCTCCTCGTTGGGGATGCTGGTCATCCCCATGGGGATTGTGGGTCGTGCAATGTGGGGGCAGCAGTCTGTTATAGGGGAGAGGCAAGGTCTCTGTGCATAATGTCCCAACTTGTGGCTCTAACAATCTTCTGCCTCCTTTTCCACAAAATTCCCTGCTCAATTTATAATAGCTAAGAACTGGAATCAACCCAGGTGCCCATTATTGGACGAATGGATAACCAAGATGTGGTATATCTATACGATGGAATTCTACTCAGCAGAAAAATGTTCAAATTTGGAACAGATCATACTCAGCAAACTCACATAATCACAGGAAGACAATCATCACATGGTCTCCCTCATTTGCAGCTTCTAACCTGAATCATCTCGAGTTGCTGACATACCTGATAGTCATCTTGAGGCCTGGACAATAGGAAGGGTAGGGCTTGTGGGGAAGGGAAGAGTGGGGAGGACACAAAACTGAAGACTATTTCTTAAAGGAAGCTTTTTGTGAACTTAAATCTGATGAATTCTGCACATTTATATGGCCATTAGAAAATGGATTCTTCAATAGATTACATTTTCATGAATGGAAACATTTCAACTTTCTTAAAATGATACCATTAAAAAACTGAAATAATTGCTAATATTTATAAGCAAAGAAACTTTCTGGAAAGCGTTATGTTTATACCATCACTGAAAGACTAATAAATCTTCAACAATGAGCTTCCATTCCTCTATAGTCCCAAGAATGGACTTGAGTAGTGGCCATTCTTTTTGCAAGGGGGTGTGGGAATGTGGGTGGCCATATGGCTAATGTGTTAGTAGCAGTCCTGCATGGTTTCCTGAGGTCATTTCTAGAAGCATGTATTTTAGTTATCTCAAGTGCTGATAATTTGAAAGGTAAGTTATATGGTTACTCTGGTTAGTGTATCTAGTCTACATACATATGGCCCACTCTGGTCTAGAAAAATGATCTTCTTTCTCTACCTCACAAGTTCTGGGATCCAATGGATATAAGTTGTTGTTACACATGGACAGCCTTGCATATTATAGTTTAAAAATTTATTTGTGGGGCTGAAGGGACGACTCAGTGGCTAAGGCATTTGCCTGCAAAGCGTTACAACATGAGTTCGACTCCCCAGTACCCACGTAAAGCCAGATTCACAGTGGCACAAGCATCGGGAGTTCATTTTTTAGCAGCTGGAGGCCCTAGTACATCCATTCTCTCTCTCTGACTCTCCACTCTCTGCCTGTAAATAAATTTAAAAAAATATTTAAAAAATATTGTGTGTGTGTATGTGTGTGTGTGTGTGTGTGTGTGTGTGTGTGTGCGCACGGGCATGCCAGGGTCTCACTGCTGCAGTAAATGAATGCCAGGTGTATGTGCCACTTGCCACTTTTTGCTTCTAATTTAACATGGGTGCTGGGAATTGAGCCTGGACTAATAGGCTTTGCAAACACCTTTAACATTGAGCCACATCCCTAGCCCTGTAGTTTACCTTCTTGTCTTGGAATTGGACTTATGATGTGGCTGCACACATCATCTACCTGGGCTTTTTGAGCTGTTGAGTGTGTTATCACTGCTGGAGTTCAAGTATTTACCCAGCTAAGTCTGCATTGATGATGGATAAATAGGCTTTACTGTATTTTCCCTTTATTTTTACCTGCAGTGTGCTTCTTCACACACAGTGTGGTGTTAACTAAACACTCGTAATGATGTCATGTTTTGTTTTGTTTTTACCTATGTGGATCATCATCATAGGAGACAACATACTATCACATGATTTGCAGTACCATGTACACATTTCCACTTAGCTTTCAACAAGGGTTCTACTTAACATTTAATATAGTATCTCCTTACTGATGAAACTAAGATGTTTAACCACTACATACTGCTGCATACTCCAAAGCTAGCTACATGAGTTCAAAATCCCCTATATAGGGCATGGTACAATCCAGGCTCTTAGCTTATCGTTGGAGCATATGGGGATGAAAGACACTGCACCCTTCATCTTGTTGAGGGTCATTAGGTCATGCTATACAATAGGAAATCTTAGTTTTCCTTTTGCTTTATGTCTCTATATTTTTCTAACATCACTTCTTATGAAGGTTGTACCAAATGGGGGTATATTTGTGTACATGAGTACACATATGTATGCATTGGGAATGGTAGGCAAACTTGAGCAAGATCATTCTGCCAAAACAGATATTTTTACAGGCACAGAAACAGAGTTAGCAGGCTAGTTTAGTTGTTCTTTCAGATAAGTTTTTGTCGAATGGCTCATTCTTCTGTGGTCATTGGGGTATTTTGATGAATTTTGTTATAGAAAATTTGATTTCATCAATTTGGCCAGTGTCAGTTGTTACCTCCATGGTGACCAATATCCCAGTAAATAAATGATAAATAGTCATAATTTTATTCTATTTCTACCATGTATATATTCTTGCTCCTCTTTCCAGTAGGCTGTCACTGAAAGGACAATGGTAAAAGGACTTGCCTAATGAAAACCTGCTTGGTCCTTTCCAGTCAGCCATAGGGAGCAACATTTCCTCTTTCTGCTTAGAGTCTGGGCTCTTATAGGGCTGTCTTGGGATTCTTTCTGATCTGTTTAGTAGGAGTCCATTACTTAGCAAAGATGGTTAGGCTTAGACGACCCTAGATACTCTCTTTCCCAGGACTGCCTGCAGAGACTCTATCTTGTTGAGAAACCAACTGCCCATTTCATTGGAATCACATTTGGTAGATCTCCTCGGTCACATCATGTATCAATTACCTCCCATTGCTAGGAAAAAAATACATGACAAAAATCAGTTTAAGGGAGGAAGGGTTTATTTCATCGTACAGTTCCAGGTGACAGGGTCTTGAGACATGTGGTCACATTCAGCACAGCAAGGAAACAGAGAGCACTGAATGAAGCTGTTCAGCCAGCATTTTCTTGTTTATACAATCCAGACCTCAGCCCAAGGAATGGTGCCACCCACAGTTAAGATGGCTCTTCCTATCTTAATTAATCTCATTAAGATGAGCTCTCACAGTCATGCACAGAGGCTAACCTCACCTATGTAATCCCTCATAGGTGATTCTAGGTCCTATCAAGTTCACAATCAATAGAAACCATCATACATCATGAACATTCTTATACATTTGGTAGGTATCTGTCAAACTCAGAAACATGGCTGCTTCATGCCCTACTGGAAATCATTTTGGGGTGCTGGCCTTGCCAATGAGTTTTCATATAATGCCCTTGTCAAAAACCTGATGCCAACTACCCAAATGTCCAAGAGACTGGCTGGTAATGAATGCAATGAATGCTGTATATAGTGATTTCCTTCAGAAAGCTGATGTCTGAGGAGACTCTGAGATATTCACGTTCAGAGTCTCAGGGGTCTTGGAAAAAACATGGTGGATACTTTACAGTGAAGGCTATAACTGCCGAGGAAACCAGGATGTTTCCTGCCTATTGTATACACTTGGATCTGAAAACGGCTGTCTCTGTCTCTGTCTCTGCTGGGAAAGGTCTGCACTAGCATGACCAACAGTTATCAGGACCTCTCATAAGAAGCCCTGTCAAATCTGTCATCAGCTGACATTAAACAGAAATGTCTATTTCACTTCAGGGAGGTACATGACAAGAACAGCGGAATGTTCGGTGCCAAGATGTTTAGTGGCAAATATTGATAAATCCCCAATTTTCATCTCATTGCTTGTTTGTTTTAGAACCCAGAATGAATTCGTCACCATTGGCTCAGACAGTTAAGTTTGGTAAGATTACATTAAAGTCAGTAGTTGGCTAGCACCTACCTCTTCTACCAACAAGCAAACAAACAAACAAACAAAGCCTGGATTGTAACATTTGTCAATTTCCATAATATAAGCACTTCAGAATTGCTAATTTCTTCTATAAAACAACTAGCTCCCTCTAAATTCCTGAATATTTATTTGACCACCTGCTCTGAAGAACAGACACAGCACTGGTAGTTTTCCCACTGGTTTCAGTCTCAGTCAGAAGTTGCAGTTAGCCTTCTTATTGATCTTTCGATTGGATTAAAGACACATTAGTAAGACACCTTTGAAAGGACGCTAGTTTTGCAGGTGGAGTGGTCCATGCCAACCCTTCCTTTGTAGCAAGTAACCTGTATCAAATTCCCTCTTTAGCTGTGTTGGGACCAAAGAATGCTTATTACCATCTTCTAATCCACCTCCCCACATGCACACAGGTAGGAAAAGTAAGCCCTGGAGACAATTCAATAAAGAAAATAAAAAATGAGGAAGAAGACATATGTGAGTACATTAAATAAAATCAATTTAAGAAACAGTATAGGGAAAAGGAATTGCAGAAAGGAGTCATAAAGACCTGTTTTAATATTTCAAAGTGAGTATTAACATGCAGGTAAATAGGCAACACGATGTATGGGTTGGGTGACTGCAAATGTAGAGTGGATGGGACTAACCCTGCCATTCACAGCCGTCCTTTCACTGAGTTCCAGCGGTACCCAGCACTTATGCAAGTGGAATTCACTTCAACCTCACAGGCAGTTCCACAGGGACACTTTTCCACCGAAACTTCCTGCTTCTGGTGTCAAAGGCCTGTGTTCTTTACAAATGATCTAGAGATAATAGCCAAACTCAGCCTGGGCACCCTGCCCTTATCACTACATGTAGTGTGGCACTTTCTTCTGAATTGAATCATTCTCTCCTGGGGGTAGAAAGGAAGCCCAGGAGACTTCAGAAGTCAACTAGTCTTGGAAAATGGTTGGAGGACCCAGCCTTAAGGTTATGTAAGGAGAAAACAACTGTTTGGGGATGGGATTCTCTCAGGGAGCGGCCTGCAAGTCATGTAGTATGCTGGGGACTCTCCAGCTGAGCTGCCTGCGGGCTGTACATTGAGCTCCAAGAGACCCAGCTTCCGTGAGTCATCACCTCTACTGGAGTGGGCTTTTTGGTGACCCTGTGGCCACCCTGCTCTATAAGTAACCCCCGGTAACTCACTGGCTCACCAATCTTGGTTTTGGTGCAATCATATTTTGGCTTATTGTATGAGCCCTATCTGGGGTGAAGATGTGTGCTTGTGTTAGCCCCAGGGAGAAAGTTTCCTGCAACGATCTGCATTTGTGCACAGGAGTTGTACATGGAGTAAATATAGAAGTTATTCACAATTTTGCACCAAATTCATGGAGAGGTAAAGCAGATCAGAGAGAAATGGCAGTTTTCTGTATGTTAGGTGATGAGGGATATTCTTTGAGGGATTTTGTCAGAGCGAGGGAAGACAGCTTTGTGAGCTTGATTTGGTTGTCACAGGTAGGAAGACATTTAGAGCACAGCATCTAGGATGTTGCATACTTTTGTAATTTCCTCTCTCTGTGTGTGTTTGTGTGGTCAGGTATGTGTGGAGGTCAGAGAACAGCCTCTGGGGCTAACAAGAGGAGTTGCTTTACCGTATTTTCTTCACACATTAGAATCCAAAAGGCAATATGGTGGGCACTTCTAACAACCCTGGCTCCTACCTCACCACCACCATCTCCTTCTGGGAGTCTGCAATCCTTTCCTCAGGAGACTGGATTTCATCTCCAGGACCTAAACCACAAAACTGTGTCACTACAGCCTGGAACGGGAATACCCACGAGTGAGAGGTCAGGTTCGTTTCTAATACATAGGGAAGTTTTCCCATCATTGCTGGTGACCTCATGGCTGGAAAGTTTGAATTTTGCTAAGAGCCATGAACATGGAATAGCTTTAATTAAAGAAAAAGATACTCAATAATTGTTGGCTTGACATTTATCAGATGATAATTCGGGTAAAATCATATTGCATGAGAGAAATGGAAAGCTCTCTTATGCTATTACCAGAATCTGAGAATAAAATTAATTTAACTTTAAATAAATCTTCACAGAGTTATAACAAACATACCGGGCAGCTTCTGAGTACCTCTCCAGACTTCTAAACACTGCCGCTTGACGAAGATGATTTCGGAAATAGGCTGGGTTCAAAACAATGCTCCTATAAAAAGATAAAGGAAATACAAATGTTATTAGGTTCTTAAAAGATGATTACCAGAAGTGTACAGGAATGTAATCAGTGTATTCAATCTTCTATACCGTTTTGAAACATACTGATGATACTTTATATAGTTGTTCACACACAAGCACACATTGTTGAAAAGTGAATTAAGTTTGCATCATAAAAGCAACTTTGTCACACTGAATATTTTTATAAATCTGGTCATGACAAAGAATTTAAATCTACCTTATATTAAGTATAAAGTGTAGTGATATTTTATTTGCTTATCAGAATAAATCCAGCAATACCCATAGGTTTTTTTATAATCATATGTTTACTTTTAGTTTGTTCTTTGAAAGTTTCATACACATATTATAATTTAGTCAGACTCCCATTACTTTCTCTTATTCCACTGAATCTCTTCTTCCACCTATATATTAGTGGATAAATTGTTGAAAATAATGAACATCCCTTTTCTCCCAAACCATTAACTACCAGTAGCTTCCCAGGGATGGTGAGGACTCATAAGTCCATCCCTATTCATGAAGAATGATGGCAGGCCTTTCTTATATAGGCCTTTTGTAGGTAACCACAATAGCTGGGAATTCATTGAATGCAATGGCCATGCCAACTTAAAGAAGAGACTTCCACAGCCTCCCTCCAGCCCTCCAGCTCTTACATTCTTTTCATCTCTATTTCAGTAAAATGGTATATTTACTTTAAAAAATATTTTATTTTTATTTAATTATTTCTTAGAGGGAAGGAGAGAGAGAGATAGACAGAATAGGCACACCAGGGATTCTAGCCACTGCAAACAAACTCCAGATGCATGTGCCACCATGTACATCTGGCTTATGTGAGACCTGGGGAATTGAACTTGTGTCCTTAGGTTTCACAGGCATGCGCCTTAACTGCTAAGCCATCTCTCCAGCCCATAATGGTATATTTACTTTTCATGAAAGAAAAGGCTGTGAACAGCTGAATTGCATTTTTAAAGAAAAAGGAGCTGCAATTTGGGTGACATGCTCCTTTACATTGCTAATTAGGCTGTGTAGGTGAGGTGGTGTCACAGAAGGAGCCTTGAACCATAGTTAAGGAGGCTGGTCTTGACTTTGCCACATTTGATGAGGACCTTCTTCACCTTGAGCTCTCTCTAATGTTCACTAACATTATGAGGCTTTAATCATAGACAACATGTACCTTGCCTTCTGGCTCCTAGAGTTCCAACATCTTGATCCAAACTCATATTAGAAGAAAATAACTTTTCTGCCACTTTGTTCCCCTAGAGATAAACAAGAAGGCTTCTCTTCCTTGCTTCCTTGAGAGCTATTAAGGCTAGACACAGTTCAAGTCATCTGATATAATGAGGAAACCAGACAGGGACTGTACATAGCCTACCACCAGATGGGAACAGGGAGACAGTCATTAGTGGAAGTTTGAAATGTCTTTCCTACTACTCTTATTGTTGTGGGAATTGAACTGTAGAACCAACACAGGTTTACTAAGACATTTTGTGAGTCTACCTCTACATGCTGATAAGAACCACATGGAATTGGTTCATTATGGAAGCAAATGGTTTTTAACTTTTTGAGAGGCTTCCAGAGCTGATTGAGAATCAGATTTGTGCTATAAACACTTGTGCAAGAAAACTACACACACTCACAGTTGAGCAGTGTTAGAAAATTCATGATATGTTTTACTGCTATTTGTGAGTTGCAATTTAAACAAAATGTAGACAAAAATAATTCCATTCACAGAATCACGGCTTATGCAAAGTGTGTGTGGAAATAAACTCCATTGGTATACCTGGCCCATCAAGAACATGAAGTTAAATGAAGCTGAGATGAACCAGTCTATCTCACTTTAAACAAAAATAAACAGCAACAAGAGAGGTTAAGGGAAGTTTCTAAAGGGTTGTGGTGGTTTGAATGTGAAAGGTTCCCCCATAGCCTCAAGTTTTTGTGATCAGTTTCATAATCAGTCCCCAGGAAGTGGAGCCTTTAGATGGAGCTTTGCTGGCGTAGATGAGCCCCTGGTAGTAGGCCTACTGAGTGCTCACTGCCTAGCTCTTTCCTGATGCTCCCTGCCAGCTGATGTGGTAAGATGTGACATATGATAAAACTTTCCTTTGAGACTGTAAGCTGAAATAACCTTTTCCATTCCATATATTGTTTGGTTGGGTGTTTTGCCCCAGCAATGAGAAGGTAACTGCTACAAGAGTTGTATCTGTCATTTTTAGTCACAGATCTCTGTTTCATATCTTAATGCCTCTCCTGATGCATCTGAAACAGAGGGGTCCGAGTTAACAAGGTTTGGAAGTATTCTCTATGCCTAATAATTTGTGCAAAGGAATATTTAGTTCTCCTATGAATACCTTAAAAACTATTACAAGGGTTCATTTGATATCACGGTAAAAATAGTACCTATTATTAATACTTCTTGTTAGTTCAGAAGAATATTTATAAAGAATGTTTACGTATCTTATCCCCGTACAAAAGCAATCCATAGTTGACTAAGAGCAGAGTTCTGTTTAGAGCCTAGGGTTTCTGACTAACCGGATTTTTTTCTTTTATATAATAACCAATTTCTCTTTACATTCATTCATTTAATAAGCATAGGTAGGAAATGTGATGGACAAACTTTTACTGAATAGATGTTTCTAGTTGTGATGGCTTCAATATGATTCTGAGAAGTGGTGGTGATTTTAAAAATTAGTTGCAGTGATAAGCCCTCCATGTTCCTGAGGAAATACTAGTGGTGGACATAGCCTCTTGTTGGATTGGGCCATGTTCTTTTAAAGACACCATCAACGTGCCATGGACCATATGTGTCCCTGCTTGACAGAGCAACTCAAAGAAGATCCAGACCCAATCTCCATCCCAAAGGTGAAATCATAAAAGCATATTTAGAAATTTCAGAAGAGATACTACATCTGGCAACTTACGATGTTGGACTCTCTTGTAATTACTGCAGGGTTTTCCATGTGCTTATAATGCGCTCTTATTAGATATTTGGCAGGAAAATGCTAGTATTGGTTGTAAAACCTAGTTTCTACACATTCATTAATTTATCGATGCTTTCTGAAATGACATATACTTTTAGAGATATATTTGAGGTTGTGTACAACTTTCAGTAGAAGCAGTGGTTTGTCCTTTAAAGTTTTTCTTATCGTTTATCATTCCATGCTATTTGGAAAGGCAGGAGGCAGGCTCTGATCAAAATGGACAATCTCCCTGGGGCTTCAGTGAGAAAACTGTAATTGTAATCAGAAAGAGGCCCTGGCACTGATTAGTTTGATTTTATCACAGAGGAAATAACTCTGATTTAGCTATGCTGATAGGGCTCCTGAAAGCAAGAACCATGTGAGAAAGCACAGCTAAATTACAGAAGACTTTGCATCTTTGACAGAAGAATGGAGTTAGTGTTAGTAACAGGCATTGACTGCTCACTTGGTTGATTAGCCCCATTCTCAGGGAATGTGATCATGTAAAATAAATTTTGTAAGAGATAAATGCTTATTTAAAAAATTAATTTGCAAAACCTGTGGTATTCTTTGGCTT
Organism: Dipus sagitta; assembly: GCA_036346955.1. Classification (NCBI taxonomy): domain Eukaryota; kingdom Metazoa; phylum Chordata; class Mammalia; order Rodentia; family Dipodidae; genus Dipus; species Dipus sagitta. The sequence goes on from CM070781.1 coordinate 83,867,245, forward strand.
TCTATGATTTCTCTCTGTATAAAAATTGACATAATTTGATGGGTGAGCTTCTTTTATCAAGTTCTAGGTTTTTAAAACAATGAAGTCAGAATGTACTATTTCAATAATTGTCCTAGGCCTCCTAATTCATTGGCCAGATAAGTCTTTCCCAGTCTCAGTGATGTACTACGTAAGTTGTGTTTGCCATAGGCCGAGTCTGCAGGCACATCTGGCCTGTGATTGGACATTGTATTCATGCCTTATCCTGTCTTTTCCTGTGACAAAAAATTGTCTTAATTATTGCTAGTTTAGAATGCATTTCAATTTCTGGAAGGGAAAGAACAGCCTAATGACTTATTTGTGAAAAACATCTATTACCTAGTTTAGGCTTATGATTCCTTGCTAATGAACATAATAACCTTTCTTTCTTTTTCAATGTAGAAATTGTGTGGTTTTAATTTTGTATGAGTGTTCATGCATGTGAATGTGTGTGTGTGTGTGGGTGTGTATTACAGTGTGCATGTGAATACTGGAGGACAATTTTTGGGTGTAGGGTTGACCTCCCTCATTTGAGTTGGTGTCTCTAGCCTGCTCACTGCTCTGTTCAATGAGCTTCTGGGACATCCTCCTGTGTCTGCTTCCCTTCTCATCTTGGTATGCTGTGATCACAGATTCCCACTACAGCCTTCTGCTTTCTGTGAGTTCTGAGAATCCACTCAGGCATGCACAGCAAGCTCTATCTCCCCAGCTCCACTTTTGGTTCTTTAGTTGCAGAAACATTATTTGAGCAGGGCATGGTGGCTGAGACAGGATTGTGAATTCAGGTCCATTCTACACTACAAACTGATATCCTGTTTCCAACAGCAAAATACAAAATAAACAAACAACAAAACGAAAACAAGCAAAAACCACAAAGAAAACTGAAATGTTATATTATGATTTTCACTGGTATTAATTTTGTTTTTGTTTTTGTTTTTTTGAGGTTAAGTTTCACTCTAGTCCAGGCTGACCTGGAATTCACTATGTCGTCTCAGGGTGACCTGAAACTCATGGCAATCCTCCTACATCTGCCTCCCGAGTACTTGGATTAAAGGCATGTGCCACCATGCCTGGCTGGCATTAATTTTTTATATTATTGTTCTCTTATCCAGAAATGTGATATATCTTTTCCTTAAAAATTCTTTTATGTCTCCCAGTAATCTTTTCACCTTTCTCCCTTTAAAAATATAATTTTTACTAATTTCTTGTTAATTCTTAACTTTTGAAATTATATATGAGAATGTGCATATATTTATATGTACATGGTTTTATTGCATTATCTTTTCTAAACTTGTGGCTAGCATTGTGTGTGTGTATTTTTTTCTTATAACTTACTGTCACAGTAATTCAGTTTTGTTCACATTGTTTACAAATACTAAATTACTACTTTTCAACATTCACATTTATATTTTCTGTTTTGTTTATATTTGTTACTGCATAGGCTAAATTTTAAGAGAATTTAACTGAGGAAAATTAAGGGTGTTTCATTAAATCTTGGTAACCTTTTCAAGCTAACTGATTTTTAGATGCAGTTAATAATACTACTGTTTGCCTTTTCAACTCTCATTTTTCTCTTTATGAAGTCATTCCTTGTTGTCCATGCGATACTGGCTGATGACCCCTGAAGATTCTAAAACCTGTTCTGCCTAAATTCTTACATAAAATACTGCAGCACATACATGTGCTCTGTATAGTCTTCATGCACACACTAAATCATGTCAGGGCAACCCATAACACAATGCAATGTAGGATGGGTTGTAAATAATTGTTGTATTGTTTAGGGAATGCTAACAAGGAAGAAAATGTCTATATATGATCACTACTGGCACACTTTTTTCCTTGAATATTTTTAAGTGGAACCAATGCAGAGAGCCCACTGCACTTATTAATCATTTTTTGTTGCTTCTGCAACTGTCTTTTACTTCTTATTCTCTTTTTTGAGAGAGAAAGAGGGAAGGAAGGAGGGAGGGAGGGAGGCAGAATGGCACACCAGGGTCTTCAGCTGCTACAAACAAACTCCAGATGCGTGCACCCCATGTGTGCATGTGCGACATCGCACACTTGCCTCACTGTGCATCTGGAATACATGGGACCTGGAGATTCAAACATGAATTCTTAGGCTTCACAGGCAAGTCCCTTAACCATTAAGCCATCTCTCCAGTTCCTTACTCTTTTTAAAAAATATTTTATTTTTATTTACTTATTTGAGAGAGACAGAGGGAGTGAGAGGTAGAAAGAGAAAGGGAGACGGAGACAGAGAGAAGGGGTGTGCCAGGGCCTTCAGACACTACAAACAAACTCCAAACACATGTCACATGTGCCACCTTGTGCATCTGGCCTATGTGAGTACTGGGGATTTGAACCTTGGTCCTTAGGCTTCACAGGCAAGCACCATCTCTCCAGCCCATTCTTATTCTTAACACCTAGAAAAGTCTCTGCTTCTTTCGTGTGTGTGTGTGTGTGTATGTGTGTGTGTGTATGAACGCAGATGCATATGCTTTGTGTGTACATGTGTAGAGGCCAGAGGTAGATATCAGGTGTTCTCTTATATTGCTCTTCCACCTTATTTCCCTGTCAGTGTCTTCAATGGAGCCTAGAGACTGTGGTTTTCCATTATAGTAACAACCAGGGAGCCCCAGCTATCCTGATGTCTCTGTCCCCACCACTGCATCAAAGTGCTGGCGCTACATGTGCGGCCATGTCTGTTGATTTTTTTTAAATATGGGTGCTGCAAATCAAATCCAGGTCCTCATGTTTGTGTAGCAGGTGCTCTTCCTAGCTGAGCCATTTCCTAGTCTACGATAAGACACCATTGCTTCTTTCCAAAGCAAGTATATTATTTTTCACCACCCTCTGTAATGTATGAGAAAACCAGTTGCTCTGCGTCCTCATCAGAACCTGGTATTATAAATATGTCTGTGAAATATTGGGGTGGAGTTCATGTATAGTATGAGGTAAAGGTCATACCATTTATTTATGCTTATGGGTATATAGTTTTTCTTAACTTTGATATTTCTTCCTTATAAGTGGATACTTTAAATCTTTTACTTTCCCATTTAAAATATAAAAATAGTATGACAATTATTAAAATTGTCTACTTGGATTTTAAAAGATATGCACAAATTTAAGGAATATTGATATCCTAACCATACTGTCTTTAGATGAGCAAATATAGTACATCTCTTCATAATTTAAATTTCAATTTATCTCATCAATATTTTATATTTTGTGCACAAAAGTATTACATAAAGTTTGTTAGAACTTCTTTAAAGTAATGACTTCTAAGTTTTCATTTCCCATTGTTCACTGCTAACACAGAAACAACTGATTTTTGTATGTTGAGGCTGTATTCTGCTACGTACTAATAAGCCCACTTTATTTCCAAAGGCTTGTCTAAGGGGACTTTAGGATTTTCCACATGGATCACTGTATTTTGTGTTAATAAAGCTGGCTTGCTTCGTACTTTCCAATCTGTAACTTCTCTTCTCTTGTCCTTATTGCACTATTCAGAATGGACAGTACCGTTTTTTATTGCTGCAATCGTCTTGTTGTTATTCTCTTAAAGCTCTCTGTGCTTTGGAGACCTACACCTTGTATTTTAATCTTTAATACTGGAAAATTCTTGCCTATATTTTTTTTTTCTGCCTGACTCCTTCCTCATCTCTTTCCTTCTATTTTTTTTTTTTTTGGAACATTTCTTCATAGCATCCACACTCTGCATTAAAGTTGTTGCATGTCTTATGCTGGACAGTAGTTCTTGTCTATGGTATGAGAACTCTTCCCTGGGCCCAAAATAGGTGACTGTGTCTTTCCCAGGGGCAGAACATTTATGCCATACCTTTCCTTTAGTGGCCACAAGACACGGTAGTATCTTACCCTTTTCCTTAGAAAGGAATGGGCTTTGCTTCGACTTCTCCACCAGAAAGCTCACTGTCACTGGCTTTAGTTTTATATGAGATTAGGGAACAGCAAAAAATTTCTTAGGCAAAGATATCTAAATCTATTTCTCTTTACCTTGCTTGGTCACAGCAAAGTAATGATTGATTCATTCTCCTGACCAATTTTGTCTTACTGTCCTAATAAAGAAAGTGCTGACATTTTTAAACCAGAAATAGCTGGGAAAGCAAGAGAATGCCAGGAACATGAGATATTTTAATCTAAGCAAAGATGGAAAAGATGGTGACATTATGCTGGATAATTGCATCGTACCAGGAGACTATAACTAGTTGAACAGCAAATTAATATCATTGAAGTATGGTCTAGATTATCACGAAAGAAGGCACTTAATGGCTTGCCTTGGCCCTTTTTGGGGACATTATTTCTATTAGTTATTAAGATTAACAAACTGAATGGATGCCTATAACATTTTTAGATGGCATAAATTTTACACAACCAGGAACTGATATCAATGATGACAGAAACAAAATTCAGAATGATCAGGGCTGGCTCAAAAATGAAAAGCTTGTTACAGATTTAACAAATCACTTTTACAAATATAATCATGGCTTGAGTTTGCTCAAGTGGAAAAATCAGAATATTTTACCTAGCCACAACCTAAATGTGTTATGACAATACGAATACAAAAATTATACACAGAGTCTTGTTAAATCAATAGAAGGTATTGTTTCCATGTAATAAGTGCTATTTTCACTGAGTTGTGCCTTAGCTATACAGTTTCTTGAATCATCTCTCAGTATATGCAAAGAGCATGCCATATCAGAGTGTGTCTAGATTATCTAGTTGTTCTGTAAAACAAAGTCTGTGTTGTATAAATCAGTATGTTCAGACTATGAAACAGCATTAGTCAGAGATTAAAGAAGTATTTTCCAATACAATGCATTCTACATCGAAAACAGAATTATTGTTTTATGTAATGCCAGATGAGGCCAGGCAAAAGTCAGTGTCAGGAAATTACAAACAGTTCAGTTCAACATAAGGATGGACTTTTATTAAGTGATGCAACCAGCTTTGACAAAATTTTCCTCTTATTGAAACATTAAGTGATATTTAGAATGCCATCTGTCATCAGGACATGCAGAAAAAATTCTTTGCTGAGTGAGAGATTAGGAAAAATGGCTTTCAAGTATTTTTAAAAGAATTCCTTACAACACAGAATTCAGTACCATGAAGAGTCCCATATTATCCTCCTCTTGTAAGCTTAATATGTTACCTTGACAGCTTCATGGATGCTGGAAGAAGGGCTGACTCGCTGGGGCCTAGGACAAAGGACAATTAAACACACCAGTAGCAGCAGCAATAGTACTGCTTTATATTTTACTGGTTCAGTGAATCACATTCCTAGATGGTGATGTCCGGAAACACCTTCACATGCAGTGGGTAGCATCACACAGAAGAAACCCTGAGTTTAGGGAAAGTGAGTCTTTGGATTTTCTTTTCATACATGGTGAACAAGGCCTTACATAGGAGGAGGAGAAAAAGGAGGACACACAGAGAGAGGCAGGAAGGGGAGGAGGGAGAGAAAGAAAAGGAGGGTGAGCCTATTCTTTTATTGGGAACTCACTCCTGTAATAACAACCTGCTATTATGATAAGGGCATTGGTCCACATTGGGGATTAAGTTCCAAACACATGAACACTAAGGTGCACATTCAAGCCATAGAATATAAGAAACCCAGAGTAGTCAAATTCATAGAGATTGCAAGCAGAATGTTGGGTGCTGGGTACCAGAGGGAACAAAGGGTTTCAGGTGAAGAGACTTTTGGTTTTACAAGATGGAAAGAGCTCTGGAAATGGGTTACACAACACTATGAATAGCCTCAACAGTACTTAACTCTATATTTACAATTGATGAGATAGCTAATAGTATGTTACATACATTATTCATAGTTAAACCATAAAATAAACACAACTGAATGATGAAAGCAAGAGTAAGAATAGAGAAATAAAGATGAAGCCTAGATGTGGTTAGAACTCAAAGTGTCTGCAATTTCTAAAAGTTTGGTTGAAATACACATCTTTTTCTAGATTTGCTGGTAGATAATGGAAAGAGATTTAAGCTTTTTTTTTTTTTTTTTTTTTTTGATTGTTCAAGGTAGGATCTTACTCTAGCCCAGGCTGACATGAAATTCACTATGTAGTCTCAGGGTGGACTTGAACTCCTGGTGATCTTCCTACTTCTGAGTCCCTAGTGCTGGGATTAAAGGCATGCCCCACTAGGTCTGGCGACATAAGCTCTTTTACACAAACTGTTTGTTCAATTGAAATATTTCTTGTAATGTAATCAGAAAAATCAGTTTATTCAAGGATGTCCTATAATGTAACAATTTGTACTCTGAAATAAACTTACAGAAAAATCAGCAAGTGTTACATATTGTTTGTTCTTAGAGAATCTTAAAGCAGGGGCCACTGGGTTTGTGGAAGTGATGGGAATGGAAAGAAAGCCATGTGTAATGGAAAATCATGATGTGTTTTATTTGGTCACTTGGCTTGCAATAAAAGACTGACAATTAGAAGTATAATGTAATGGCCTTCCATTTACTGCTATGAATTAGGAACTGTGGGCACTCAGCTTGAATATCTCCCAGTGATGATCCAGTTAGAAAAATAGAATCACCCCATTTAATTTTCAACAAGTAAATGGAACTATTTTATAAATTATGAAGGCAAAAATAGAAATTAAGGCATTGGCTTTTGAAATAAAAAAACTACTGTAGGTCACTGTCATATTAGGAATATAGTTCTTATAAAAGAGTAGCAGAAACATGAGAGTCAACATAACTTTTCAAAGAAAGAACAACCAGAAGCTATCCTCAATTATTTCTTGATGTCTCAGCATGAATAGAGCATAGAAGACAATGCTCTTGAAAAAAATCAACAACAGTAACTTAAGCATCTTCTCTTATGCTTGGCACCTAAGCTTACAATTAATTATATAACTAAATAATATATAGAAAATATTAAACTATGGAATTATCTCAAATGTGCAACAATCTATTTTTGACATCAAGTGCTTAAGAAATAGTTACATTAATTTGCTATATTGTAACAACAATGAGAAATATACAGTAAGAATGAAGATATTTCAAAATCTACCCTGCTTCCAGACAAAGTCTCACTCTGTAGCCCAGGCTGTCCTCACACTTGTGATCCTCCCTACCTGAACCTGCATAGTGCTGGGAGAGAAATACAAATTAGCATACAGTAAAGAATAACCAGGCTCTATATTTATATATGTTTTACTCTAGAATTTGTGTATCAGATTGGCTTGTTTCTTTAGAAAATAAGATAACTAAGGGATTCAGACACAATGACTCATAAAACTAAGAATAAGGAAAGTTTATGAGGAGGTCTCCTAGGGCTTCAACTTTCATACTTGTTGTTCTAATAAACATTGTCAGAGGTAGTTTTCTGACCAATGGAGAACATTACTTTTTCTGTACTTTTCTTTGACTATTTTGCATTGGTAATTATTCTTTATCTACTGGACAATTCTGCTATAGAAAGAAATGTTATATTACTCATTTTTACATAAATGGCACCTGGTGGATGTCTGGAACATAATGGGTACTTAATGAATATTTATGAAATAAAATGCTAATTAAATGGCTGAAGAATCCTCTTTCTAAGGAGCTACTTGAGAACCAAATGCCATCTAAGATTCCCCAATGAGACAGACATCAATTGTAACCTAAATGTTAACAAGGACCACTGTTCACTGATATTTTTAACCTATATTCAAGTTGAATGTCGAGTTCATGAAATCTCATACTCTTTTCCTTTATGTAGATATGATCAAAAACAAAAGACAGTCAATGCATTGACAGAATATAGAAACGGAGATAGATAAGAAGGGCCTTTGAAAAAAAAATCCACACTTCCAGTTAAGATGACAGAATAGGAGCCATGGCAAAGAAACCTGGGAAGAAAGGAGGCTAGACATCAGGGTGTTCAACAAACAGGGACCAGCCTTATCTGCACACTCAGCATGTTTGGGTGTGTACACGTAGGGACTGGCCCAATCCCACATTTGGTGTGTTTGGGAAGCATGCACAAGTGGGAGTCTACCTGATCTGCATACTTGATGTGTTCAGGCACACAAACAAGTGGAGATAGGCCAGACCCACACACACAGTGTGTTCAGGGCCCCCACACAAGTGTAAATTTACCGACTGGCAGTGACCCAGCACCATCTGCACAAACAGTGTGATTAAGGTGCAGCCCCAATAGCAAGTTCTCCCCTCTCCCAGTGTGCCTGCCACTGCCAGGCACAACCGATCCCATCACCGAAAACTAGGAAGTGAGTAACATAGGGAGAACAGGACCCTGCTTGGTCACTGAGCTCCCTGAACTCCCAGGGTCTCGCAGAACCACCAGGAAACTTCACACAGTCTGCTCAGACTCATGTGCACCCAGCCAAAACCTACAGATATACCATCAAACCTGAACTGAGCATTTAATGCAGATTCTAATCAAAAGAGCTATTAATAGCTATGACTACCTTAAGATAGGCAAATCACAACGCAAAATGAAAAACAAGACACCAAGCCAAGAGTTTCCCCATTATGAATGCCCAGCACCATAATGGAAGCCTCCATTGCAAACCTAGTGGAAACTCTAGCCACAGAATCCCAAAATGAAACTATGATAAGCATATTAAACAAACTTAATGATGACATAAACAAAAGGCTGTAAGAAATAAAAGAGAATTGAAATGAACAACTCACAAACTTGAAGCATGGCTGAATGAAGAAAATCAATAAAAGAATTCAATACATGCTTTAGTAAAATTGAAGAGAATCAAAAAGAACTTAATAGAATGATATATGAAATGGAGGAAAATCAGCAAAGATGAACTCAATGGGTAGTGGAATAAATTCAATGAGGAAATGAACAAATGCAGAATGGATTCCAAAAAACAATAAGCAAATCAAATCAAGAGTTGAAATTGAGGTGCTAGAGAGATGGATCAGTGGTTAAGGTGCTTGCCTGAAAAATTTAGTGACCTGGGTTTGATTCCCTAGAACTCACATAAAGCTAGACACAACGGCACATTATCTGGAGTTCATTTGTAGTAGTTTGAGGCACCTGCATGTCCATTTTTTTCTCTATGCTTGCAAATAAATAAATAAAAGATTTAAACAAGAAATAAAATTGGAATTTAACAAACAGATGGAGATGCTAAAGAAAAACATAATGGAAAACCAAAATGAAATAACTAACTCTTTTAAAAGGCTCCTAGGAAAGCCTCAACAACAGAATAGAACATGTGGAGGATGGACTATCAGAACTCAAGAACAAGACAGAGAAAATAGGGCTAGAGAGATGGTTTAGCAGTTAAGGCACTTTCCTGCAAAGCCTGAGGACCCAGGTTTGAATGACCAGTACCCATGTAAGCCAGATACACAAGGTGGCACATGTGTCTGAAGTTCATTTGCAGTGGCTGGAGGCCCTGGAGAGCCCATTCTCTCTATTTGCCTCTTTCTCTTGCCCTTTCTTGCTAATAAATGAATAAAATAAAATTTTTAAAAGATAAGAGAAAATAGCCTGGTAACCCCAAACAATGACAAGTTCAAAAAAATTTGTGAACATAATGAGGAAAATATGGGACATCTTAAAAAGAGCAAATATTAGAACATGGGCATAAAAGAACAGGAAGAAAAAATAGGCATGGAAAACAAGTTCAACAAAATTATTGAAGAAAAGTTTCCCTAACCTTATGAAAGAGAGGCCCATTAAAATACAAGAAGTGCACAGAATACCAGACAGATAGGGCAAGAGAAAAAATTCCATGTGTCACATTATAGTTTAAACTCTCAACACTGAAAACAGAGAGTACTAAATGCTACAAGATCATTATATACAAAGGTAAACCTACCAAATTTACTGCTGATTATTCAGTGGAAATGCTAAAATCCAGAAGGGCTTGGAATAGAGCATTTCAAATTCTAAAAAACCTTGGGTGCCAATACTATACCTGGCAAAAATTACCCCTGATAATAGAAAGTAAAAGAAAAACTTTCTATGATAAAAACCAGTTGTGTGATGAGATGACCACCAAGTAAATCCTACAGAGATTACTGCCTATAATATTCCACACTGAAGAGAAGAACAAACATACTCAAGGGGCTATAGGAGGGAAAAAGTAACAATCAAAATCAGAACAGACATGAAAACATAGAAAGTCCAAGAAAACACAAAGCTTTCAACTCAACAGGGATTAACTCACACCTCACATTTATAACTCTAAATAAACATCAGTGGACTAAACTCCCCAATTAAAAGACACAGGCTAAAAAGCTGGATCAAAAAAAATGGACTCATCTATTGGCTGCCTACAGGAAACTCACCTTACCAATAAAGACAGACACCACCTTACAGTGAAAAGCTGGATAAAGATATTCCAAGGAAATGGAAATAAATAAACAGGTGTTGCCATACTAATGTTGGGCAAAATAGACTTTAAACCATGATGAGAACACAATGAAGAGAGATAAAAAGGCACTTCATACTCATTAAGGGAATAATACAACAAGAGAATATTAAAATCTTAAGTCTATATGCACTGAATACAGATGCACCAAATTTTATAAAACAAAATCTGTTAGACAATAAAGCAAAATAACTTCCAATAAAACAACTATAGGACACTTCAATATCCTGCTACTGTCAATAGATAATCATCTAAGCAGAAAATAAACAGAAATAAGGGAGCTAAAGCATACCATAAATCAATTGGACTTAACAGATATCAACAGAATATTACACCCTAATTTCACAGAATACACATTCTTCTCAACAGATCGTATATTATAAAATAGATCATACATTGGGGCATAAAACATGTCTCCACAAATTTGGGAAAATTGAGATAACTCTGCATTTTATCTGACCACAGTACAATGTAGAGATTAACTACAAGTGAAATAACAGAAACTTGACTAATACCTAGAGACCAAACAACTCACTATTAAACAATGACTGGATAGTTGAAAAAATTTTAAAAATGAAATATGTAAATTTTTAGAGCTGAATCATAAAGAAAACACAACATACCAAAACTTATGGAACACAATGAAGGCAGTCCTAAAAGGGAAGTTTATAGCACTGAATGTCTGCATTACAAAAAAAGAGAGCTCTCAAGCTGAAAGCATTGGAAAAACAAGAACAATACAAACCCAATACTACTAGACAGAAAATAACATAGTCAAGATCAGAGCAGAAATCAATGAAATGGAAATTTAAAAAAAACACCAAAAACTGATGAAACAAAGAGACAGTTCTTTGAAAAAATAAACAAGGTTGATAAACCTCTGGCTAGTTTGATCAAAGGACAAAAGAGAAGTCTCAACTCAAATCAAAAAGATCAGAAATAGCCAGGTGCGGTGGCACACACCTTTAATCTTAGCACTTGGGAGGCTGATATAGAAGCATCAGTGTGAGTTCGAGGCCAGCCTGAGACTAATTCCATGTTAGCCTGGGCTAGAGCATGACCCTACCTCAAAAAAAAAAAAAAAAAAAAAAAAAAACCTAAAACCAAAAGATAAGAAATGAAAAGGAGCTGCTTCAGCATATACCAAAGAAATTGGGAGACTCAGTCAGACATATTTCAAAAATCCATACTTTATAAAATTGGAAAACCTGGAAGAACAGATGAATTCCTTGACTCATACCACCTACTAAAACTAAACCCAGAGGAGATAAATCACCTGAATAGAGCTATAACATTAAATGAGAATGAAAAAGTAATTAAAAGCCTCTCAATAAAAAGTCCAGGCCAGTTGGATTTACTGCTGAAATGTACAAAACTTTCACTGAAGAACTAAAGCCACTATTCCTCAAGTTATTTCTCACAATTGAAAAGGATGGAATGCTCCTTGACTCTGTCAATGAAGCAGCAAAACAATAAAACATTAGTACTAAAATCACACAGAGACACACACAAAAAAGAGAACTATAGAATGATTTCTCTGATGAATTTAGGCACAAAACTTCTCAATAAAATTCTTGTAAACAGAATCCAAGAGCACATCAAAAATACCATCTACTTTGGTCAAGTAGGTTTCATCCCAGGGATACTGGGATGGTTAACATATAGAAATCAATAAACATAATACATCATATAAACAGACTTAAAGGTAGGAATCACGTGATAATTTAAATAGATACAGGAAAAGCCTTTGACAAAATACGATACCCCTTTATGATTAAAACACTGGAGAAACTAGGGATGGAGGAATTATATCTCAACATAATAAAACCAGTATACAGAAGATCTAAGGCCTATATCATACTAAATGAGAAAAAACTTGAAGCATTTCCATTAAGGTCTGAAACTAAGGCATGGATGTCCACTCTCACCACTGCTTTTCAACAAAGTACTTGAAGTCTTAGCTCAAGTAGTAAGACAAGAGAAAGAAATTAAAGGGATGCAAATTGTAAAGGAAGAATTCAAACTAGCCCTATTTGCAGATGATATGATTCTATACATAAGAGAACCAAAAAACTACACCAAAAAATTCTAGAAGTGACAGATGCTTTTAGCAAAGTGGCCCGACATACAACCAACACACAAAAAAATCCTTATTCTTCATATATACCTCTGACAAACATATGGAGAGAGGCATAAGGAAAGCTGTGCAATTTATAATAACCACAAAATTAAATATCTTAGAATATCTTTAATCAAGGAAGTGAAAAATCTATGCAATGACAACATGAAAACACTGAAGAAAAAACTAGAGGACGGTATGAGAAGATGGGATGATCTTCTATGCTCATAGATCAGAGGAATTAATATTGTGAAAATGGCCATCCTACCAAAAGCAATATACATGGTCAATAAAATTCCAATCAATATCTCAGGAACATTCTTCACAGACTTAGAAGAAACCGTCTTAAATTCACATGAAAGCACAAATGGTCGTGGATAACCAACAATGTTCTCAGCCAACAATGTCGTATCACCAGAGTTTCTTTTTTTCCCCCACAGTTTCTTTCAATATATTACATAAAGCAATAGCAACCAAAACAGCATGGTATATGCACAAAACAGGTACACAGATCAATGCAATAGAATAGAAGATCCAAGTGTAAGTTCTAGTAACTATGGCTACCTGATCTTTGATAAAGCAGCCAAAAACTCACTGGAGAAGGCAACATCATAAACATCTTATGCTGGAAAAACTAGATATCCACCCGTAGAATACATTCAGATTCTTTTCTCTCATCCTGCACATATCAACTCTGAATGGATCAAGGACCTCAATATAAAACCTGAAATTCTAAAACAACATGAAGAAAAGATAGGGGGAACACTCAAAGATACAGGCACAGGGAGACTTTCTGAATAAGACCTCAATGTTCCAGGAAATTCAACAAACTCTAAACCACTGGTACCTCATGAAACTAAAAGGCCATTGTACAGGTAAACAAACCATCAACAGAGTCAATAGACAACCTACAGAAAGGGAGAAAATCTGAGCCTGCAATACAACTGACAAAGGTTTAATATACAGAATCTACAAAGAACTCAAAAAAAAAAAAAAAAAAAAAACTAAAGAGCCGGCTGTGGTGGCGCACGCCTTTAATCCCAGCACTCGGGAGGCAGAGGTACGAAGATCGCCTGAGTTCAAGGCCACCCTGAGACTACATAGTGAATTCCAGGTCAGCCTGAGCTTGAGTGAGACCCTACCTCGGAAAAAAAAAAAAAAAAAAAAAAAAAAGGAAAAAAGAAAACAAAAACAAGCAAACCACTCAAAAAATGGGGCAGAAAATTGAACAGAGAATTCTGAAAGTGAGAAATACAAAGGGCCAATAAATACCTAAAGATATATTCGATATCTTTAACCACCAGGGAAATGAAAATTAAAATGACTTTAAGATTTCATCTCAGACCAGTCAGAATGGCAATCACCCAAAGACAGCCAATGCTGGTGGAGGTATGGGGCAAAGAGGAACCTTCATCCACTATTGATTGGAATGTACAGTCACTATGGAAATCAGTATGGAGACTCCTTAAAAAGCTGAAAAATAGATCTCCCATTATATCCAGTTATACCGCTTTTGGACTTATACCATAAAGACTCTATATTTACTACAGAGACATTTATTTGCTCAACCATATTCATCACTGCACTAGTCACAACAGCTATGAACTGTAATCATCTCAGAGGCCCATAGACAAATAAATGGATAATGAAAATGCGGCACACATATACAATGTAATCCTACACAGCAGTAAGGAAAAATGAAATAATGAAAATGGATGAAATCAGAAAATAATCATGCTAAGCAAAGTCACACAGGCCTCTGAAAGACAAAGCTTCATGTTCTCTCATAAGCAGTTCCTTACCTGGAACAGCTTGAGTTTATCGTAAACAGTAGTAAGGATCAGGAGTATTGACATGGAACTAGAATGAAGCTAAGAAAAAGAGGAAAAAGGGAGGAAGAGGAGGAGGGGCTATGCGACAAGAAATTTAAGGGACATGAAAAAAGAAAGAATACAATGGGTGGAAGGACTTTAAAGGGCACAAGGAGAAGGTAGAGTGGGGGAGGATTACACAACACTAAGGACATCATGAGTAAATACCACAGAAACCTTCCTGGATAGCATTCTACAAAATATAACCACGAATAAGGAAGTGGGGAGGGACCTGGACAGAGTGTCCCATAGAAGGTGGAGAAAGCATAATCATGAAACCATGAGCTTTGGCTTGTAAATCCCAGGGCCAGAAGAGAGTTACCCCCAGACAGTGAGCTGTTTGTCAAGGCAACCCAAGAGTTCCCCAAAATAATGCACTCCATTGCTAAAATGCTTGGCTACCTGACAGAACTAAAGGTAAGGCCCTATTGTTGAAGACACCACAGACTGGTCAGAGGACCTTAGGTCAAGAGAACATATTAGAACTGAGAAGAAAACAATCTCCCACCTGGCTAGACCTCATAGTGCTAGAAAGTGCTATGGGAATTACTGGGGATAATGGTTACCAACAGTGTGAATAAGCAGGAGGTGTTGCACATTATGAAAACAGATAGCTGGGCAAGAAGCACACACCTGAGCAATAGTGGCACACAGCCTATGTGGGTAAACAACTGTTCTTGCATTGGACACGAGAGCTGATCAGTGGGTGAGAGCTCATACCTGGTTGAGTTAGAACCCAATGGATAGGACACTCACAGACTCCAGAGAGAGCTTACATTGCTCTTTGGCTAAGAAAACTGAGTATACACATAAAAATCTCTCAAATTCTTATCTCCTTTAATCCAAGCTGTTCTTACTTTTGATTGCAAACCTATTTTATCTTACAGATGGCAGAAACTACTGAAGAGCTCCAGGGTACATCAACACAACAAGAAAAGATAGCTGACTGTCTACTACAAGACAGGTCACCTCTACCACATCTGCCAGGACCTAGTAGTCACGGCAGAGGAAGCAGTGACAAGTACTGCTCTCACTGCTATCCTGAAAACCAGCTCCAGGGAGAGGGTGACAGACATTGTGGTCAAATCTCATCAAAACAAATCCAGAGGCTACAGAAAATTCAACACTAAATCAGATTTCAAACCTGCATGCCAAGGTTCTGAGAACTTTGAGGAAAAAGGTGTGGAAAGATTCTAAGAGCCATGGGATAGGTAGGAATAGCCTGAGCCATGGTCTGACCCCGATGAGAGAGCCCACAGTGAATGTCAATAACCCCACTGAGGAGAGCCCCCAGTAGAATGGGGGATGGGGAGAGGGAATACAAGAGTATAACATTATAACAATATAAATAAAAACAAGAAAGAAAAAATCCTTTAAAATTGTTTCTCATGATCTGTAAAACTAAAAAACACCCACATCTCTGTAGATGGCAATTGCTTCCTTTTGTTTATTCCTCCATCTGTCAAATGTCTAGATAGAGTAAACACGAAGTAGATTTCCATTTATTTTTTTTCATCTACATTATAATCCAAAAACTGTCCAGTAAAAGCTGTTAGTAAATTGCCTGGTCAGTTCTGCCAACAAAATAGTCTTTAAGTAATATAGTATATCAACCTATCTTTTGACATTTTCATTTTTTTGCTCTTGACATTTTCTCTTAAAAAATAATACAGTGTTGACCTATTATCTTTCTTTAGGATCTGAAATACAAATACCAACTATCAACTCTCTTGTAGAAAAGCTATCAAGACTTAGGAACCAAAGATGTAAATGTAAGTTCCTATTCATCTGTCAGTATAGCTGAGGGGGAGGAGGGTGGAGTTTTGGCTGCGGAGGTTCAAGAACAGTATGTCACATTTCCCATGTGTTTTCTATTCTCTGTGTTACTTGGGTGGGATGCATTTTAGAATGATTACTTTGAAAAGTACAATTAATAAATTCCCTTATGTTCTAACCTACAAGAAATTACTTATGATTCATTCAGCAACAATTATTGGGTGTAAGCCATGTTCCAGACACAGTACAGGTTCTAAAGAAAAGAGCCACAAGGGTAAATACACATTTAAAGTGATATTTTGAGTAGCCTTATTGTATGGAAATACTGAATGTCTGCTTGCATTTTGTTGCTTTTGTGCTGCCTTCAAATAGAAAATTATGCAAGAATCTTTTAAATGAACTGAAATAAATTATATTGGATTCCACTATATAATTTTACAGAATCATAATATGGCATATTTATTTCTTTTAGAATCTAATAATTAGAGGGATTTTGATTTTAGAATCTGAGAATTTGAAGAATTTTTGATGGAAAAGCTTTTATATTAACAGGTACTAAAATTGCTCATATTAACATCCTAAGGTTTTGGGATTGTGGACTAATAAATTACATTCAGATAATACTTTATCTACTATAAAGGCTTTTGTGGCCTTTCTACAGAATAGAAATATTGACTGCAATTCCTATGCTCTAAGAAATGTTAGAATTTCTGTGACTCTCCTTGCTAGATACTAGAATATGTGGGCTCATATCACAATGGATATTGATATTATATTTGCATGTACATGTCAATACCATAGCTGCTGGGTTATGGAGTATAGTTTTTAAGTTTAAAAGTAAAAACTAGAATTGATAATGGACTTTTGGGGGTACTGAACTCAGGGTCTTGCACATGTTTGGTAAGTCTCTGCCACCAGGCTCTATCCATACACCCTGGATGTGAACTTTGGTAGGTTCAATGCTTTCAATATCGTTTTCAATATTTGGTCATTGGTCAAATTACCATTGCTCAGAGTGATTCTAGTTTCAGAAGTTTATAAGGTACTAAGACTATGAGTAAGATATTAAGGCTTTCTCTTTGAAATACATGTTCTTTTCTTTATTGACAGATGACTACATTTTCTATTTTGACATCCTATCCTCTGGCTCAATGTATTGAGTCTCAACCTGTTGTGACTTGTACTAAATAAAGTGTCATAACACATTACTTTGGAATGAATACTTTCCCTGGATATCTTTAGAAGTACTGTCATTTCTGTGAAGAAAATGACAATAGTGTACATTCTATTATTTTGTTAAAAAATCATGTGAGCTAATAAGTGACTATCCCTTAAAGAAAACTATAAACTGAAGTGTAAAAAAGTCACAGAAATCCATACACAATCAGCAACAAACTAATGGAAACTGGAAAAAGTTAAATTGTGGGATGCATACAAATTAGACGAAAGAAAGAACAAGAGGTTTTTACAAAGGGATCTATTTATGATAGATATGTTTAGAACTAGAAAAAGGGGCTGATCTGGAAAGAATCCGAAAGGAAGTGTGTCTTGAGATTCATTTTTAAGTGGTTTCATTTAGGGAAGGAGAGCACAAAGTCCACACTAGGTGAGTGCTAGATGGTAAATCATATTAAAAGATGACTATGTAAATTTGTTTCTAGAACAAAAAAATTCTAATCATCAGGGAAGGTAGGAGGAAACTAAAGAGTTGTTCATTAGTGAGGGAATTTTAATTTTTTTGTTTTTTAAAGTTTTATTTATTTATGAGAGAGAGAGAGAGAGAGAGAGAGAGAGAGAGAGAGAGAATTGGCATGCCAGGGCCTCCAGCCACTGCAAATGAATTCCAGATACATATGCCCCCTTGTGCATCTGACTTATGCAGGTCCTGGAGAATCAAACTAGGGTCCTTTGGCTTTTCAGACAAATACCATAACCATTAAGCGATCTCTCCAGCCCAATTTTTAATTTTATGAAAAAAATTATTATTGATTCAAGGATTACTAAGCAATCACAAGATGGAAACAGTTTTATGGAACATACAATAAATGCACAGTAATTGTGCAGGCCTTTGGAAAAAAGATTAGAGAAGCTAGAAGGATGCTAAAGGTACTACGAACTAATATAGTTGTTCTTAAAGTGTGGGTTCACTGGACACTTTCCAGTGGTTTACCACATCAAAACCATTTCCATAATAACATTAATTCAGTATTTTTCCATTGTGCTGGGTTGACATTTGTACTTATATTATAAATGCCACAGTGACTTCTTTTTATTGTGGAAATCAAACCAGTGATAATAATGTACTCACTATAATGCACTTTTACTCAGAAGTAAAGGAAAATGAAATTATGAAATTTGGAGGAAAATGGATGGATCTGAAAAGGATTATATTTAGGTAACCCAGGCCCAGAAAGCCAAACATCACATGTTCTCTCTCATATGTGGATCCTAGCTACAAATGATTGGGCTTCTATCTGAGTAGGAATAAAACTCAGTAGCAGAGGCCAGTAAGCTATCAAGGGGATATAAAGGGAATAGAAGGGGAGGGAAGGAGGAACTTAATAGAATAGTATTGTAAGTATTGTATGTATATAAATAGAAGAACAGATTAATGGAGGTGAAAAAGGCCTAAGTGAGGTCAGGGGAAGAGACTGAGTAAAGGAAAGGTGGAGGAAGGGCTAATCAAAATCTAAGATGATATAAATAAGTCATATGAAAACCTACTTTTTTGGACAATGGAACACTGAGAACCCAAGGATTGTTACTAGAAAATTTTCAGTGCCAGGGATGGGGATACCTTCCAGCCAGTTGTTGGGCAGGGAGATCACTGATACCCCCAAAACGTTACAGGCCATTTCTGAGGCTCTTGGTTTCCCACAATGAATGATAAGACCCTATTGCTGAAGACTCCTCATACTTGGGCTGCAAGGTCATTGAAAAATCCTGCTGGGGTTGAGCTGAATAACTCCTCCATGTAGACCAGCTGACCGAAAGCTGTAAGAAGCTATGCTGCATGCAGTTCAATGGGAGAGAGAAATCACCAGTAGATATATTCAACAGTGGACACTGTAAGCCTTACATTTGGCCTGCCAGGTCAACTGAGCCAACAGTTGCAATAGTGCCATGTCTGTTATGGGGGAAACCTACTGCCCTCTAATTGGACCGGAGGCCAGCTTGATGAGAGGGAACACATCCCTGATACTGAAAACCTACAACAGGGGCAGTTATGAGCCCTAGGGGTATAACATCTGCTGGTTTCTGGCTAAATGTATATACTATGCTCACCAAACTGTGTGGTAAGCAATTCTCTTAATGTTCATACCACTACATTTATACTACTGTCACTTTTGGTTAGAGACAATTCTGTTTTCAGATGGCAGCAACCTTAGGATGATTCAGAAGGCACCATGGTGCTGAGAAGAAGTGACAAAGGAGTGCTCAGCACTGAAATATCTCTATCACATCTTCCAAGACTCAGAGTTCATTGCGGAAGAGGTGGTGGGAAGAATGTAAGAACTAAAGGAAGAATAGGACTCCTTACAACATGCTCCTCCAGACACAAAATGACCTGATATCCATGACCTCTCAGAGCCTGACACAACCTTCACACAACCATCATAATAGGAAGAAAAGATGGTGACATCAAAATAAAAGAGAGACTGAGAGATGGAAAGGGATATGATGGAGAGTGGAGTTTCAGAGGGGAAAATGAGGGGAGGGAATTTTCATGGATTATTGTCTACAATTATGGAAGTTGTCAATAAAAAATGAATTACAAAATAAAGTTAAGCTTTTTCCACAATCAAAAACATAAATAAAGAACTCAATCATCAAGTGTGCTCTTCACCATTAACACCCTCACCCTCACCATGTTTTTTGTTTGTTTTCTGAGGTAGGGTCTCAGTTCAAGCTGACCTGGAATTCGCTATATAGTCTCAGGGTGGCCTCGAACTCATGGTGATCCTCCTACCTCTGCCTCCCACGTGCTGGGATTAAAAGCACTTTTTTTAAAAAATGATATCAATCCTTAAGTAGATTTCTTTTTATTATTACTTTTTTTTAGAAAAAGTGAGAGTAAGAGTGAAACAGAGAGAAAATTGGTGCAATAGGGCCCCAGCCACTTCAATCAAACTCCAGACACTTGCGCTCCCTGAGTGCACATGTGCGACCTTGCGCTTGTCACCTTTGTGTGTCTGGCTTATGTGGGATCTGGAGATCGATAAAATATGGGTCCATAGTCTTCACAGGCAAGCCCTTAACCACTAAGCCATATCTCTAGCCTTTCTTTTTAATATTGATTATGATGGAAAAAGAAGTAGGCAGTAAGCATTTCTTCATACTAAATTATGACGGGTGTCACAGGAAAAGCTCTGTGCCATGGCTCATGCTTGGGAGCTCACTTGGCCAAGCTTTCCATGGAACACTGTGTTTTACTTGGAAGGATGACTTACAAACCATGATGGTCAGACTTGGAATTTGGCAGACATTCTCTTGCATGGGAAATAAGTGTGCTGTCAGTTAAAGGAACACAACTGACAGCACTTATTGCCAAGGATAAAAGTTTGAGCTTTCAAGCAAAAATTAGAATTTTTGGAAAACTTACATCCTTGCATCTGTTACTGTGTGTTTGACAGCCTCCTCCCAGTGCTTAGAGGTTTTTCTGATGAGATTTGTGATAGTAACAAATGTGGATTTTTATTTGGTATTCCATAATGAAGTGTGTAAACATTTGGAAATCTGTATAATATTTTCCAGATGACCAATGGGAGATATTTCAAACTTATAAACACATGGGTAAATAATTCACTCAAAATTTAAAGTAGAACAATGGCTTTTAGTATTACTGATAACAGTAAAAAGTTAACTGATACTATTTAAGAATACTTATTACTGCTCAGCTTTAAGAAACTACCTCTACTAAATCCTGGTATTGTTTCAAAATGGAGTATTTAGAATTCTTTTAAAAGGCTATTTAATTTTTTTCTCTTTTAAAATACATGTACCTTTCATAAGACAGGATCTTGTTCATATAACTTGACCATACTGCAACAGATTGAATGTGGAATTGGATATGAGAACCCAGCTTTCTTTTATTATGCTAGACAGTATATAGATTTGCAAAAATGTGTGCTATCCTTTTTGTGGATTTTAAAAAGTCTTTTTCACAATATATATCTACATAATATGCCCTGGGTTTACTACCATCTAAAATGAATAAAAATATCTTTAATTGCAAAGTTTTAATTTTAAATGCAACCATTTATAGAGATGACACATGTACACAAAAACTCTTTGGGATTATCAATGATATTCCCAAATATTATGGGACCATAAGGTCAAAGTTTGAGGAATACTATATAAGTAAACATTTAGAATTGGATGAGGTGCTTACTCCAAGGATGAAGGTAAAGCGGTACATGGAGCATCCTTGTCTGATCACCTCTTCATTAAAAACAAAACACCAACTGCCCTCTTTTTTGGGAAATTATATGTCATTTCTCAGAATTATCTCACTTTTTTTCTGTAAAAACTAAAATTACATTTATTTTTAGAGCTGGTGTGTATTAAACAAGTCCCACAAAAAACATCACAAGAATGGTAAACACATAACTTACTTTAGATTTGTATAAGAAAAGCTTACAGAAATCTACAATAGCAGGAAGATAAAGGTTAAATCAATCATGATGCTATATACTAGATTTATTTCATGTGCTAATCTATTGTTGTGAAACACTGAAAAATCAAACACTACTATGATTTCAACTATCTTAATTGACAATTATTAGCTAACAAAAACTTAACAACTAGTAACATCATGAGACATTAGCATAACAAATAAGCAGTCTAATTTATTTTGCCTAGGTAATCTAGTAAAGTCATACAACCGACATCTTTCCACTGAAGAAAAACCACAGGAATTGTATATGTCACAGTTATAACTTGTGAGAAATTGACATTTCTTCTAAAACTAAAGATATCTTATATGCCACTAAACACATGGCTTCTCATCAGACTTCTGTGAGAAATGGAAAAGAGTATACAGGCCCAAGAGAAGACAAAGCTGAGGGATTCTTACCATAGCAATGGAAGAGGAGCTAAGGAAGGTATTAGGGAAGCATAGTAACAGTAAGCCACCTAATTTGGAAATACTAATTGAGACTAATATGTTTCATGATGTAAGATACAAATGCACTGTCTACAAAAATATCCATATTCATGAATGATGCAAAGTCAAAGGGCTATGTATGCACCCTATGTTTGTGAGGTCATCAGCTCTGCTAAGGAAAACTGTTAGAATGTGTCAGACCCACCGAAAAAGCAAAAAGACTTTAAAATACCAAACACAAATTGGCAAGAGCTGGACAGGGCTTAGTATCAGAACCATGTTTTTATTCTGTTCCAATAAAAACTGGCAAGATATGAGTTTGCCTCTTGCTACTTGTAAACCATGTGTAATATTCTTTAAAACAACTTCTCCCATGTTAAGTGACTTAGAAGAC
The DNA here is from genome assembly GCA_036346955.1 of Dipus sagitta. Taxonomy (NCBI): domain Eukaryota; kingdom Metazoa; phylum Chordata; class Mammalia; order Rodentia; family Dipodidae; genus Dipus; species Dipus sagitta. Next base: position 83,889,918 of record CM070781.1, read on the forward strand.
AGCCTTAGTGCTGGGGTGAATATGTGTGTGTGAGAATACTGAGAGAAGTGGCTTTGTGAATAAGACATACACATTGATTTTACAGCTTAACCTGAGTGAGGTCTAGTCAGTAGAACTGAACATTAGACTGTTGAAACACTGCTGGCTAAATTTGGGAGTGTGTGTGAGTGTGCAATATTGTAGTTTTCTTTTATTAAAAATTTTTATTTGTGCACCTGTGTGTCCCAGGGTGTCTTGCTATTGGAAATGAATACCCATCTGGCTTTATGTGAGTGGCTGGAGAATTGAACCCAGTCCAGCAAGCTTTGCAAGCAAGTGCCTTTAACTGCTGAGCTATTTCCCTAGCCCCCATCATTTATTTTAATTTGACTGATTTTAATACTTCCAGATTATAATAGTATAATACTACAACCTCCTCAGTTGTAGTATTGGTCCTTATCTATTATGCTTTTTAACCACTTGACTGAAAATCTTTTTGCATGTTCAGACCAAAAAATCAGAAGACTCTAACAGACATACCTTCATGGAGACCATCACGGATTGTTTCTTTTTGTTGATGGGCAGCAAACAGTAACCACTGCCTGTGTTACCCAGAGCAAATACATTCATGAAAGATCATGAAAGACAGACACATGGCATGTCTGAAAAATCAAATACAATGGTGACCTAAAGATTAAAGATTTGTGAAAAATCCATTTCCAAAACCCTGAGACTACATAGTGAATTACAGGTCAGCTTGGGCTATAGTGAGATCCTACCTCCAAAATTAAAAAAAAGAAATAAGAAAAAACAAAAAAAGAACAAAAACATTTTCTGTATGTGAAATATCTTTTCACAACCAACATAAGCACTGATGAAAATGTCACTGGCCATTGTTTAGAGATGCAGGGACTGAGAAAAGGGAAATCAAGTACCTATGGATGTCAGGACTAGCTAGTGATGTTGCAAGAATTCAAATTTTGGCCTCTTGTCACTGAAGCAAGGTTCCCAACATTACAAGGACACATAACACTCCTTGATTTCATCTGCAATTGCAGAATTCCTGACAACTGAGAACTTTGTTTTATTACTTCATCTTGTTGCAAGATCAGGAAGAAAAAGGCAAAATATATTTTTATCCTCATTTTTCATGCTTACCCTAAAAGGCACATTACTTACTTGGTTTAGAACATTTAAACACTATGAGTGAGTGAATGGTCAGAATACCCCCTAGAGAAATTATAGAGGCAGAGGTTATGGAAAGGCAGAGTAACTTGTTCAAATCATTGGAATAGATTTTAAAGCCAGTATCAATATACCAGATTGTAGGAAACAAGAGTAAAAGAATCATCCTAAAACAACATGCCAGCTTATAATAGCAAAATGAATGACACTTCTGGAAATAAGTGATCAGACTGGAAACCATGAATCAGTACCCCCTGGCCTGTTCTCCAAGCATCACATGAAATCAAAAGCAGGTAGCACAGTAACAACTAGAAGAGAGGCTCCAACCCCAAATGTGTAGTTTCATAGCAGTCCCACTGCATTACATTTATATATTGAATCCTCATTTGTGAACTGCATTTGTATCCATGAGTAAATAAGCAAGCAGAATAAAGGCCAAATGGACACTGACTTTAGAGATAAGACTGGAATAAGTCATCAGAAGAGGTTGAATGAACGCTAAGATGGTAAATACAACATCAAGAAAGATGACTGTGAACATGACTATCCTGGCAAAAGAGCCATAGAGGCAACAGAAAAGTACAATAGAGTGCACACAGAAGGCTGTAAGCAGGGAGGTTTTAATTAATCTATTGCAAGATCTCCTATAGTGAAAAAGGACAAAAATGAGAATTTGGAAGATGGAAAATATGTTTACTACAAACAGAGGATGATCTCTTTATCATATCTTTTGTAACTTGGACAGGTTCAAAGAAATTGATTTGCTTTTAGAACCTTCTTACCATCAAAAGTCAAGAGAGGCCCAATCTTGTTTTTCTTGCCTTTACTATGTCTTAAAAATATCCTCTTTAACTAGGCACTATGGAACACATCGTATCAGTTAATTTCGCTTTGCTGGTACAAAAGATGAGGCTACAAGCAGCTTAAGGAAGGAAAGAATTTGTTTTTTGGCTTACAGTTCTGGCAGGGAAGGTCTGGCAGGAGCAGACCTCTGGGGATATCTTTACATCAGCAGGAAGAAAGTAAAGTAGGTGAACTAGCAAGTCTAGCTGGAGTATGAAAATCTCAAGGCCTGACCCCAGTAACATACTTCTTCCAACACAGCTCCACCTCCTAAAGGCTCCACAAGCCTCACAAACAGAGCCATCAACTGGGAATTAAATATTCAACATATGAGTCTCTGGGGGACATTTGAGGCAGGAGGAACACTTGGGCTGAGGGTGGGAGGGCAGTTTAGGTAGCACAGCTGTCAAAATGTCACCTCAAAAATTGATTGTAACTCTTTCTACAGTTATTTTCTTCGTCACCATCCTCACCTTCTTTTGAAAATTCTCTCCTTTTAAAAAATATCTTATTTATTTATTTGCAAGACAGAGAAAGAAGCAGAGAAAGAGAATGGGCACACCAGAGCCTCTAGCCACTGCAAATAAACTCCATATGCATGTGGTGCCACCTCGTGCATCTGGCTTTATGTGGGTAATGGAGAATCGAACTCAGGTCCTTAGGCTTTGCAGGCAAGCACCTTAATCACTGAACCATCTCTCCAGCCTAAGAATTTTCATGTTGTTTAAATCAGCTAAGTCCTCTTTCCGTGTTCTTGCTATCCAGAAGTGGTGATTCCAAGAAATGTGTTTGTACCCTATGGGTAGTATGCAGCCAGTTTAAATTACTTTTTGGTATTATTTGTATTAATCTTATCTTTAAGACAAGTAAGGCTGTGTGTTTGCACTGTGAGGTTGTTTCACTTACTCATGTGAAGGTTAGAAAAAGGGTCAGGGCTCAGGAGTCAAGGAGGGAATCAAAATAGGTGGCATGCGTGGCTTTTCAACACAAGCAGTGTAGTAGATGCTTATAGCTTTTAAGATTTCAGGGTCAATAGTTACCATCACATTGGTGCCACAATCTGCAGGAAAATTCCTCCAGATTATAAAGATTGTATTATTTTGATTATTTTAAGGATAAAATGAGAGAGTTTTGAGCAAATATAAAATAATGTGATATTTTATTGAGGTATTCAGGGATACTGTTTTTTTTTAACCTGAAAAAAATAACAATAAGAAAACTGTTTCATAAAGTTAATGAATGGATTTAGAGTCACTTTTCACACTTTTGGCTAAGATGAAGGACAAGGACTAATTTAAGTAGTAAATAGGTACTTAATTCACAATTCACAGTGGCACATGGTAGGTCTAGTGAATATATGCTCTTGTTCCTGCTCAAGAAGTGTTTTTTTTTTTATTTTTTGTTTTTTTTTTTTAACAGTCAGCTTTGTAGCTCCAACCATGGGTTGGGGATGCACACTGCTGTAGCACAGTTGCTCTTCCATGGAGATGATCATGTTTTATATTCCTGTTAGAGCTTCAAGAAATACTTCGAGTATGTAATGTCATCACCAGTGGAAGCATCTTTTCACAGTGGATTTATTTTTATGAGGATACAATAACAAGAGGCGCAAGGATACTAATGACCCATTCAGTATTTAATAAGCCTAACTCCTCAAAGAGACAAAATGTCTAACTTGCAGAAATCCCAACCAGGTATCTTAAAATGACAGTGCTCTGATTTACTTTTATTCTCTGCACACCTGCTAGTCCATACAAATGTAAACAAATGCACACATATGTGCAGAGGTTTTAAGAAAAGTTATTGACACATTAAAACTGGTCATATTCCCATAGAGTTATCCTCTTTTGTCTCCTCTCCGTCATCCCCGTTCCACTGAGGGCCCTCCTCTGCAGGTACTGCTGATCACTGTGAGGCAATGGATGCAGTCAGTTGCTGTGGGGAGGACAAGGCCTCTCAGTATATCCTCCCACTCTGTGGCTCTTACCTTCTTTCCACCTCTTCTTCTGCTGCATTGTTTTTAAATCTCAACTTTTTTTTGCTCTTTATTTTCACCCAACTAAACACTTATTTTTGTTAGTTATTGTCATTCTAGTTACTTTTTTTTTTCTGTTTTCTTTTCAGAGAAAGCATGCACGCATGAAAGAGAGAGAGAACTAGAGAGAGAGAGAGAGACAGAGAGAGAGACAGAGAGAATTGGTGCACCAGGGCCTCAGCCACTGCAATTGAACTCCAGATGCCTGCACCACCTAGTGGGCATGTGCAACCTTGCACTTGCCTCACCTTTGTACATCTGGCTTACATGGGATCTGGAGAGCTGAACAAGGGTCCTTCGGCTTTGCAGGCAAGTACCTTAACCACTTAGCCATCTCTCCAGCCCCATTCTAGCTACTTTTGACTGCTTTTTAAAAAATATTTTTAAAAGAATTTTTAAAATTTATTTTTGAGAGAGAGAGAAAGAGAAAGAGGCAAAGAGACGGAGAGGGAGAGAGAGAATAAGCACATCAGGATCATCAGCCGCAGTGAACGAACTCCAGATGCATGTGACCCTTTGTGTACATGTGTGACATTGCGGCTGCATCTGGCTACCTGGGGCCTGGAGATTCAAACATGAGTTCTTCAGCTTCACAGGCAAGTGCCCAAACTGCTGAGCGATCTCTCTAGCACTTGACTGCTGTTTAATTGTTATTCCAGGTTTAGAGATTATAATATGTATCCTTGATTTATTACAGCCTAATTAGAGATCATATTCTATTATCTTTTAAAAAATACCTCAATGTAGGAATACCCTGAGGCATGGTCCCCTGCTACCCACTAGGGATGGATTGAGGCCTTTATGACCCCACAGTGAATACCACTACACCATTTAGGATGGCCCCTAGGGTAATGGGAGTCAGGGAAAGGGGAGAAAAGAGTATAATGTATTAATATATATAATAAAATTTAAAGAAAGGAAAAAAATTCAATGTAGTAAAAATATATTTGTTTTACCTTTACAGACCTTTGTAGTAATGGATCAAAATACACTGAAATATGTAGTGTTATTTTGTTAACATATTTTTTTTTTTAGAGAACATAACAACATGAGATAATTTTCTCCTAACATACTCATCCTTAAAAAAATTCTGAGAAGAAAAAATAATCTCTTAGATTTATTCACATACTTTCTACTTCTGTTACCCTTATTTTACTTTTATTTATTTATTTATGGGAGAGAAATAGAGAGACCACACCAGGGCTTTTTCCTGCTACAAATGAACATATCAGTACTAGGGAATCAAACCAAGGCAAACAAGCTCTTTTAACCACTGAGCCATCTCCTCAGCCCTCCTATTACTTGTTATTCAGTCTTACTGGTTCAAGTTTCCATCTACCACCATTTCTTTCAGTGCAAAATTCCTCTTTTATCATTCTCAAAGTGTAGTTTTGCTTGAGATGAATTTTTAAACTTTTTATGAGGATTTTTTTTTTTTTTTTTTTTTTTTGGAGGTAGAGTCTCACTCTAGTCCAAGATGACCTGGAATTCACTATGTAGTCTCAGGGTGGCCTCGAACTCATAGCAATCCTCCTACCTCTGACTCCTGAGTGCCGGCTTATGAGGATGTTTTTATTTACCCTAATTTTAAAGTAATATTAAAAAAATATTTTACTTATTTATTTAAGAGTGAGTGAGAGAGAGGCAAATAGAAAGTGAGTGAATGGGTGCACAAAGGCTGCCAGCCACTGCAAATGCACTCTAGAAGCATGTGCCACCTTGTGCATCTTGCTTATGTCGGTTCTGGGGAATCAAATCTGGATCCTTAGGCTTCACAGGCAAGAGTCTTAACTGCTAAGCCATTTCTCCAGCCCTTAAATAAGATATTTGTTAAAAAAGACTTTTGCTTTATGCTTTTATTTTAGTACTGAGAGATGTTCTGTTATATTTTGGCATGCATAGTTTTGGATTAGAAGTTACTTATAATTTCCTTCATGGTTCCCTGGTAACATCAGATTGGAAAATGCTAAAGAAAGTGTTAGTAAATTTAAACACAGATCAATAGAAATTATCCCACATGAAGAAGAGAAAGAAAAAAAGAGACATAAATATTAATGTGTCAGTGACCTATCCTTAGGGATGGTATTAAGTGATCTAATGTATCTTTTATAAAACTTTGTGTGTGTCTGTGTGTCTGTGTGCACGTGTGTTCACATGTGTGCACACAAGCACATGCCAAAGACAAGTGTGAAGGTCAGAAGACATCTTCAGGTGTCAACTCTCGCCTTCCACCTTGTTTGATAGAGTATATATCTTTGTTTCTTTCCACTATATATACCAGGCTAGCTGGTTTGAGAGCTTCTGAGGATTCTCCTAAATCTGCCTGATGTCTTCACATAGGAGTGCTGAGATTACAGGAATGGGTTTGGGAATCTGAATTCAGGTCCTCTTTCTTGCAGAATCATTTACCCACTGAGCCCCAGATCCACTGTGTTGTTTTTCTTTAACTGCCTTTTACGTAGTCTTTTCATGTTGGATTTTCAAATTAGATTATGATGTTTTTGGATTTGGTTTTCTTTGCATATAATCTAGCTGATATTTGGTGGATTTTCTTTCTTTCACAAAAACAAATTTAATGCATTTCCAGAAATTCTTTTTTCCCATTTTACTTTTTGTTGATTAATACGATAAGATTTGGTTATAATAAGACCTAATTCTTTCTCTTATCCCCTTTGTCCTCCTTCCATTGAACCCCTTCTTTTAAACTCAGGAATTATTTTCTATATCGCATTCTCTTTCCTCTCCCTTGGTACCTCAATCACATGCACATTACATCCCTTATTACCACCCCTGAGGACAGGTCACTGACACATTGGTTAATCTTATTTTTGGAGAAGGGTGGTTCTCCCTCTATCCCAAGGTGATCTGTAATTCACTTTGTAACCCAGGCTGGCCTTGAACTCATGATAATCCTCTTATCTCAGCCTTTCAAGTTCTGGGCATACCATGCCTGGTTTGGTTAATTTTTAATTCTCTTTTTTCTTTCTGTTCTTCATGTGAGTTAATTTCTAGGGATTTGTTTTGTAGTTGTTCCCAGTAGGAAGAATGATTCAGTATCTATAACTCCTTCATGGCTGAAATAAAACTGTCCATGGATTCACAATTAATTTACATAAAATGCTATAAGATAACACTTGTGACCTAGGTATTTTTAGTATAACCTAATTCTATAGGAAATTTAGTTCAGATTAATTTGAGAAAGGAGGGATCAGAATTTGAACCTAGGCAGTCTGATTTTAGATTTTGTGTTATGGCTTATACTCTATGCAATTTTTTAAATCACAAATTATGTTTATTTATTACAGGACATGTATCTTATCCTCTATTTAATTACATATTTATTATTATTCATATAGTTTTTATTTTTTGTTTGCTACTTCTGCTAATGTATAAGTCCCATGTATTTTCTATTTGTAACTGTCTGCTCATCGTCCGCTATGTGAACAGGCATCTTACAATTAAATATATCAAAATATAGTTATATAATAGGAAAAGAGTTATAGCAGGGCTTTTGTTTTTGATAAGGCAGCCCTAATTAGAAATCAGCCTTAGGGATATTCAAAACAGCTTTGAACAAACAATGACACTAGTGTGATTCCATGATCAGGGTTGATAGTATTTGGTGAGATGAGGCCTCATTTTTTAAAAATATTTTACTTATTTATTTATTTGATTGAGAGGAAGAGGCAGAGAGAAAGAGAGAATGAGCGTGCCTGGGCTTCCAGCCACTGAAAACAAACTCCAAACGCATGTGTCCCCTTGTGCATCTTGCTTATGTGGGTCCTGGGAAATTGAACCTGTGTCCTTTGGCTTCACAGGCAAACGCCTTAACTGCTAAGCCATTTCCCCAGCCCAGAGGCCTCGTTTTTGATTGAAATAAAACATATTTGTATTTATTGTTCTTGTTTTTAGTATGTAAAAAAGAGAAAAGCCAGTTTTGCTAATAGTGCTTTGAAGAACCTCCATATCACCCGTTATTTAACTAACAATACATGTTGATTGATTTTCAAATGTATCTTTGTTGAGTTAAAACCAGGAAGTTATAGTTCTTATAGTCTTCTAAATGACAAAACAGTACACATTAATTCTAATCAGAAGCAAAAGTACATGATAGCTTGTAAGCCAATTTTTGTGTTGAACAAGACTCCCAAAATATGCAGTAGACTTTACATTTACATAAAATTAAAGAAAAGATGTTTCAGCAAATGCAAATAAATGCAAAAAAAGGAATATTTTAATTTTGATCCATGATTAGTATCAACTATCACAATGGGGTAATAATACAATACTGAATTCTGCATTTGGTTCATAATTAATGGTGGGAAGCTATTTATAGACTAAATATTCTGATTAATTAATTTGATGAAATATATTTATTGATTACATTTCACACTTTGTTTTAAAGTTTAGGACCTTTGCAATTGTTTCAATGTGAAAATCAAATATAATGCCTTCTGTATTACCTTCTGTTTATTTATTTATTTGAGAGTGAAACGTGGGAGAGAGAAAGAGAGCAAGAGAGAGTGAAAGAGTGGGCACACCAGGGCATTCAGGCACTGCAAACAAAGTCCAAATGGATATGCCACCTTTTGCATCTGGGTTATGTGGGTCCTGGGGAACTGAACTTAGGTCTTTTGACTTTGTAGGTAAGAGCCTTAACCGCTAAGCCATCTCTCCAGCCTGGCTTCTATATTTCCACTATGACATGCCCAGGAAAACTATTTCTCTAGTGGGTTATTAATTGTATGAATTGACGGCTTAACCTCTATTGATTTATATTTCTGTTTAATATTCAACTTTAGAAATGGAAGTAAAAATTATTTTTCAGTAGAAAATACACAAAAGTTAATCCTAACATAATAGGAGATGTCATATTATTATTCATCCTCATTATATTTTCCCCTAAGTAATTTTCAAGGCCTTGAAACAGCAGTCATAGTTTTGAAACAGAAAATTTCTCATTTTAAACAGTGAGCCTACAGAAGCAGGTTTGTGTAGCCTCAGGAACCATAGCATTACATTGTTCTTATATCTGAATTACAGCAAGGTTCTTGTTCCCTTGTTCCCATTACTTATTGTTTTATAAACTGAGTTTTGACATGACCATACAACCGGAGATACATTTATAATTAAATATGATTTAAAACTTCATCAGCCCATTATGATATATAAGAGATAGTTTTTTCTTTTTCTTTTTCTCTTTTTCTTTAATGGTGACTATTCTGGGGGCCCTTTTGGTGTCTGATGAAGTCATGGAGGGTGTAACAATTACTCTTAATGTACTTCAATGTATGATTGCTTATATATATCTATAAATTTACTAGAAAACTACTATCAATTTTAATGATGTTTTTTCTCATTATATGTCCAAGTGTCCTAGACATTTTACTATTTATGACATATTGAAGTTCATATTATCTCCCCAGTACTACCTCTTTTAAATGGAAATAGAACAAAAATTTTTGACAGACTATGTGTTCTAATATTGAGTTAGAACTATGGCTGTATAAATGTTCCTTTGTATATAATATAGAAGGAAGGATTTTCCTTTGGGGTTAATCTGCCTTTCAATTCTGCACATTACTGAGGTGGGAAACTTTTTTCAAGCAGGTTATGTTGTGAATTTCAAAGTGTTTTTGTTGTCTGTAGGTCCTAGATGGCAAGTGAAGACCACTCTTAGGATTATGAAAAATCTTGGGCACAATGTTTCAATTCTAGTTGATGTTAGTTTGTGAATGGCTTTTCCCATTTGGCCTATCTCCCATTTACATGTGGATTTGGTACCAGTGACAAATAGCACAAATAGGAAGTGTAATGCCTGCTTTTGTTTCTAAAGCACTACAAGCATGTGTTGCAGTTACTTTCTCACATTTTTTGTTTTTCCCTTGCATCATAAATAATTGCTTTGGCATCCCTTGCATTGTCTCCATGGTTTGTTTAACCTTACAAAAGAATAAACACCCAATGAGAAGCAGATTAGGGGTAGAAATGGTTTATTTCAGACTAACAGAATCCAGGGGAAGTGCCACTAATGGCAGAAGAAGTTGGCTCACTTCCATAGATCCACAGCACAGAGATACCACCAAACAGCCAGCAAACACAAACAGCCAGAGCTTCACCTGACTCTGAACACACCTTGGTGCTGATCTTAAGATCTGTTTCAGTGGACAACTTTTTCTCAGCAGGCTGCTAGAGACTTAAGTAGGAAAATTAACCTTAATCAAAAAGTTCTGAGGCTATGGGGGCATATTTTCATATTCAAACCACCACATTCCACCTCTGGCACCTACAGACTCATGACCATCTCAAATATAAATTGTATTCAGAACAACTTAAAAGGTTCCAATAGTATTTACCAACTTTAACATTGCTCAAAAGTCCAAAGTCTCATATGAAATTCAAGGCTCTCTTAACTGTGAGCCTTATAATATCAAAACACAAGTTACATACTTCAAGCACGTAATGGCACAGAGTAAACATGGCCACTGGAAAAAGGCATAACAAGGGGAGACTGGACTAATGAAAAATCAGTAACGAGTGGGCAAACATCAAACATCTACAATTCAAATCTAATACCCATAATGAGTGATGGAGGTCTCTGGATTCCAATTATGCTCTCCAGCTGGGCTGAACAGCTCAGGGAAAATTCTGCCCTGAATCAGCAGCTCTCCACATGACAGCCATGTGCCAGTACTGGTCTATCCAAAACATCTTCAGGTCTACACTACAAACCATGGTTCATTTTTATAGCTCCATACAATGGCCTTACTTCTACTCAAATAAGGGATTTTAACCCTGTTCCCCATGCCTCATCTCAGTTGTAGCTCCTGGAACCAGTTCATCATCATACAATGGCCTTACTCTGCCTCTACATAGGGATTCCAACAACTCTGTTTTATATCACCAAGGGACCATGTCCAAAAAATAAAACTAGGCTGGAGAGATGTCTTAGTAGTTAAGGCACTTGCCTACAAGGCCAAAGTCCCAGGTTCAATTCCCTAGGACCCACATAAGCCATATGCACAAAGTGGCACATGGATCTGGAGTTCATTTGTAGCGGTTGGAGGCCCTAGCATGCCTCATTCTCTCTCAAATAAATCAATAAAAATAAGCATATTTTTAAAAATAGCAGATTGTACTTTCTGACCCAACCCCTTGCATTTTTCATGCTTCCAAAACCAGTACCAGGTATGAGGCATAGCCAAATTTATAAATCCATAGGGAATATACCTTGACCTTAAAGAGCAGGTTATTTCTTTAGACTTCTTTCTTCAAGCCACCTCCTTGCAAAATGATTTGTATTCTCACTCATTTGTGCCTTCCATGGGCAGATTTCACCCTCAGGCATCTTTTCCATTTTTCCAATGCAAAGCAGTTGGCTCAACCTTAATGGTGGTAATCTGTTTAATAACTGCAGTTTCAGTAACCTAAAACCAGCCTTGTGCCAGTAACTTCAAACTTGCTTGGTTTTTTCCTATAATAAACAGTACATTTTTCATATGTCTCTCTTCTATATCCTCTGCCAACACACCATTCCATTACTTTTAAATACAACCTTGTACAAACTCTTAGGGCTTGTGCCAAATGCAACTAGCCTTTTGCCAGTAGACCAGTTCCAACAAAGTTCTCTCTTTCCCTTTTGAAAGCTTATAAACAAAGCCTTCACAGTCCACAATTATCTCTGAATTTAGCTTTAATTACAGCACTGTGAGGATTCTCCAAGTCCAAAGTACCAATTCCTTCCACATTCCTCCCACAACCAAGCTTCAAAAGATCAAAACCCACATGGTCAGATTCATCATGGCAAGGACCCCACTCTTGTTACCAATTTTCTGTTGCAGTTACTTTCTTCTTGCTGGAAAAAATGCCTGACGTTATGGAAGGAAAGCATTTCTTTGGGGCTTACAGAATCCAGGGGAAGCACCATCAATGACAGAAGAAGCTAGCTCATTTCCATAAATCTATAGACTAGAGACACCATTAAACAGCCAGCAAACATGAACAGCCAAATTCCAAATGGGTCTGAACACACTGCCCAGGTAGTCTTCAGATCCTCCCCCAGTGACATACCTCGACCCCAGCAGGCTGCCTGAGACTTAAGTATGAAGCTTAATAAAAATTCCCTGAGGCTAAGGGGAACATCCATTTACCACTAAACCACCATAGCATATGAGATTAGAAAATGGAAAATGGAAGTTCCAGTTGCTTCAATTCAGGCAAGAAGTAAAGCTCATAATTTCAAGTCTAGATGTCCATCAGTGGAGATACTGATAACAAAAATGTGGATATACTATATGAGGCAACCCAGGAATAGAAAGGAAAAGACTGCATGTTTTCTCTAATACACAGAGCCTAGCTTAAAATTTTTACACATGTATGCTTTGTGAGAGTGTGAGGGTCCCAGGAAACTAAAAAGGATGCCAAGTGAGGAGGAAAAAAAAAAAAAAGAGGCTTCAAGTGAGAAGGGTAGCATTTCCTAAGTTATATGAAAGTCAAAAGGGGAAATGCCAAGGTTGGGAGGGTGAAGGTAGGATGGATGCAACAAAGTGGAAAAGAGAGGAAGAGTTAACCAAAGCTAAATATGTATATTAATACAAAAGAAAATAGAGCTGGGGTGATGGCTCAGCAGTTAAAGATGCCTGTTTGCAAAGCCTGCCAGCCTTAGCATCCGTGTAGATCCAGATGCACAAAGTGAGGCATGTGCCTGGAGTTCACTTACAGTGGCAATTGACCTATATTCTCTTTCTCAAATAAACTGAATAAAAAATTTTAGAAATCAAAAAGAAAGGAACAGTTGAAAAGCACAACACAATTTATCTTTGCTACAGATTAAAATGGATTATTACCCATGAGAACAAGACCTTTAGGAAATAGGATATAGGTCAGTTACATTTTACTAAATGAGAAGACAGGCCATGTAACTATGGAAATTCTAGGAAGCTATTTGGTAATATAATAACACAGATTTCTCAAAGTATATGGATATTAAAGAGAAATTATTAAAGACTTAGATAATGATATTTCACACCTTTGGAAAGCCATCCAAATAATGCTAACATGCCTTGAGTCATCTATGTTGTAACCTAATAGGCCATGAAATTTCAAGGTTGATATTCCACAGTCAGAATTTTCTTCTATTTCTCTTTTCCCTTCTCCTCCTTCTTCTTTTCCTCCTCCTCCTCCTCTTCCTCCTCCTCCTCCTCCTTCTTCTTCTTTTTTTTTTTTTTTTTAACAATTTTAGAATCCCCCTTTTTTCTTTTTGGATTTTGAGGTAGGGTATCCCTGAAGCCCAGACTGACTTGGACTTCACTATGTAATCTCAGGCTGGCCTCAATATCACAGCCAATACTCTTACCTCTGCCTCCAGAATTCTGGGATTAAAGGCATGTACCACTGTACCTGGCTAGAAACCCTTTGTACATTTTCATATCATTTTTGTTACTTACTTCATTCATATCTTTTTTTTTTCTGAAGCAATTTTCTGCCAGTTCCTTGCCTTTTTATTTCTCCCTTGCATCATGAATAATTGCTTTGGTGGTCCCTTCCTTGAATTCATGGTGTGCTTAGCTTTACAAAAATCAAGTAGTACATAACTTTGTTTTATGAGTTCCACCTTTACAGTGAAGCAAAATGGGAGAGGTGGTACTTACTCATAGAGTGCTTCATTTTACCTGTGTGCATGATTGAGGGCGAGGTCAGGCTTCCTCATCCGCAGGTAGCACGTGACAAGCTTTGTTTCAATGAAACTGGCCACACTTGCTATTTCTTCAGCAGGCGCTTCAAACGGGTTCCCCAAAGCAGCCCCTTTGCTACAAAGCTTAAAAGAAGAATATGGCAAGTCTCTTAATAACACTGCAACATATTCTACCTTTTAAATAAGCAAAACACACTTATATACAACACTTTTTGAAACTATAATAGAATATTAATATTTTGATTGCAAGTTAAATAAATTGTTCCTGTTCACTATTATCTGACTACAGCAAAAATATAACATATTTTGCCATAAAATGTTTCCTATAAAATATTTTTAAAATATAATAGATTTTAAAGGGGTGCCATTTTCTAAGGATGTCTGTTTTACAAATAAGGCACATAATAAGTAAATATATTAGGCATAAATCATGTTAAATACCAGAGCTTCTATGAAAGCCCAGCTGAGCAGTGATGTAGCATGCTATCAACTTTGATTTAATATAATAAGGGCTATCGGAAGGAAACTCCTAGGAGCCATTAACATGATCCGTGATTAATCTGAGCCTGAATCATATTCTCTAGGATATTATTGAAAGAAAAGAAGTGAAAATTTATTAGGATTTATTGGCAGCGGCCACAGTATCTGAAGAATATGGCAAGAATGTGGAATTCTTAATAAAAATTCCAGGAAGCCAGTGGTTTCTGGGCAACATAGATAAACTGAAGAGGAAGAAAATAATTAATTTTTTGGGAGAGCCCCAAACATTAACAAGTGTCAATAATGGACTAAGAGTGGGTCAGCACTTTTTCCCCTTTAGTGTTTTCAAATGTTATTGGCCTTAAGGCTGATGGGAAAAAAGAACCCCCAATTGCCCACTGACCTTACTCGGGAGACGGCTCTGTTGCTCTTCCGTGTCTCCATTTGTGCTTATGCGGGGATGCTGGGGGAAATGTTCTCACTGGCAAAATAATGCATGCTTCTATATACTTTAATAACAACTTCTTGTGTTCTAACTACTGTTTAAGTTATATAGTTCAGAATAATTTTCTTTTATAAAGTAAGTCTTAAGGAAGGCTTCCCTTTACATTAACATTATTGTGAATTAACCTTTCTGATGAAGCAATGGAAAAATTGCTAGAATTTATGCACATTTTTCATAATCTCATAGCATTAAAATTACAAATTTCCTAAACTTTGTCTCTTGTCTTTTTTCTTTTAAATGGAATTATCATTTTCCCTCAAGCCTTAAAAAAAATTTTAAACAAAATACAAGCTACATATTGTGTGTATTTTTGCCCTCTCTGATTTGGTGGTGGTGTGACAGTCTCTCAGGCATATGTGGAGGAAGGATATGTAGGGCAGCCAGAGAAACCGGTGAGTACCTTCCATGAGGACATTCAGATCCTTCATGGCAAGAAGGAGCCGACCTTCAGACTTCATATACTAAAGATATGAACAACACTAGGAGAAAGTCAAGAATAAAAATGCCCAGTCTTCTAACATCCATAGCAGTCTCCACATTCATGAGATTCAGGGCCACAAAACGAATAAAAATGATCATTCTTAACTCACAAATGAGAATACGTTATGAAACCAAACTATAACAGAGCACTGAAAGACAAGATAATTTTTCAATTCAGATTAAAATGGGAAAATAGGCAGCCTTCTGGGTAGGTTTTATGTGTATTTGTGATAATCTTTCTTTATCAATCAAATATTGTAGGACTGAGTATTTTACTGATTTTCCTGAAGATTGCTTTAGTTGCTATTTTCCAAAGTAGCATATCTTCAAAATAAGCTTGGTATAAGGCAAAGTGGTATAAAATGTGTTGAAGTTAAAAGTAGTATACTGGTCAATATGGCCAGAATACCAACATCAGGATCTTGAAAAACATCCCAAATATTTTACTGAATTTAAAAATCTCCAAGCAGACATTTTCACAGACTGGAAAGTTAATTTGCTAGAAGATGGAAGGACTTTAGCGTAGTGTGAATCACTTTGAATGCAGAGAGAGAAAGAGAGAGAGCAACTGTGTTCAATTTTGTTTGTCTAAAAATATACTCTTCTAGTCTTTGGAGCAACAAGTCATGGAGCTACTGGTATAAAGTGTTTTATACCTCTGAAACTGGATTTTGGTAAGAAGTCTTTGAATTTGTAACAATAATAGTGACAATTTTTTAGTTCAAAGGGTGCCTTAAAATATTTTCAAATTATGTGTACACAAATTAAAAGTGCTATATTTAAAGGAAAATGCAGTTAGGACTCTTAAAAGAATAGTTATTGTTCTAGTGAGAAACAAGATACTAAAATGAGATGTCAATAGTAAATAAGAATCAAACTCAAATTTCAATAAGAAAATATACTTTATGAAAGTATTCGATTATTTTTCAATAAAATACCAATTATACTTAGGAGTTAGATAATAGTTTTTCTAAGATAGTTCATAGTTCTTCTACAAAACAAATATCAAATCTATTTTTAGAAACTGTAATGAGATGTCAAGGTTTATTTAAAGTAGGTAAATATTTAAAATAGGCACAATAATAGAAATAATGATAAATATTGTACTGTTAATATTCTTAAACATATTACCTCATACTTTTCTTTAATTAGGGCCATATTATCAGGATTTAAACTGTTAATATATTTTCTCTTACTGGAATAATAAGTAATGAGTGGTTGCCCACTGTACTGTTGGGATATAATTTTTAGAAATCTCTGCAGATTTGTGAAAAGACAGTAAGTTTTGAAAAACATGGTATGATGAGTGTGAAATGTCCTCAGAGGCTCATGTGTTTCAATGCTTGGGTCCTAGCTTGGTAGGTCTGTTTTGGGAAGGTTGAAAAACCTTTGAGCCTAGCTGAAAGAAGTGAGTCACTAGGGGCTAGAATTTATATATTATAGCCTGGCTCTATTGTAGCCTGAACTCTCTGCTTCCTGGTCCACTGAGATTCGATGAGTATAAGGCACACACTTCCACTGCTTCACTTTCCCTGCTATGATGGATTCTACCCTCTTAAAGTGTGAACCAAAATAAACCCTTCTTCACTTAAGTTGCCTCTTGTCAGGCATTTGGTCATAGTGATTAGAAAAATTGCTAGCACACATGACTTTACTTATGCTATTAAATATCTACAAATAATAGATTTACCATTATCCATTTGGCAATCTTTAAGGTTTCCATAATGCTTTTGAAAATGGCAATGGTCCAAGGAGAAAGAGAGAGAGAAGCCACAAGGTCCAAAAGCCCAAAGCTATACAGTGCACTTCAGGAACTCCAGGTGGAACTAAGCACTTTGCATATCTTTAGATTAGAATTTCAAACCCATCACCAAACCACACCTTAGGGTTGGACCCAAAGATCCACTTCCTCTAGCCAGATGGCTGCAGATATAAACTGCAAACTGATAAAACTCTGAATATATAAAGCATCTATTCAAACTACCACATTCTGTCCCTGGCCCCCAACAGATTCAAAACCATCACACATTGTAAACTGTACTCAGTCCAGTTTCAAAGGTCCCCACAATCTTGACCAACTTGAGATAGTTCCAAAGTCCCAAGTCTCTTCTGAGATTTAAGATTTTCTTTTAGCTGTGAGTCCTTAAAATCACACAATTTAAATACTTTCAACATATAAAGGCACAGAGTAAACATTTTCAACTGGTATAAGGCATAGCAAGGAGAGACTAAAACAATACAAACTCAACCACCATCAAGCAAACATCAAACATCTACAGTTCAAGTCCAATGCAACTAGAGACTGACAGTCTCTGGATTTTCCAGTTCTGTCCCTCTATCTGGGCAGAGTAGCCAGAACAAACTTTCTTTAGATTGTTAATGTGTTTGACACCACTTCGCCCAACAACAGAATATACACATGCCTGAAGTGCTCATGGAAAAAGTTGCTTATATGAACAATTATGTTGTTCATAAAACAAACCTTAGGAAGATGAAAAAAACTGAAACTATTCTGAACATGTTCTCTGACCATAATGAAATCAAAACTCAAAAATAAACAGCCTAAAAATAATCAAATAATCAAATTTGAAAGTACAGAAAAGACAAAAACATACTTCACTGACTGGTACACATGTGGCACATAAATACAGAATATGCTTGACATCATGAACCATTAGAGAAATACAAGTTCAAGGTGCAGTGAGATATACCTATGAACTTATCTGTGACAATATCTGAATCTGAAAATGCTGGAAAAATATGACCCCAGTAGTGAAAGCATAGACATATGCATCCTTTCATAATGGCTTGAGAATGAAACTTCAGAGCAAACTTCATTAGGAACTGTCATCTCTAGACTGATTACCTCATTTTTGCATGAGAAAACTGAGTTCTGGAAAGCCTATATAACTGGCTGTATCCACAGAGGGTTAAGAATGGGCTTTCCCTGAGTATCTGGCCTCACAGTCTGCCTTTAGTCATTGTTCTGGGCTACACAGTGCTACTCTGAACTTCCAACCCATGATGACATGGGGAATACAAAAGGAGAGGAGGCATTTGTGGAAACATTTACAGAAATACAGCAGAGAAATACAGTATCAGTTAGATTTTACAATAAAAATTCAGGTTTTATATCTTTGGCCTTATTCTCACTTTGTTTATAAATCATTTTCACTACATTTAAGAAACAATTGGTCCTGACAGATTAGGCAAAACCACAACAAAACAGAGCTGTTTGCTTACCACAATTACAGACGAGAACTGTATTTTTCAGGGCCAACCTGGATCACAGAGTGACGTCAGGTCATCCCAGGCTAGAATGAGACCCTACTTCAAAAAGAAAAAAAAAAAAAAAAAAAAAAGAACTGCATTGAACCCTTAGGAATTTAGATACTCTGGAAATCATAAATATTTTAAAAATTATTTCATTATTAAGTTGCAACTGCTAGTTTCTAGTGTGAATAACCATATATATCTAATGTGAATATATCTCTATGGATATTTACTATATCTTTTTAGTCTTTTATGAACAAAAATTGTATTTCTATTATTAGCTACATTATGAAATCTATTGTTTTTCCTCCCTTTGAATGTATCATGGACATTCCCATATTAGTGTATGTATATATTTATTCAAAATTGTGTGTGATTTTATAAGGTTCCTGCCTAATTCTTTCCTCAGTGAGAATTTTCTCTACTGGCAACTAAATGTTAGTACCATAATGTATATAACTCACAGCCTTGTATATATGTCTTTGTCCATATCTGGTCATCTCCAAATTGTTATGCTCCATTACAATGTATTTTTCCTATGGGAATTACTAAGACAAGGATATACAATATAATCCAGAAACAACTTCAGAACATATACCATGAAAGCACTCTCCAGAAAGCTTTACATTCTTACCAAGAAGGTATTAAATTTCTTATTTCTCCACTGCACCCACATTAGATATTAGTGATATTTTAATCTATTTACTCTCTGCTAATAAGACAGGAAAAATTGGCACCATATCTTAATTTGATTAGTCACTTAACCTCGTACATTTATTGGCCATTTGCATGGGAATACTGCCTGCTCATGAATTTTATTCATTTTTTAAAATAGGCTTTTCTGATTTTTATTGACTTATTTTCATTTGGTAAATACGTAATTAGATTTCTTTCCAAATATGTAATTTATTGTGAGTTATATTTACCACATTTTGGTATGAGACTTATGTTTGCTTTCTAAGGTAGGCTGGAAGGTTGCCCGTCTTCATCACTATTGGGGAACATATTAAAATAGATTTTAAAAAATCCAAGCTCTGTTCCTTTCACTTTATTCTTCTTAATGACTGCACTGCTCAGGTTTGAGTGTTTTTTTAAATCCATTTTGTCGATGTTTATTTTCCTACATCATCATCAGTTTCATTTAAATCACACAATCTGTCTTATGCTGGAGATCACTATTGTGAGATGATCTTAAATGCCTGTGCTCCAAAATGCCCTCCTGTTACTGTTCCTTTTCATTGCTGGGACAAGCATCTGACCAGAAGCAGCTTATGGGAGGAAAGTGTTTATTTCAGACTTACAGAATCCAGGGGAAGCTTCATCATGGTGGAAGAAACTGACTCACTTCCATAGATTCATAGCAGAGAGACACCACCAAACAGCCAGCAAGCACAAGCAGCCAGAGCTCAGACTGGCTCTGAACATACCTTAGGGTTGGACTTAAATCCTACCACCAGTGACACCCTCCAGAAGACTTATTGCAAGCTTAACCTTAATCAAAAGTAGCTCAGGCTATGGGGAAAATATATTCACATTCTAACTACCATGACAACCTTTGATCACTCCTAGAGCTATGCAGTTTTGTTTATTCTGATTTCTTAACTGGAACTGCCAGATAGTTTATTATTTTGTTTTCCTTTAAGAAGAATACACTCAGATTCACTTATTAATTCTAATTCATTAATTTTGACTTTTGTTATATTTTCTTGTTGGTTGTTGTTCTTTTAGAGAATGATTAATTTATTTCATGTTTTCTTATATGTGTTTTAAAATATTTTTTAAATTTTTATTTATTTATTTCAGAGAGAGAGAGAGAGAGAGAGAAAGAAAGAAAGAGAGAGAAGGAGAGAATGAGAGACAGAGAATGGGCATGCCAGGGCCTCCAGCCACTGCAAAAGAACTCCAGATACATGTGCACCTTGTGCATTTGGCTTTATGTGGGTCCTGGGGAATCGAACCTGTGTCCTTTGGCTTTGCAGGCAAGTGCCTTAACCACTAAGCCATCTCTCTAGCCCAAGTTTTCTTATACTTAAGTTTGTTATATGCATCTGTGCTTTATTTTGGAAAAATCCATAGCTTTTTTTTCATTACTTTTATGAAAGCTAGTCAGCAGAGTGTGGGCCTTATTATTCTTTAGGACTTTACCATCTGCTGTCTTTGGTTATTTGCATGACAGTTTTTGCAAGCACATTTGTTATTAATGTTTTTATCGTTTGTTCATCCAGATTTAGTTGTTTTACACTTTGTCTTTTTTATGTTCTTACTATTGGGGGGGGGTTAATTTCTATAAGTTTAGTCATGCAAAGCTGATAATATAGCATGTTCTGTTTTTTAATTAATTAGTTAATTAATTAATTTTTATCTTGAGAGAGAGAGAGAGAATTGGCATGCCAGGGCCTCAGCCACCACAATTGAATGCCAGATGCTTGCATCACCTAAATGGGCACGTGCAACCTTGTGCTTACTTCACCTTTGTGTGTCTGGCTTAAGTGGAATATAGAGAGTTGAACACGGGTCCTTAGGCTTCACAGGCAAGTGCCTTAACAGCTAAGCCATCTCTCCAGCCTGTTCTTTTTTGTTTGTTTCTTTTCTTTTTCTTTCTTTCTTTTTGCTTTGTTTTGGTTTGAGACACAGTCTTTCTGAAAGTTTCACTTTGGCTTTGAAGTCATGATTGTTCTGCCTCATGAGTGCTGAATTCCAGCCCTGTACTTGCCATCTATCTGCTTGTCTTATCCCATCCTATAAGAATTGAACTTCTTTAGAGAATTACCTGTACCCATGTGGTAGACTTCTTTGGGGCACTGTGTTATACCTGCGCATAGCACTAAGGGATAAGTCTTTATCATAGGGGACAAAAGTAGGCCTGCAAATAAAGCTAACAGAGAAGTGGGAAATTCCAATGCTGAATGTTAATGATGCTCTCATAAATCAAAATTTGAAAGACTGTTCACAGAGCAATGTTCTTTTGATTATTCTGAATAAGCAATTGAAATTATAGAATTATAGGAAATTACATAAAATAAAAATTAAAGATTAAATTGCAAAATTAATTCTAAAACTAAGAAGCAATAAACAAAATCAATGAGACAAAATCAAATTAAAAATGCACAGGGAAATTTGTAAAAGATGAAAGATTCATTACTAATTTTTAAAAGTTCTAAGACATAGTCACATGCATAGTTACAATTGCAGACTCCAGTAGAGGACAATGAAGACACCACTGCCCCATTTGCAGGTATGGAAAGCCATATTGGAGATGTGTCCCAGTTAGCAGAAGCTGGAATTCATGTGTCAGGCGGAAAGTTGTATTTCCACTTTATGACTCATTGTCTTCAATTACTCATGTTTCTTTTGATATCACTCAGTGCCTAGCACTTCTGTTAGAAATTCTGTAGACCTGCCCATTACAGTGTCCAATGATTTGCTCCTAGAAATATAGCTCCTGGATTAGAGCCCAGTTTAATGCTTCCATTTTCTCACAACACAAATTTCTTCCAAAGGCCTATTTTGTATGAGAAGAGATTAATCTCAGCCAAGAGTTTGGCCTGGTGAGTTCTTTTCAAGTCTCCTGCAGATCACCTGGGTGCCAATAGACCCTAAGAGAAAACTTTTTGTGCCAGGTGAAGAAGCAAATAAACAAAGAAATGTAAAACAAGCCTTAACTCCAAAGTTCATTTTCTCCTTCTTCCTCTCCTTCTCCTCCCCTACTCTTTCTCTGGCTATTCTTTACATCACCATCACAGTCCAAGGTGGAGTCCACCCTTGCTTCCACCTTGGACATGAGTGACTAGATTAACCCTGGCTCATAGACACAAAGAGGCAATGGAGTGGGATTCTAGGATAAAATAATATTGGACAGTCCCAGAAATGAGGTTTTGAGGTGGGAGAACTGTTTGTATTCTTGATGCAAAAGGCCTCAGTGTCTGTGAGTTGGACATGTAATTTTGATAAAACATGAAAAGTGTATACTTTTTAAGTTAGAAACCTGATTTTGATCCCTTTCCTGTTTTCCCTTCACTGCCCCACTGGATGATATAAGCCCACAGTGACACACAAGAGCTCCTGTTGCTGTCACAGTCACTGCAGTCATGGTTGCCACCTTCCCTTTTCCTCTTGCCATAATTGCTGAGACCATCTGTGAGCATGATGAGCTAAAAAGCTACGACACATCCTGACTTATATCTGTCTACTACTGTGACAGCCCATAATATGACTCTGGGACTTCCTCCCTGTACAGGTATGCCCTGTTTATAATGTGTTATCTGACCATATAGCTGTGCTCCCTCTCCATTTCTACAAGCTTGTTTGTTGCCAAAGTTTCCTGCCTTTGCCCCCAGTCACATAGCCCAGAAGTTTAACACACCAATAGTGTTAAAAATAAAACAAACAACAAAAACTCAAGGTGATGTCAGACTGCCTATCGTGCTGTCTATAACAACTCTGAGCTATCAGAGCTCAGTATTCAGGCTTTGGAAGCTATTCCGGAGTCCATGTTGACAAGAATAAATTCTCTGATTCTCCCCTCTATCTCTGGTGCCAGATCTGTCTGACCAAAACAATGATTTTTAATAAAAATTTACCTTTCTATTTTGTCATGTTGAGGGTCAAATCTAGGGCCACACACATATGTAGGTAAGCTCTCTTCCACTGGGCTACTTCCCTAGCCCTCCGATTTCCTTGCCACCATTTTTTTCTTTTATCTTCAGATTTTATTGTTATTTTTGTATGTGAATTCCAGCAGTTATCCCACTTTCCCCCCTCCTGTGGGTTAATGCCTTTAGAGGGAGGAGAATTAGGCATAACAATTAGCCTCCAAATCCCTTAATAGGATCTTTGAATTCCTATTTAAATACTAAAGTAAATGGTCAAGCTTGCAAGAGTCTTGTCTTAGAAACTAATAGTTTCCTATTTCAGTATAAAGAAGCTCTGCACTGTATGATAATACCCATTGGTGTGAAGTTTTCTATCCTTCATGGGAAAGAGGAACGAATCAGGAGTTTGTCACTTGTAACTTTCCACATGGTGCCACACAGATCTACTCAAGGGTCTTCTCAGGAGAGACACTTTAGTATGGAGGGCTGAGAGACAGAGAATTATGTTCACACATGACTGGGCTTGAAAGGACCATCAGGGGTTCAGAAGCACTGCTTTTCAGCCAAGTAGGCCATGGTGTGACCTCTATTAAATTTATGGGAAATGAGGTTACTCCCTGGGTGACAAGTTGTTGAATGACAGTAAAATGTAATTAATCACTCCTACTCCTATTGTTATTATAGCTTGGCTTCAACCTTTTTCTTTTCCTTCTTCTTCTCTAGTAGCCTTAATATTGAGGTGTGGCCACCATGGGCTCATTCCAATGTGTTTCACCTTGATGTGACCAGTCAGTAATTTGTGTATGCTCTGAAGCATGCAGGTGGTACACATTAACCTTCAGGGGTGGTTTAAAGGGATACCCCTAAACTCTAGCCATCTAATGTGGAACGCAGATTAGAAATGTGGCAGGAATGAGATGCATTAATACAATAAAAAATCTTCCTTAATGCTCCCACATTTTAACTCACAATGCTATAATTTTAAAATGAAAATAGTGTTAATATGCATCCTTATTTTAGGGTAATTATTTGTATTGTCAGGGAAATATTGCAAACAAACTCAGGCCTTAACAGTAATTATAATAGCTAGTATTTATTGAGAGCTATGTGTTTGGCATTGGGATAAGCACTGTATATATGATATCCCATTAAATATAATCTTTTATAGATGGTATCTTAGTAAATATTACTACTCCCTGTTTTCTGATGAGGAAATTGGGTTTAAGAGAAGGTATTAAATTATAAGACAGTAAGAGCTGGAGCTATGATTCAAATACAAGTTTGCATCTTACCTAAATTTTAACTCCTTTAGGCTGTATGTAATACTGTCTTCCAACTACCTATTAATGTTAGTCAGTGTGAATCCCAATAGTTATCATTAACATTGCTATCTTATTTATGACCACTTCATCTGTCTCTGTCTCTATTCCTGTCTCTTTCATGCCTATCTCTATCCTTATCACCTCTATCTCTATCACATCACTGAACTATTATTAATAAAACAGACAGGAAAATAAGTCACCATCCATTGAGCAATAAGTTAAAAATGTGTTAACTGCTAATTATTATAATCTCCTATCTTACAGAGGAAATAGTAGAGAGTTAATTAAAAAGCATAGGAGCAGGGGCCAGTAGTACAATGAATAACACATCTGACTCTGATTAGAAGATTCTAAAAAGCATAGGAGGCTAGAACATAAAGACCCCATGACGGGAAAGTGAGAAAAGAAGACATAACAGGTTGCAAAAGAATGAGAAGGGGTCCTTGGGTGGGTTACAATGAACACCTTGACTAGTAGCAGTGAATAGCCTGGTGAGCCAAAGGTTTTTGTTAGAGAACTATTAGTTCAGGAGGCAGAGGGGTTCTGCATTCCTCCTTTGCTGGAAAATAGTGAAAGGAAAATTAATATTTTGAGGACATTTGATGATAATGAGATTTTCGTGGGACTCTTTGCCATAATGTATAAAGTGAAGATCTCTTGATTTTTTCCCCCAATTTACATTCTTATTTTTGGAATGTCTTCCATAGCCTCATCTTGTTTAAGTGTAAGTAGGAAAAAACTGACTTCTGTTGAATGATAAAATTATGTTATCAATGTTGGAATGATCACACTAAGTCAAGGGCAATATCAAAGTTTTCAAGTAGTTGTGAATTACAGGAATTTTAAAAGCTAACAGCCAAACAATCCGTATGTTCCATGTCTTTAGCTATGCCACATGATTTCATGCCTATGTTCTCCTTTCAATTATTGTGACATTTATAGTTATATTAATTATTTAGGAGAAAACACTCTATACAACAAATTATTTGCCAGTAATTGCAACTACAAAACAAGCTACTCCCAAACTCACTGGCTTCTAACACTTACAACTGGTGCATGTATACGTATGTGCACACATGTACACACACACACACAGACACACACACACTTGGACATGGACTCAGATGGGCTTATTTTGGCTGAGTTCAGCTGGGTTTGCCTCTAAGGGAGTAGCTAACTCCAAGATATGAGGACTTGTAGAAGAAGTGTGTTTTCCATGAGGCACTTCTCATGCAGAAGGTGGGAGTGTGATAAGTAAGACAACTGTACAAGCACATTTAACATTCTGCTCAATTCGGGTATACTGACAACCCACTGGTCATGATCAAGCCCAAAGTCATAGCTCAAGAATAAAGCCCATGGGTGAATGTGTAGTGCTATGGCTTGGCCGGGAGGGGAGTTGTGAAGAATTGGGGCCAATAACTGTGTCTGTAGAAGCAAAGGCATCTCTAAAGATTTGTTTTCTAAACTCCTTATCTGCACACACTACTATGAAGACATGAAGTGTTGATGCAATAAAAATACAGGGCTTTATATCCATTGTTCTTCTTTTTCTCCTAATTCCTCACGAACCTTCAGGACAGACAGAAGCAGTTCTGAAACTATGCTTTACAGGACATCAGCAAGTTGTAATATTAAGTTTCTAAGATCAAACAAGCACATGATACTCTTCACTACTATTAGCACTGCTAATACTACTTCACATACCAACACAACTGTAACTCTGAAATGATGAGATAGCGTGCGATATTTCACAAACTTATCTTTGATCACAGAATCCACCTCAGCAAACTCTCTCTTTCTCTCTCTATCTCTCTTTAATGAGAGGGGGAGAGAGAGAAAGAGAATTGGCATGGCAGGGCCTCATCCACTGTAATTGAACTCCAGATGCTTGTGCCACCTAGTGGGCATGTGTGAGCTTGCGCTTGCCTCACCTTTTTGAGTCAGGCTTATGCAGAATCTGGAGAGAGATAGAACATGGGTCCTTAAGCTTCGCAGGCAAGTGCCTTAACTGCTAAGCCATCTCTCTAGCCCCCCTCTCCTTTTTAAAAGAACATCTAGAGGCCTAAAGTTGTATCCAATTTGCTTTGGAAAATACTGTAAGGCAGTTTTGTTTGTCTCTCTTTTACTTCTCAGTTTAAATGTGGCTAGCATCTGGTTAATACCCTAATTTGAACAGGAATGTTTCTAAGGAGAAGTTAAGGAAGGAGGAGCAGGGTTTACCTATCTTATCTCAAGGTAATCGAAGTGTATTACTGATATGAGCTAGCATACTTTATTTAAATTTCTATGTCACATTACCAAGTTACTTTAAAATCATATCCAGGCATGTCTCACTATTTTTTAAAATTCCTGTTTAAGCATTTCAAAGATGTGCATGTGCATATTTAAAGAATGCTATAATGTTTGTGGGCATCACAGTATTCTACTTCTGGGCCAGATAGAATGCAACTCTGAGGTCATTCAATCCACATAACATGAGGTGTGAATTTCCAGTTAGCATAAAGTTAGAAACAAAAACAATATTACCAATGGATATTTTCTTCTCAAAATGTATGTTTAAATTAACACCTTGATTCTATGCTATAGTGAATAACACTTTTTTTTTTTAAACATCCATGAGGCTAGGACAGTTTTGGCTGAGTAGAAAATATTTTTTTACACCTAAAACTTTTTATAGAATGCTATAAATCTGAAATAAAGTCATTTTAAACAGCTGAGATTTTACAGCCACTCAGGGATAATAAAAAAGTTTGAAGACTATATTATATTATGCAGATGAAGGGAATATATTAGTCAATATTATGACTTTTTTTAAAAAAAGAGAGTTTGCTCTTAAAATAAGATAAAGAAATATTATTCACTAGTCTTTGAGGTAAAGGTCAATATGTTTTGCTGATATCATCCCTCTCTTACTAGTCCATCTGAACACTGAAAGGAAGGTGGCACGACTACAGGGAGTGTGGTCCCTCTGTGGCCCTGCAGTGTGTGGTCCTCAATTACAAGCTACAGCCAAGTTTTCAGAACCTTCAGTTTCTGAAAAGCATCTGAACAATTAATCCTATGTCACTAAAAATATGTAGGAGATATGATATTTGTGTAACACTTCTACATACTTTACTCAATTTTTCTTTTCATTGAAGCTCTGTGAGGCAGGTTAGGCAGACTCCGACTCCCATTTCATGGGTAATAAAACTAGAGTCACAAGTATCTACTGATCTGTCCAAGTTCACACAGTCTATGACTAGGTGGGGAAGAAACTAAAAAAAACAACCAAAATCTCTTGATATCACATTCAGGGCTTTTCCCATAACTTTGTACATTTCTATATAAAATATTAAATTTTCTTTCTTTTAAAAATATTTTTACTTATTTATTTGAGAGAGAGAGCGAGCACAGGTGTACCAGGGCTTCCGACCACTATAAACAAACTCCAGATGCAGGTGCCACTTTGTGCATCTGGCTTTATGTGGGTACTAGAGAATCAAAACCAGTCCTTTAGGCTTTATAAGCAAGTTCCTTCAAACACTGAACCATTTCTCCTTCTGATTCTTCTGCTACTTAGTTTTTTGGGGGGGAGGGGTTTCACGGTAGGATCTCGCTCTAGCCCAGGCTGACCTGGAATTCACTATGTAGTCTCAGGCTGGCCATGAACTCACTACAGTCCTTCTACCTCTGCCTCCCAAGTGCTGGGATTAAAGGTGTGTGCCACCACACATGGCATGATACTTAGTCTTTGTTATTTCACCCTCTCTCACAAATATGAAAAACGGTAGAAAAGGGAAGGAATGTAGAAAGAGGACATGAGTAATGACAAGAGGATTGGAACTTTTAAGGGGGAATTTAAAGCAGTGTTTATGGATCTATGCAAGGAAACCATGTTTGAATAGTACATATAAGTCATTCCATTACATGAAGATAAAACTTTATTTAAAATAAAGTCCCACCTTTAATGTTTCAGTGTTAAACTTGCACAGAGCAGGTAGTGAGACCTAACAGAAAAGAGTCCATCCTTTTGCTGGAGAACTAATAAGGATTTCGGTGGATGTGAGAACAGGTGATAACTTACTTTCTGGGCTCTCAGTCCAAGTGCAGAAAGGAGAGAACGATTACTTTCTCTCTCTTACAACTAATACCCTCCCATCAGAGTCTCCTGAAGGCTCTGTTAAAATGTCTTTCCCCTGAAAGAGAGGGAAAAATTGACCCAGACATGTAGGAAATGAGTTTTTGAAGTGATCTGGCTTAAAACATACAGGTTAGCATGAAGACACCACTTCTAAATTCTGTTTGCTATAGGCAAGCAGCAGCCCTAGGAAAGGTGTATGAAAAAAGTTGCTAATAATCTTAATATCTTGACTCGTCATATATAAGGAAAGAAACCCCAAAAGGCATGTAATAATTACACTACTTTGGGGCTGAAATTGTAGTAAAATATAAATTAATATTTCTTATAGTAGTGACAATAACAGTTATTTATATAATATTTACCCATGACAGGAATTGTGTTAAGCTCTTTACTTCTTGTCAAACCATTTGAGAGAGGCACTAATATTACTTGCATTTTATAGATGATAAAAAAAACAGGCTTAGGGAATTTAAATAACTTCCTCAAGGTCACAAAGCTAAAGAAAAATAACAGACTGTGGATTCCAACTCATGAAGCTCAGAGCCCAAAGGGCATCCTTTTATCTACTACATTTTTAAATACTGCCACCAAATATAGTACCTAAATCCTCATCCCTGTAGTACAAGCAGTAACACTGGTTACTAGACAGGAGATGTACGTATCTATGGAGATATGCTTTGTGTTGGTAGTGGCAAAGTGAAAAGGACAACTGTAGATAGAAAACATGAAAAGCATCATTTTTTTTGCATTTGTATTGTGTGGCATGCGTGTACGCATGTGTGTATACATGTTACTGTTGTATATGTATTTGTGGGGAGGTTAGAGGTTGATGTTGGGTGTCTCCCTCTATTGCTCTCCACTTTATTTGAGATAGAGTTTTTCACTGAATTCAGAGCTCACTGATTTGGTAAATCCAGCTAACCAGCTTGCCCAGTGGATCCATTTGTCTCTGCCTCCCCAGTGCTGGGATTAGATTGGTGTATCTCACCATGCCCGGCTTTTATATGGGTGCTGGAGATTCAAACTTAGGTCCCCATGCTTGTGTGACAATCGCCTGACCCTCTGAGTCATCTCCCCCACCCATATTTACTTTTAAAATGGGAACTTCTTGGATGAAAAGCTATCTATTAGTTAAATATAGTCAAGGACTGAACCAAAAATCAACATGCATGAATTCTAAATTCACTTGACACATCACATCCATTGTGGGCCACACTTACGTGATTCTGAGATTAAAAATTGGTTTTCATTGGAAATTATAGCTAAGAAGAAATATAAAATTTACACAGTCTTAGTCTATTTTTATTGCCAAAAGTAACATCAGAACAAGCCAGATGAATGAGAGCTGTTTTTCCCTAACTAGGATTACAACTTGTGAATACTGGGGCCTTGATGTTTCCTAAACATCCAAGGAGAAGATGCATGCTCTTTCCCATGGCCCAGTCTTTATGATGGGCTTCCACACTAGTCTTTGGAGAAGAAAAATGGGAGAAAGCAAGCAACCCCTGAGCAGAAGGGTGTCTCCACAGCAGGATCTCTGGCCATGCTTACGCTAATGACAAGGGCCTGGAAAAGCCTGCAGTACAAATCCGGTTTTGAAACTTCTCCTGGTGCTATACTTAACAATGTACTTATTGCTAATGTTTTCTGTGAAGTCCCTCTGAAAATGCTTGGGTTGTTAAGGGCTGTCTCTTGGTGACTGTGTGAAATATGACCTTGCCTGAAGACTGACAATGAAGTGATGTGGCCAGAGCAGAAGTTCAGGTGCAATTCTCTGTAGTTCTTTTGAGCTTGACAAGTCACAAATCTCTTATGTGCTGTCCTCATCATGAGTTGCAGTCACTTCTAGTTTTCAAGGAGTGCACAGTTGACAACATGATGGTGAACAAAATCTGCGGCCACCAAGAGCTCTTCCGTTAAAGTAAACAAAGGAGAATTCATGAAACATTATCCAATTCCACTGCAAAAGAAATCCCCTATGATTATTCCTAAAGCATCTTTTTTTTTCCCCTTTGTAGAAGGTAATAAAATTGTCTTTCTCATGCTTTAAATGCAGGAGTGCTCTAGTTTGGATGTGGCTTGTTTCCTAAGGGAGCACGGGCTAGAGGTCTGGTTCCCAGTGGGGTGATACCAAGAGATGGTGGAACCTTTTTTATTATTATTTATACAGCACATGTTGGTACCATCCTTACCCTCATCCCCATGGGGATTATGTGTCGTGCATTGTGGGGGTAGCCATCAGTTGTGGGGAAGAAGCAATGTCTGTGCATAATGTCCCAACTTGTGGCTCTAACAATCTTTCGGGCCCCTCTTCCTCAAAATTCCCTGAGCTATGTTGGGTGTGTTTTAAGTCTACTTCAGTGATTGGCTCATTAGGGGCCTCTGGATCTCTGGATTTCTGGTTTGGTATGGGTTGAATGTAGACTGTGGAACCTTTAAAAGGGGGTTTCACATAGGATAGTTAGATCATAGGAGTACTGAACTCAGATAGGGTTAGTACTGGATTCCATATGAGTTAAGTTTGAAAGTACAGGTTCTTATAACATGAGGCTGGCTCACCTGTTCTGCATGGCCACTTTCCTTTCTGTTTCTCCACCTGGTTTTGACCCAGCCAAAGGCAGCTTTACTGGAGATGGAACAGATACGGCTACTGAAAATGCATTTTCAGTCTTCAAATCTGTGAGCTAACTAAACATCGTCATCAGGACTCAGTTTCAGGTATCTTACTAAAACAACGGAAAATTGACTAATACACGATAGGAAGTAAAAGTGCTGTTGCTGTACGTAGTTCACATACATTTACTCTGTCTCCTCCTTTGCAAGACACTCAGGCAACTTTATCTCCTCTCTACACTCAAATAAAAATATTACATCATAGCTGGGCATGGTGGCACATGCCTTTAATCCCAACACTTGGGAGGCAGAGGTAGGAGAACTGCTGTGAGTATTCCTGTGAGTTTGAGGCCAGCCTGGGCTAGAGTGAGACCCTACGTAGAAAATATATATGTACATATACATGTACATATTATATTATAATATGTATATATTATCATGACAGTACTGAGAGTGGACTGAAGAAATTGGAATGCACTGATGCCAGTTAGTAGATTAAAGCCTTAACTCTGGAACAGTGACACAAAACGTAAACTAAAGTCGTTCTCACTGCTTCATTAGCACACTACTAACCAAAGAATGGAACTGAATTTTCTACCCAGTGCAGAGGTGGCAAAATGATATTCCTGAGGAAAACTGCTTTCCAAATGCTCTTTAACTGGTTATTTTTTAATTGCATGATTGTTTTTTGTTTTTTTGGCATATGTGACCTGGTGTGTGTGTGTGTGTGTGTGTGTGTGTGTGTGTGTGTGTAGATTCACATGCCTGTGTGTGCAGAGGACAATGTCAAGCATCCTTTCCCTATCACTCACCTGCATATTTCCTTGAGACAAAGTCTCCCTGTGAACACAGAGCTGTGGTTACTGCCAGCCCCTGCAGTTGCCCTGTCTCTGTTCCCCCACAGCACTGGGGTTACAAACATGCAGGTATTGACATGAGTCCCAGGGAATTGAATTTAGGCAGTCTCAGGCTTGCATACTTGGGGCAAATGCTCTTACCCACTGAGCCATCTCTGAAACTCTATTATTTTTAAGTGAGGGTATTTGTAAAGGGTAAAAAGAAAGGTTTGGATAAAAGCTACAATAGGGTTGTCAGACTCAGCAAGTAACAATGCACAATGCTTAGTGGAAGTTGATTTTTAGATAAATAGTAATTATTTAGTATCTGTGTGACATGGACCATATCCCAAAGACACTGCCATGTCTCAGCTCTGGAGCACAGGACTGATTTTAATTTGCTTGAGGAAAGATTCCCTAGGCTGAGTCCAGGATGTCCTTTGCCAGAAACCCTCCCAAGGGCTGTGTGAGAGACTAAAGACGTACCCTAACAACCAGTAGTCAGGGACTAGGCAAAGCCTGGAGACAGAGAATGTGGACAAGCAGGCCCTCGCCGAGCTCACTGAGGTTTCTCCCTAAGGAGACACCAATTGGATTCTTCAGGTTGAAAATCCAGAATGGAGAGTGACCTTTTTCTCAAGTTGAACTGTGGGGGTGATGGAAGCTGTGGAGGGGATGAAGAGGTGAGAGTGAGGTCCAGTGGAGACACACAGGGAAACTGCTCTGAAGAGTTCACAGAAAGTGTTCCCTCAGAGATCAAATTGATGACTAATAGAAGAAACATTTTTGGGCATTTTCTCATCTTGTCAAACCTTTTAGTTTCACCGAGTAAAGGGAGAAGCATGGTTAGATAAATTCTCAATGGATTCCTTGAACTTCCAAAATGCAGGGGAGGGCCAAAAGCAAAATCACGTTTCTGAAAGCCCAACCTACTTGACACACAAGAGCTCCCCACAAGCACATTCTAAGTCCAAAATACCACCATGAGTCCCAAAGGAAGGGGAGGACACAATGCTATCTCCTAGAAGCTTGGAATGAAATACTTGCTCTGAAAATGTACTTTGAAAACAGGCAGTGTCCCAGTCCTCAAGTGTTCTACTGTGAGAGAGAGAGAGAGAGAGAGAGAGAGTGCGCCTGAAACTGTTGCTTCATAAGGACAATTGGTGCTCCCTGTTCTGTTTAATAAAACTCTTTCAACTCTAATGAATGGTGGCAAATTATGCAAATGTTATCTGGGAATTTCTAGTCTAGGAAAGGGAGAGGGAAAGAGAGAAGAGGGAAGAGAGGAGAGAGATGGGGGGGGGGAAGAGACTGAAGATACATGAATCTACACAGAGGAACTAACAGATGCCTGCCAGTGACCAGGCATTCAACTTTAAAATAGACGTGTACTCTTACCCAAATTCAAAACGCCATATGACTTGTTTATATTAGATTAACTGCTTGCTCTTCT